>BKCP01013514.1:218654-310385 GCA_008636005.1 Striga asiatica | reverse complement strand
AGAAAGTGAAGCTTTACCGGCAATCCAGTCACAGGGGTTCTCGTCCTTCCCAACCGAATCGCCGCTCACGTTCCGGTCGTATGCTCCATCGCCGGGTGCCGTCTCGTCGGAGATGATGACCACAGCCGCCACTTCTTCAGCTTTGATCGGTCAGCGCCAATTCCCCCCAGCTCAACATTTATACTCTGGTCACATAATAGGGTTTAGAGACCCGAGCAGAGACGTGGCAAATTTTCAGCCGATTGGACAATTTTTGGGCCATTACAAAACTTTGGGCTAAAACACGTTGCCTGGGCCCAACCTTCTTTCTCAGCCTGTCTCTCACATTGGCCCCATCTCAGCCCCTCTTACCTCTTACACATGCCCGGTCCACCCTTCATCAAATCAGGCCCAATTCGTGAGCCCATCCGATCCCATAATCCTTCAACCAAAAAATCAGCCAACCCGATTTAGCCCTTTCTTGGGCCTTCCTTACGGGCCAGATCGACCCACTATCCCACAACCTCAGCCCATCAAAACACAACCCATCTCCCAGCCAATCAACCCCGCTACCATACATCACATTCCTCAGCCCGTCTCCTGCCAACCACCTCAGCCCCGCCCAATCTCCGACCCTGCTCCAGCTGAAACAAACAACCAACCGGCGGTCGTCGTCCACTAGCCACATGCCGGCGCCGATGTCGTGCCGGCCACCAGAAAAATAAAGCCGGCCGACACTCCACTTGGGGTTGTCCCGGAGTTAAATTTTACGGTCGGAATTCTCGGACCCCGGCTAACTTCAACTTCTCCGACTGATTAACCCGCTGGAATAGCCATCCATGTTGTCGGAGACATTGAACCGGGCATCTTATATGTGTAGGAAGACGGTGTGGTTCTTGCGGGCCCAAGCTCGTCGTTCGCAACCCACTTTTCTAGATCTTCCCCAAACGGGACACCGCCGACGGGCACTTCAATGGCCAATCCCGCTACAGCCGGGCCCCTTCCGGCCTCATCCACTGGCCCGCTTCCTTTCCGGGAGGCTATTACGGGGAACAGAAATGGCGACACGAGCGGCGCACAGCCGACGCCCAAGGATTTCAACTTTGACGGGGGATATGAGCATGCTTGCGGAACCATATCCGCTCGGAGGGAAACAAGGTGAAGGCCCGATTCACTCAAGCCGAAGCTGACACCCTTGCCGGTAAGTTAGCTAACACCCTGGTTTTTAAGTTTACTTATGCTATCCCTGCCCCCCGAGATATATCTGCTGGATTAGGTAAAATGGGTTTTAAGGGTAGAGTTTCGTATAATTGGTATAATTTCAACCACCTTCTAGTCTCTTTTCATCTCCCCGAGAACTATAATGAGGTTTGGCTTAAGACCTCGATTCACGTGTGTGGATGCCCAACTAGGGTGTTCAAGTATACTTCCGGGTTTAACCCGAAGACAGAGACGCCTGTTGTCCCCGTGTGGTGCCGTCTACCCGGCCTCCCACCCCATCTTTCCGATCGGGATTCCATCACTGCGCTCGCTAAGTGCATAGGACAACCGATTCGCATTGATGCCCCGACGGCCCTTCAGTCGAGGGCTAACATGGCGCGGTTTTGTGTAGAGATAGACCTCAAAGTCGAGCCCGTCCACGAGATTGTGATTGAGCAGGGCTCGGAGACCTTTGCTGTAATGCCCCATTTAATTGTGGTTAATTGAAGTATTATTATTATTATTATTATTATTATTCATAAATATCATTATTAATATTGTTATTATTATTATAGAATGTCTAAATATTATTATTTGCCTAATTGTAATTAATTGTCTAAATGTATATTTTGATTATTAGTATTTTTATTTTAATGTATGTAATCAATGAATGTTATATCCAGTTTTATTTTATTTAATTAATTGTGCGATTTAAATCAAGCCCGAGAGTCGAATTATTTTGGCGAAAACGCGTGCGAACCGGCCCGTGAGCCTTTAAACCACCCTCTTAATCCGACCCGCTCCAGATGAGACCCGGTTAGCTAAGAGTCCGTGCGTGTGTGTGCGTTGAATTTCTTGGTTGACAAGATAAATTTTGACTTAGTCTTAACATATATATATATATATATATATATATATCCTTATATCTATTTTGTTTTCCCTTGCTCGTCAAAATTCATCATCGCGCAGCTTCAATCTGATATCTCTCTCGTCAATATCCTCGACCCTCATCTCTCATCCTCACCCTCTCCTCAAAATTTTCCGTCGCAGCCGTCATCTCCCCTCTTCCACTCGTAATCCGATCACCCCTATTCTCTCTCGTTTTCTGTCACCGTCGCCCATCACCCAGTCTATGTGAACAAGGGCCCCACGCCGCGATCAGAACGTCCGTCAACTCTCCTCAGCGTCGTCATCATCGCCGCAACTCATCATCCTCGCATGCAGTCCGTCATCGCCGCTAGCTTCTCCCGGCGACCTCTGTTCGCGAATTCCGGTGACCCTCTGCCCGCGATCTGCAGCCCCGCCACACCGCGGCCAGAGATCTCCTCAGCCACGACCACCTACCCCTTTTCCGCGCGCCAGTAACCCGACGAGCTCCACCTCTTCCTCCGGCGAGTCGCTGCCTCGCCGCTGCAAGCCCTTTTCCGGCGAGTCTCCTCCTCCGCAGCAGACATCCGACGGCTCGTCTCGGCCATCGCAACAACCCCACAACCGAGAAGGACCACCGCAGCTCCTTCCTCGGCGAGCTGCGCAAAGCCGTCGAGCCCCGTCGAGCCGTCTTCTCTCGTTCGAACCTTTCTCGCTCGTTTCTCGAGTCCGGTATCGAGTCTCGACTTCTCGTTTAATATTACGTGAATAATATTATGATCGGTTGTGCCTAGAGTGTTCGTTGAATTATTATATACGTGTTCGAATTGTTCGTTATGCAATATATTCGTTATTTTATGTGAAACTCATCGATTCGTGCGAATCGAATGAGAACTCATCGTAACTGAATAGTTGCTGTAACATAGGATTTTTACGAACACAATGGCGCTGACCTTGTCTTGATTGGACTTGTAAATTGGTAGTTATGATTTTTCGAAAGTTATAATTGCTGTTTGGAATGCAAAATTCATCATAAATTGAATACTGGTCAGATTGTCTACAAATTTTAGGTGTAGCTGTTTTTGATGAATATGTAGCTTCTATACAATTTTCCTGGTTTTTGAAGGTCTGGAGCTATTTTTAAAAATTAATTTTATTTCTATTTAGTTTCTTGTAAAATGCATAAATACTTTTGTTTTACTCCAATTTAGCTGATTTTCGAGTATGTTACGTCTTAGGCATAATTATATGTTGTATAAAAGTTTTAGAATTTTTGGATTAGTTTTTATAGGGTTGGTGATTTATATTGTGTTTCAGCCCGAATTTGTTTTAATTACAATAAATTGTTCTGAAGCTGAAAAATCCTGAATTTTGGATGAGGAGCTGATTGTGTGGTGTTTGGAATTCTGTAAAAGTATTGGAATTTTTGGAATCTGTTTAGGGTCATTTCTGATAGAAATTTGAAAGGTGGTTGAATGTTGTTTTAATTTTATAAATTCACATGCTGTGTGTTAAAGGCTGGTACTTTTATATGTGGCTGCTGATATGATGTAGTATTTTAGATAAAATTTCATGGCCTGAATCGTCCATTATCATGTGTTTTTAATTTAAACTTGCTTTTGTTGAAAAACTTGTGTGAATTTTATAAAATTATGTACAATGAAGTTGGAAGCTGAAACTTGGTTATTTTTCTTAGAACTGGGAGGTAAATTTGATGTAAAATTTTCAGAACCTAACTCGTTGATTTGATATACCTTCTAATTCAAGTATGAATTTTTGAAATTGTTTTCTATAATAAAATTTGTTAAGTGTTGTTGACCAAATGTGCTATGTGTTTACTTGTGGCTCGTTTGATTGTCTTTCATTTGTGATTATGTGAACTTGAGTATGTGGTTTGATCGAGTCTAAGTCCTAGTGTTCCTATATCCACAGAACTTCACGAACTACTTGGTCGACTCGAGTTCGGCTAAGTCAATTTGTGAATTTACTACTTAGGTCTAGATTAAAGTGTTGACTTTAGCATCTGGACTCAATGTAGGTGTCTAGAGGTGTTGACCTCGCCCTGCTTGTGAGATTCGTGTTTGTGATCTGTCGCTGCAACCAGGTGGGTACATTTGTGTTGTATCCATAATTATCGCACTTATTATTTCGTGTAATGTTTCTTTGAAAATTTTTGTAGGCATGAGAACTCTAGTCTAAATGTCCCGAACGCTAGTGCCTTGATGAATGCAAAAGCAGTAGGAGGTTGTCTGCCCGTTGTATCCGGGAGGGACGCCCCATGCCGTCGTATCCGGAAGGAGAAGAACATCTCTGCTGTCTCCTGGAAAGGATCCTACGAACCGTTGTACCCGGGGGTGGGAATGTTTCCAGTTATAGCCATGCCGTTGTATCTGGAAGGTTGTTGTATGTAAATAGGAGGTTTGCGATAGGGCTGGGTAGGGGGTTTAGGCTATGAATTCTGTGCATACCGATACTGATACGGTTTTACCATGATGCTGCTTTTTAAATTAATTATACGGGATAGCTGTGCGATAATGGTGAGCTAGTTGGTTGCTCACCCCCACTATTTTCTTGTTGTTGTCTCTCTTCCTTTGGTTTAGGTTGAGACGAGCTGGAGGCGGTGGCGTAGGACGAGCGAGATGGTGGTCACTGTTTGATGATATCTTATGCTAGACGTTTGGGAATGATTTTAAAATTTATGGTTATTGGGATTGTTATTTTGATAGCTCGAGCATGTGTAGGTTCATTGAAATGATTGATTGGATGTGTTTGTTTGCTGTTGTTAGTGAGTAGCGCCCATTTCTCGATAAATGGTTTAACTTGGATTTAAAAAAAATACTCTGATTTTTATTAAATAAATTCGGTAAATTCTTTAAATAAAACGGGGCGTTACAGTTTGGTATCAGAGCCAGTCTTGCTTTTCTGTAGACTGGTTCATATGTGATTAAGTGTTTAATGACCATTCGACCACTCGCTTCGTCACGCCGCGCCAGCTCAAGGTATAAGTTTTATTATTCGATATTGTGATTATGGTATGTTTTATTGTTGGGGCTTAGGAATTTACTCTCCGTTTCTACGGACTTGAACTCTAGTGGTATAGAGTTAAATTCCAACTTTAGAAATGTTTGTTGTGAGTTTTCGGGTTGGTGTTATCGAGTTAAGTTTGGTCCATAGCAGTGCACTCGTTATGAGTTTCTGTTTAGTACCATCAAGTGAGAAACATTCGTAAGCTATCTCGAAAGAGAAGGCTTAAGTAAAGGGAACAGACAACCGAAGGTGTCCCAGGTGTATGGATTATTCACAAGTCTGTGACTATTGTGGATAGAACTATTAGACGCGTGCTAGAACCCGATTAATTGGAACCGGGAGTGGAGTCTAAGTGTTGGTTTCATGTCGATGATCCGACCACTTGTGCGTGTAGATTCGTGGGAATCCGGTTAATGGCTGATTTTCCCATTGTTATAATTTGTTCGTTATTATCTGTGTATTTCTCGTTAGTTTGTCTCGCGAAATTCTTCGTGGGTATTAGAACTCTGTTGTTGAGTTATTAATACCCTCTTCTTTTGTTAGGTATGGCTGAGTTGTTACAAAATTAATTTGAGCCTTGACTTGTCATCCGAACCTTCGTTCCGTGATTGTTGTACTTTTTAAGAGTTGGGTTTGGAAAACCTCTTTTTGAAAACCTTTCATTGATGACAATTTGGTCGCTGATTTGACCCCTTAAACTCGGTCGATAGGCTTTGAACTCTTCTGATGAGTTAAAGTTCTATCTCTTATGTTTCATCTTGAGCAGGAACCAGGTCTTTATCAATTTCGTGTTGGATGATGGGGCCAAAGTTTTGCGAATGCCCGCCCAGTTTTCCTAATTTTTCGGTTTTGTAGGTGATCTGTTTCCATGGCTGTTTTTTAAACCCTGAAATCTCGTCGTTCTTTTTTTGAAGTCTTCTTGTAAATTTTAGATCAGCCTGTTGCCTTTCATAACGAACAGGAATCGCGTGTTTGTTATTTTCCTTTATTTATCGATAATTGCGCCGGAAATCCGATCGTTGCATAGTCAGTTTTTCGTGTAAATCGCAGCAGTTGAGTCTTTTATTTTTGCTATTTTTGGCATGCTTCTGGTAATCTAGGAACCTCGATGTCTTCATATGAATTGTAGTTTTGTCTCTTACAATTCAAACAACGCAAGATTCATTCAGGGGATGCGTTCAAGATACGAACTTCGTGCAATCAGATTTCTGAAAATTTGCAGCAAATATTAATGTGCGAGCTTGATCCGTTTTCAACCCTTTAACCTACTGTTCACGTCTTTGCTACCCGAGTGCTATTCCTTTGTCCTTGATTACTACCTTTCACTTAGTAGTCAAGTTTGAATTGTATTTCGTGACCCATTCTTATTATTTGATTTTCGTTCCGTGACAAATTTGCTTGAATTTCTTTTCCTTGTGGAGAATTTTGGGATGGAGTTGAGCATCGAACTTCAGTTATATTGATCCTTATCTGATATCGAACCGTGTGCAGTAACTTCGCTAAGTCAATGCGAAGGTCAACTTGAGAATACCTTAGCTTCGAGATAGACAGCGATCAATTTTTCTTTCGTGATCTATTTTAATTTTGAACCGAAGTGGCGTACGTGAGAATCGTCGCATACCTGATCGGGAGGAGCCCCGACACATTTCTAGGGATGTTTGTTATAGGAGAATCTTTTAAGGAGGGTAGTCGAGCCTGATGAAAACACGTCGTGAGGTGCAGAGTCGTCATCGTTTTTGAATTGTGTTCGTTGTAATTCTTTGAAAACTCTCGTTCTTTTTCCCTTCGGAGTTTCGAGAGTGATCCTTTGTATTTCTTTGAATTTTTGCAATCCCTTGAAAACTCTTGTTTTTGTTTTGTTTGGAGTTTTCATTTCAAGATTTGCAACTTTGTGTATTGATTAAGACAAGTACTTTCGTTTTTTTTCCGCTTGTCTTATATCATTCTTTCGGTTTTGTGATGCCTTTCGGTGTTCCATTCGTACCCGTATCGGCCTGTCGTGTTTTATTTTTATCGTTGATGACATATGTTCGAGACGCGATCGAGACGAATCCACCAAGGAAGCTTTGTGATAAGATCTAGAATCGTGAAAATCTTAGCAGCGTAGAAATTGAGCTCGTATAGGACTGCCGGCACGATTAGCTACCGGAGATAGAGCTGACGTGACGGCCGACATTGTTAGTCGGAAGAGTCATGCGAGCTGATCATCTTCATTATTCGGCAATGACCACTGAGTTGGGGATGATTCCTAACTGAGGATGCCGATATTCGCTTCCTTTAGATGTGATGTTTTGAAAACCCTGAATCATTCGAGTTTGTCGATACCTAAATGCTGGGGGATAATGTCTTTGTTGAATCCTATTGTTTGTCGGTTTTGTGAAAACCTTTTCTTCTGGGTTGCCTCAGATAGTGCGAACCTTGAATTAGAGTAATTTTTTTATGTACCTCGTACCGACCGCCGACACTGACTGGGTGTAGTAACGCGAAGTGGTGGTCGAGCACGCGAGCCCGTGCTGAGAGACGTGAGGCACTGCAGGGCCGATCGTTGACTCGCACGAGAGCTGCAGCCACCACCATCGAACGCAGGAGCTCCCCAAGCCAGCGTGCGGCCAAAACCTTGACCTTGCAGCTATTCTCCGAACAGATGTACGCACACGTCCCAGAGCCCCGCTTATGCAGCGCCAGAGTGTGTGACATCTCTCGGGTGACAATGCATTAAACCCCGGATTGGCTATATCCTCTTAGATAGTTATTGTGGAATCATCGAGCATCCCTATTTGAGAGTCCGTTTCTGCGATAGAAGTTTGTTTTCGAATATCTAGTCGATACTTCCTAAACCGCATACGAGCTGTTACTCGTGTCGGCAAAGAATGAGGCTTTGTCAGCGGTATCGAGCAGAATCATGTGTTCTGAAGGTATCGGTATTGAGGATGGTGTTTTTGATGATTGTTAGTCGTTCTTATGTGGTTTCGTGGCGGCCCGTCTGATACGGACGCATGGATCACATTGAGATCGTGGGCAAGTTGTCAGCGTGACCCGGGCACGAGACTGAACTTGGCATCGCATAGCAAGCCCAAATAGTTGTGTGTTTAGGACATGCTGTCGAGACCCTGAGGGACTGGTTGGAGTCGGGTGTACCCGATAGGTATGTCGTGTGGAATTACTTACCATGGGAAAGTGCGCCTATAGAAATGGTTAATGAGCGACGATCTCGATGGTACCGTACGATGTTCTGAATACGGAAAGAGCTTTTGTATGCCTCGAACTCAGTGAAGAGAAGAAGTATCAGCCACATATGTTGGTCCTTTTAGGATTCTCGACCGAGTCGGCGACTTAGCCTAACGGTTAACCCCATCACCGGAGCTTGCAAGAGTGCACGACCTGTTCGGTACCTCGTGGAGAGGGGACATGTGCGTGACTCTGGGCACGTGGCGAACTTTGACGAGCTGCATGTGGGCGGAACCTTACCTTTGATGAGGTACCGGTGACCTACTGGATTGACGAATCCATCAGGAAGAGTCCGGAAGAGGTACTCGTCAAAGTCAGGCGGGGTAACCGTGGCTAGTGCGGTGTGACTTGGTAGAGTGGAAGATTCAGACGGAGTATCCGAGTTTAGTGGTTTGAGCTTCTCTCTCATATCAGTTATCCCGTTGGGATGATTTTCTTTGATTTCCGGGGACGGAAATCGTGTAAGGAGGGTAGACTGTAATGCCCCATTTAATTGTGGTTAACTGAAGTATTATTATTATTATTTTTATTTATAAATATGATTATTAGTATTGTTATTATTATTATAGAATGTCTAAATATTATTGTTTGCCTAATTGTAATTAATTGTCTAAATGTATATTTTGATTATTAGTATTTTTATTTTAATGTATGTAATAAATGAATGTTATATCCGGTTTCATTTTATTTAATTAATTGTGCAATTTAAATCGAGCCCGAGAGTCGAATTATTTTGGCGAAACCGCGTGCGAACCGGCCCGTGAGCCGTTAAACCAACCTTTTAATCCGACCCGCTCCAGATCAGACCCGGTTCGCTAAGAGTCCGTGCGTTGAATTTCTTGGTTGACAAGATAAATTTTGACCTAGTATATATATATATATATATATATATATATCCCTATATCTATTTTGTTTTCCCTTGCTCGTCAAAATTCATCATCGCGCAGCTTCAATCTGATATCTCTCTCGTCAATATCCTCGGCCCTCATCTTTCATCCTCACCCTCTCCTCAAAATTTTCCGTCGCAGCCGTCATCTCCCCTCTTCCCCTCGTAATCCGATCACCCCTCTTCTCTTTCGTTTTCTATCACCATTGCCCATCACCCAGTCATCGTGAACCAGGGCCCCACGCCGCGATCAGAACGTCTGTCAACTCTCCTCAGCGTCGCCATCATCGCCGCAACTCATCATCCTCGCGTGCAGTCCGTCATCGCCGCTAGCTTCTCCCGGCGACCTCTGTTCGCGAATTCCGGCGACCCTCTGCCCGCGATCTGCAGCCCCGCCACGCCGCGGCCAGAGACCTCCTCAGCCGCGACCACCTTCCCCTTTTCCGCGCATCAGTAACCCGACGAGCTCAACCTCTTCCTCCGGCGAGTTGCTGCCCTTCGCCTGCAAGCTGACGACCGGTGCCTGCAACTCCTCGCCGCTGCAAGCCCTTTTCTGGCGAGTCTCCTCCTCCGCAGCAGCACATCCGACGGTTCGTCTCGGCCATCGCAGCAACCCTGCAACCGAGAAGGACCACCGCAGCTCCTTCCTCGACGAGCCGCGCAAAGCCGTCGAGCCCCGTCGAGCCGTCTTCTCTCGTTTGAACCTTTCTCGCTCGTTTCTCGAGAACGGTATCGAGTCTCGACTTCTTGTTTAATATTACGTGAATAATATTATGATCGGTTGTTCCTAGCGTGTTCGTTGAATTACTATATACGTGTTTGAATTGATCGTTATGCAATATATTCGTTATTTTATGTGAAACTCGTCGATTCGTGCAAATCGAATGAGAACTCATCGTAAGTGAACAGTTGCTGTAATTTAGGATTTTTACGAACACAATGGCGCTGACCTTGTGTCGATTGGACTTGT
Source organism: Striga asiatica (assembly GCA_008636005.1). Taxonomy (NCBI): domain Eukaryota; kingdom Viridiplantae; phylum Streptophyta; class Magnoliopsida; order Lamiales; family Orobanchaceae; genus Striga; species Striga asiatica. The sequence goes on along the minus strand of BKCP01013514.1, from coordinate 300,228 downwards.
AAATTGGTAGTTATGATATTTCGAAAATTATAATTGCTATTTGGAATGCAAAATTCATCATAAATTGAATACTGGTCAGATTGTCTTTAAATTTTAGGTGCAGCTGTTTTTGATGAATATGTAGCATGTGTACAATTTTCGTGGTTTTGGAAGGTCTGGAGCTGTTTTTAAAAATTAATTTGATTTCTGTTCAGTTTCTTGTAAAATGCATAAATAAATTTGTAGTGCTCCAATTTGGCTGATTTTCGAGTATGTTATGTCTCAGGCATGATTATATGTCGTATAAAAGTTTTAGAATTTTTGGATTAGTTTTTATAGGGTTGGTGATTTATTTTGTGTTTCAGACCGAATTTGTTTTAATTACAATAAATTGTTCTGAAGCTGAAAAATCCTGAATTTTGGATGAGGAGCTGATTATGTGGTGTTCGGCATTCTGTAAAAGTATTGGAATTTTTGGAATCTGTTTAGGTCATTTCTGATAGAAATTCGAGCGAGATGGTGGTCACTGTTTGATGATATCTTATGCTAGACGTTTGGGAATGATTTTAAAATTTATGATTATTGGGATTGTTATTTTGATAGCTCGAGCATGTGTAGGTTCATTGAAATGATTGATTGGATGTGTTTGTTTGCTGTTGTTAGTGAGTAGCGCCCGTTTCTCGATAAATGGTTTAACTTGGATTTAAAAAAAAAAAATACTGTGATTTTTATTAAATAAAGTCGATAAATTCTTTAAAATAAAACGGGGCGTTACATTTGCTCAGCGGGTGATCTATGAGAAGATCCCCGCGTTCTGCACTTTGTGCAGTCATGTGGGACATATTGCGGCTGATTGCTATTCTAGTGGCAATAAGCCACGGCCCACACTCCCCCAGCGCCACCGTGCGACCCAGCCGGGGCCCTCCACCGACCTGAGATACCAGAAGGGAAAGGGCAAAAGCCCTCTCCGTGCGGCCGAGACCCCGAAGGGGGCTAAGGATAAGGGCAAGGTTGTGATCGACGCCACTGCCCAAGCTGGAAAGGATGCTCATCCAAACCAGCCTAAGCAGTTGGCTATAGTAGGGCCCAAGCCCAAGTCCGCGGGCTTTCTTCCCAGACAGACCTTCTAGTCAGCCTTAAAGGCCAACCACTCGTACTTTGCTTTTCTCTCCCCAGAGGTAGAGGATGAGGCTGTGCCTTCGACCAGTGGTACACCTAGGATTACGGACCTTACGCTTCTTGACGACGACGACCTTCTTGTAGACGATATGGACCAGCCGTACACCTTGACCAGTGGCGAGCCCATCCACTTATCTGATGACAGTGTGCGCGACGCTGTGCCTTTATCCGTGCATGCATCTAGACTGTACCTCTCTCTGGATTTGAGGGCCACTGCTGCCACCGCTCCCCCGAAAGGGGATGAGTCAGCCCATCTTCCCTCTGCTGAGATTGGGAGCTCGGCTGAGCATATAGCCAGCCCCCATCCACCCTCTGGCAGCGAGCACCTGAGTGCCCTGCCTGTTGGATCCTCTCTTCCCTCCATCCATGAGCAGGCATGCGGTCTTAACCGCGCCCAGCATGACGTCTCGTGCGAGAGCTTCGCCTCTAGTGCTTTCTTTCACTATGACAGACAGGAGACAACCCCGGAGATGGGGCAGCCCGCTAGTGCCGTTCTAGGTCAGATTGCCCAGCCAGACGACAAGCAGGCCACGAGCACCTACCGAGGCCGGCAGTCCACGAGGACCAGAGCCACAGATCGCACGACACGACGGACTGTCTCCCCTTCTATTCGATCCTTTCGCCACTTTCCTTCTTTAGGTGGCCCGACTCAGCCTCTCCACAGGCGGACTATGTCTGGTGGCTCTTGCGACCGTTGATAGGTCTATCATATCCATAACTTGGAATGGTCGTGGCCTGGCGAATAGGGCCACTCTCGCTCACCTTCATGCTCTCATTCGTGATCATAACCTTGATTTTGTTGGTTTTATTGAGCCGATGATTCGCACCCCTTCTTTTGACTACTACTCACGTCGCCTTGGCTTACACTCGGGCATGGGTAACATTTCGCATAAGATCTGGTTCTTCCACTCACGTGACTACACTTGTCGGGTCCTCCGTGACACCGATCAGGTGCTTCACGTCGAGCTTTCCGCTGCCCACCTCCCAGAGCCTATCTTTCACACCTTGGTTTATGCCAAGCAAACAAGAGTTGGGCGATATGATCCTTGGGACACCCTGCGTGAGATTGTTGAAAGTATAGGGATTGCCATGGATGGTTAGTGGCGATTTCAACATTTTTCTGCATCCCGATGAGCGTATGGGTGGCCGTTCGGACCGGTCACGGGAGATGTGGGATTTGGCTCAGGCCATGACGGACTGTGAGTTAATTGACACTGGATGTGATAGTGAGCCCTTCACGTGGGTGAGGGATGGACTCAAAGAGAGGCTCGACCGTGCCTTGGTTTCTGAGGCGTGGGCGAAGGTGTTTGCGGTTACGACTGTCACACACCTTACTCGATTTGGATCTGAACATTCACCCCTTCTCATCCGGTGCCGATTTTCGAGCACCCCCCGCCGCTCTTCCTTTAGGTTCCAGAACATGTGGGCTCGCCACCACTCCTTCCACGACACTATCAGGGATTTTTGGCTTCAGCCGACTGGCTCTTCGAGATGCGCAATCTCGAGGCGAAGCCTGGCAGACTGCGGCGTCGGTTGAGACAGTAGAACTGGGATGTTTTTGGAAACCTTCATCAGCGCCTTTCTGCGGCTCAGAGTGCACACGCGGCGGCTGAGCGAGCCTATGACCTGGACCCCACTCCGGAGAATAGGACTGCGATGCACTACTGCCACGCCGAGTACCAGCTCCGACTCCTTATGGAGAAGGACTTCTAGAAGCAGAAGGCGGCCGTTCGCTGGGTCGTCGAGGCAAGCAGAATACTAGGTTCTTCCAGGACTACGTAAGGCAGAAGCGTGCTAAGTCGTATATCCATAGTATCGAGGAAGATGGGTCATCCCTGACCCAGGAGTCTCAGATTTGGGAATCGGTTGTTGCTCACTTCCAGACCCTCTTCACCTCTGACACAGGGTCCCTTGTTGCCCCGACCACTTCTTTCTTCCCCACCATCCCTCCTTCGGTCGATCTTATTGCCCTCTGTGAGCTCCCGAGTAGGGAGGAGGTTAGGGATGCTGTTTTCGGGATTGATCCCAACAGCGTTTCTGGCCTGGATGGTTTCTCGTCTCTTTTCTATCAGGTCTGTTGGGATTTAGTTGAGCCTAACGTCGAGGAGGCAATGTTGGATTTTTTCTCCAGTCACCAGATGCCGGATTCCTTTACGTCTACCTCTGTCGTCTTGATCCCCAAAAGACCCAACCTGAGCTCTTGGTCCGATTACAGGCCCATCAGCCTGTGTAACGTGACCAATAAGCTCATTTTGAAGATTCTTAACGGCCGCCTTTCCCTATATTAAAATAATTAAAATAATAAAAAGAAAAGAGTAAATCTTGGCCACACATGATGCACCAAATCTTATGGCTAAAAATGAGTCTCAGGTCCTCAATTTAAATAAGTGGATGCATTGGAACCAATCCCTATATTATACACGCACGCACACACCACACTAGATTACATATATATATATATATATATATATATATATATATATATTATACATGCAAGCACACACCACACTATATTATGTGTCTATATATATATATATATAGATAGATATATTGTATACCATACGCACAACCAATTATTTTGTATGAATTTATATGTATATTTAACATATACGCTATGAATATTAATTATTATTTTATTCTTCTTTTGATGTATTATATGTACATAGACATAGAGTTATATTTATCTTAAAATTTGATAACCCTTCATCTATTTTATATGTGTAAAATCGCATTAATCCAATACTATTTCACATTTGTAGAGTTGATTTACAAGTAGGCATTCCTTCATGGCAAACTTGTCATACCTCATTTATCCATTCATCAAGGTGGGGTTTATTCTTACAAAAATTCATGTACATGTCCCTTATGAATGTTTTATTGTTACTTTCAAATTACCTATGTGATTTCCGTATTCAATTGCCTACGAGCTGAAAATTTATGTAGTCTCTTTGGCTATACAATGACATTATGGCCGAGTACTCCGTGGATTTAGTTCTTCGTAAAACATGTTGGAGATTCACTGTCATGCAATAATATTTCCATCGTGTAACTGTATAATGTTTGTAGGTGACATGTTATGCCCCACTAAGCTTGGCTTAACCCTTTTCTTTATAAAACTATTTTTCAGGTTAAAGGAGCCGACGGCGTACTGGGGGAAATGACGTATAGTATTAGGGATTTTATTTCAAAATGATGTTCTCTTTTGTTGGGTTTATTGTTGAGATTTAAAAAAATAAATATTTTTTTTGTAAGATTAAGTGCGGAAGCATAAGTTAAATAGAATGCATAGATCTTATAATAAAATGTTAGGCTCGTGTACTTAATTTCTATATTTTTTGTATTTTTGAATTTTCTGTAAATTTAGAGAAATGAAGTAGAAAGTTGGGGAAGAAGAAGATAAGAGGAAGAGAGAGAAATAAGAGAGAGAAAGAGATTTTTAGTTATGCCAAATCTTACAATTGCCGTTCATTCTCCACTATTTTTACCCTACAAGCGGGTCCCACAAGCTAACAAACTAATCCTGAGAAAATGGGCTTAAACACATCAGCCCAAACATTACTAAACAGCATATTTAATTTATAGACTAGCCCAATACTAATAAATAACGGAAAGCCCACTAATAATTCTCATGAAGCCCAACTTCATTCACTTTTCAGTCTTCTTCTTCGAACTTCACGTCCAACCCTAATCCCTTCACTTCAGATCCAATCGCCCTTTTTTCCTTAGAACTCTCATCGTCTTTCACAAAGTTTCCTTCTTTTTTGATCGAGATTTGCTCTTCTTTGCCCAAGTTAGCTACTTTATCCTCAAAGGCCGTATCTTTTTCATCTCCGGCATCCAAAACCATTCCTTTTTCGTCACCAGCGGCTGGGTATATGACATTACCCCCGCCATTTTTATATCCTTGACCGCAAGGATCAAGAGTTGGAAAGCAGCGAAGAAAAAAGCTCTCGTCTTCCCATGTTCGGAGGTGTGGTTGAGTTTCATCCCAGAGAACCAACACTTGAGGTAAATCTTTCCCACTTTGCAACACCATCCGTTTCTCAGCAATGGCCGGTGGTGCTGCTTTAATGGTTCCATCATCATCTGTGGTAGGCAATTGGTGAAGGGCCGTGGTGTTAGGATGTAGCCGGCGTTTGAGAAGGGAACAGTGAAAGACCGGGTGGATCTTGGAGTCCGGCGGAAGTGCTAAACGGTAAGAAACTGGCCCAACTTTCTCAAGGATAGTATAAGGGCCATAAAATTTGGCCGATAGTTTAACATTTTTCCGTAGGGAAGCCGATTGTTTCCTGTATGGTTGGAGTTTTAAAAACACCTGGTCACCAATTTCAAACTGTTTGTCTTCTCTTTTGGCATCAACATAAAATTTCATACGTGCCTGAGCTTGCTGTAAATTCTCTTTGAGTTGTTGTGCTTGTCTTTGTCTTTGTTGCATGAGTTCTTTGACATCAGTTTGAGTGGAGTCAAGGTAAGGAGTCATAGAAAAAGTTTGAGGTGGGTAGCCATAGAGGGCCTCAAAAGGTGTCATCTTTAGGCTAGTGTGAAAATTGGTATTATACCAATATTCAGCTAGGGTTAACCACTTCATCCACTGTCTGGGATTGGCATGGACCATGCTTCTGAGATAATTTTCAAGGCATTGGTTTAGCCTCTCTGATTGTCCATCTGTTTGGGGATGGTATGAAGAAGACATGTTCAGTTGAACCCCTAGGAGTTTAAAAAGCTCCTTCCAAAATGTGCTTGTGAAAACTTTGTCTCTATCAGAGACAATACTCACTGGCAGTCCATGTAACTTGTAGATTGAGTCTAGGAAAACCTTAGCCACAATGGGAGCAGTAAATGGGTGAGATAATGCTAAGAAATGGGCATATTTGGTATACCTGTCAATTACCACCAAAATGACATCCTTGCCACATGATTTGGGAAGACCTTCAATAAAATCCATGGCAATATGTGTCCAAGCCTTGTCAGGAATAGGCAAGGGTTGTAACAAGCCTTGGTAAGCCCCTGGTATGGACTTGCTCCTTTTACAATCATCACAGCCTTGCACCCATTTTAACACATCAGCTTTGAGCCCTGGCCAATAAAAAATACCCTTAACCCTCATGTAAGTACCCAAAGCCCCTGAATGACCACCATATGAAGAATTGTGCATGGTAGATAGAATAGAATCCTGAAGTTTAGACCCTCTGCCAATCACCACCCTGCCTTTGTGTCTAACAATGCCTTCATGAACTGTGAATTTGGGGTAGGAAGCAGGATTAATGAGATTAGCAAACAACACTTTGGATAAGAATGCATCACCCTTGTAACTGTCCTTTACTTTTTGAACCCAGGTAGGAGTAAGAGTAGATAGGGAAAAACACTGATCATTCATTCCCCTTCTGGACAGAGCATCTGCTGCTCTATTTTCAGAACCTTTTTTATACCTGATTTCATAGTCCAAACCCAAGAGTTTGGTGATCCATTTCTGTTGCACATGTGTCATCACCTTCTGGTCCAACAAGTGCTTAAGGGCCTGTTGGTCAGTTTTGATGATAAACTTATGTCCCTGTAAGTAGTATTTCCACTTTTGCACAGCCATAAGAACAGCTAAGAATTCTCTTTCATAAATAGATAAGGCCTGATTTTTAGGACATAGTACCTTGCTCATGTAAGTAATAGGTTGTTCTTGTTGCATTAACACAGCCCCAATCCCCTTTCCACTAGCATCAGTCTCCAAAATGAAAGGTTTACCATAATCTGGTAAAGCCAACACTGGGGCAGTGGTCATAGCATGTTTCAATTCCTGAAAAGCCTTGTCTGCAGCTGGTCCCCAATGAAATTGGTCCTTTCTCAATAAATCAGTTAAGGGCTTGCTTATGATACCATAACCTCTGATGAATTTCCTGTAATACCCAGTCAACCCTAGAAATCCCCTCAGTTGTTTTAGGGTTTTGGGTAGGGGCCAATTTACCATGCTCTCTATTTTCTGTGGGTCAGTAGACACCCCTTGATGGGTTATGATATGACCAAGATACTCAACTTTCTCTTGGGCAAAATGGCACTTGCTCCTTTTTGCATATAACTGATTAGCCTTCAGAATATGCAGCAGCTTCCTTAAATGCAATAGATGTTCCTCCCAAGACTTACTGTAAATGAGTATGTCATCAAAGAATACAAGGACACACTTTCTCAAAAGCTCTCTGAAAACCTGGTTCATTAAGGACTGAAAGGTGGTAGGAGCATTGCACAGCCCAAAGGGCATCACCAAAAATTCATAATGCCCATTATGTGTGCTAAAAGCAGTTAGGTACCTGTGTTCTATGTTCATTAGGATCTGGAAGTACCCAGACCTAAGGTCTATTTTGGAAAAGAATTTATCTCCTTGTAGTTCATCCAAAAGTTCATCTATGACAGGAATTGGATAATCATGTTTGACTGTTAGGCTATTGAGGTACCTATAATCAACACACAATCTCCAAGTAGTATCCTTCTTCTTGACCAAGATAACTGGTGAAGCAAATGGACTCTTACTTTCTGTACAATTCCTTGTGAGTGTGAGAAGATCTATATGGGTACTGATGCTTTGGGATGCTGTTAGGTTTGAGAGTGATTTGGTGTTCCACTCCCCTACTGGGGGGTAAACCTCTAGGTTCTTGAAAGATCACTTGATATTCATCCAAAATGGTCTCCACTTCTGAGGGATTACCTGGACTATCAGGTTTTGCAAGGGTAACCCACTAGACTTCTGCCACCTCAGTATCCAGCCGTTCATGTATGAGTTTGTACAATGAATGGCCAGAAATAAACTTACAGTAAGCCTCTGATTTGAGGGCCTGTATTCTGACCCTTTTGCCATGAAAGGTCACTGTCACACACATTTTCTCATAGTCTAGTTCAATAGGGGTACAACTCTTAAGCCAATCTCCACCCAGAATCAAATCACAACCTTCATTGTCCAAGACTCGAAGTGGATATGTGAAACATTGCCCCTGCATTGTCCACTTAAACCCATCAGCTATTTGAGTGCTCAACACTCTCTGTCCATTGGCCACCCTAACAACTATAGGGGTGGTATCCTTCAAGGTGAGGTTGAGTTTACTGGCAGTACTAGCTCTGATAAAGCTCAAAGTACTACCAGAATCTATGAGTAAATGCAAATGGTGATCTCCACTAGACCCCTTCACTTTCATAGTTTTCAGTCCATCTGCTCCAGCAATAGCATTGAGTGACATTTGAATTTCCTCCAAGTTGTCAAGATCAGTGTTCTCCTCCTCATGTATGTCAGTGGAATGCAAGAAACTGATTTCCTCATCCTCTGTCATAACCATATAGTTCAGCCTGTGTTTACACCTGTGGCCATAGGTGTACTTCTCATCACAATTGTAGCAAAGGCCTTTGTCCCTTCTGACAGCCATCTCAGCAGCAGTGAGCATCTTAATTGGGTTTTTCTGTGAACCTTGTAGAGGTTTGGGTAGATAGTTAGGTGAGAATTCAGCTTTCTTAAATGGTTGAAATGGAGTAGGATAGGACCTGTTAGAACCCTTCAGCTTCTTAGTGATTGCCTCCAAGGTCACCAACTGCTTTTTGCCTAAGTTAATAGTCTGCTGCAAGGTGACAGGTTCAAACATATAGATAAATGACTACAGCTCCTCTGAAAGTCCACTGATAAAGCTAGCAATAAAATAGTCCTCAGTATACTCCTTGTTCATGCAAAGCATGCATGCCCTGAGTTCCTCAAGTTTTTCAACATAATCAAGGTAAGACTTAGTGTGCTTTAGTTTATTGAATTCACCAATGATTTTAGACTCTTTCAGCTCCTCAGACCTGGCAGAAATAACCTCTAAAAATTAGGACCAAGTGATATCAACACATTTAGTGCTGAAGGTTTGAAACCACTGTGCTGCCTTGCCTTCCAAATGCATAGAAGCTAGTTGACTTTTTGTTGGTCTGGAATATTAGGCATAATTCTGAAATAGCTGTTACACTTCAAAATCCAAGCCCTAGGGTTGGTGCCATCAAAATGGGGAAAATCGATTTTGGGTAGAGGGCTAATAATGTGAGGGTGCTGGTTTTGCTGAGAGTGTTCTAACTGGGTCTTTTGTTTCAAAGGCTGCCTTGAGGACCCATCTTGAAAGGGACCAAATATGGAGTCCTCACCATGGTTCTTGCTTCTATCCATGTTGAGTAATTGCAGTTGCATAGCAACAAGGGTATTTGTGAGATGATCGAATTTGCCATTCATACCCTGGATGTGAGATTGCATATCCCCGCTAACAGCTTTGATTTCAGAGCCTAACTGTGTGAATTGGTCATGAAATTTCATTTCTGTTGCTTCACGTTTCAGGTTTTCTGTTTGCATGAATTGATCTAACCTTTTTTGTGTTTCCTGCAGGTCTTTAAGGCGCGTACCTTCTTCCATGGCCAGGATCGTGGACCGATGATACCAATTGTTAGGCTCGTGTACTTAATTTCTATATTTTTTGTATTTTTGAATTTTCTGTAAATTTAGAGAAATGAAGTAGAAAGTTGGGGAAGAAGAAGATAAGAGGAAGAGAGAGAAATAAGAGAGAGAAAGAGATTTTTAGTTATGCCAAATCTGACAATTGCCGTTCATTCTCCACTATTTTTACCCTACAAGCGGGTCCCACAAGCTAACAAACTAATCTTGAGAAAATGGGCTTAAACACATCAGCCCAAACATTACTAAACAGCATATTTAATTTATAGACTAGCCCAATACTAATAAATAACGGAAAGCCCACTAATAATTCTCATGAAGCCCAACTTCATTCACTTTTCAGTCTTCTTCTTCGAACTTCACGTCCAACCCTAATCCCTTCACTTCAGATCCAATCGCCCCTTTTTCCTTAGAACTCTCATCGTCTTTCACAAAGTTTCCTTCTTTTTTGATCGAGATTTGCTCTTCTTTGCCCAAGTTAGCTACTTTATCCTCAAAGGCCGCATCTTTTTCATCTCCGGCATCCAAAATCATTCCTTTTTCGTCGCCAGCAGCCGGGTATATGACATACAAAGTTTGAAAACAATTGCGTTGACAAATCTCAACAATAAACCCAACAAAAGAGAACATTATTTTGAAATAAAATTCCTAATACTATACGTCCGTTCCCCCAGTATGCCGCCGGCTCCTTTAACCTCAAAAATAGTTTTATAAATAAAAGGGTTAAGCCAAAAATGCTTAGTGGGGCATAACATGTCACCTACAAACATTATACAGTTACACGATGGAAATATTATTGTATGACAGTGAATCTCCAACATGTTTTACGTAGAATTAAATCCACGGAGTACTCGATCATAATGTCATTGTATAGCCAAAGAGGCTACATAAATTTTCAGCCCCTAGGCAATTGAATACGGAGATCACATAAGTAATTTGAACAAGAAAACATTCATAAGAGACATGTACATGAATTTTTGTAAGAATAAACCCCACCTTGATGAATGGATAAATGAGGGATGACAAGTTTGCCCTGAAGGAATGCCTACTTGTAATCCAACTCTACAAATATGAAATAGTCTTGGATTAATGCGATTTTTTACACATGTAAAATAGATGAAGGGTTATTAAATTTTAAGATAAATATAACTCTATGTCTATGCACATATAATACATCAAAAGAAGAATAAAATAAATAATTAATATTCATAGCGTATATGTTAAATATACATATAAAATTCATATAAAATAATTAGTGGTGCGTGTGGTATATATATATATATGGATCAGTTCAAATGTATCGGCTTATTTAAAGTGAGGACGTGAGACTCATTCCTAGCCACAAGATTTAGATCTTGATTTAAATAATAATTCTCTATTTTTATTATTTAATTCTTTATTTTTAATTATTTAAATATTATTATGACCATTGACCGTTGACTCCGGCGTTGACCGTTGACTTCCTGCGAAAATCGTTGACTACCGGCATTGACCGTTGACCATTTGTCTTTTGTTGTTATGTTATTTCTTTCTTGCTAGGTTAGTTGTGTTTTGTTGCTAGGTTAGTTGTTTGTAGCTGCTAGGTTAGTTGAGTTTTGTTGCTAGGTTAGTTGTGTTTTGTTGCTAGGTTAGTTGTTTGTAGCTGCTAGGTTAGTTGTCTTAAGTTGCTAGGTTATTTTTTTCTTGCTGCTAGGTTAGTTGTCTTTTATTGGTAGGTTAGTTCTTTCTTGCTGCTAGGTTAGTTGTCTGATGTTGCTAGGTTAGTTGTCTGATGCTGCTAGGTTAGTTGTCTTTTGTTGCTAGGTTATTTCTTTCTTGCTGCTAGGTTAGTTGTCTTTTGTTGCTAGGTTATTTCTTTCAACGGTCGCAAGAGCCACCGGAAATAGTCCGCATGTGGCGAGGCTTAGTCGTGCCACCTAAAGAATGAATGTGGCGGAAGGATCGAATAGCAGGGGAGATAGTCCGTCGTGTCGTGCACTGCGTGGCTCTTGTCCTCGTGGACTGCCTGCCTCGGTAGGTGCTCGTGGCCTGCGTGTCGTCTGTCTGGGCAGTCTGACCAAGAGCGGCACTAACGCGTTGCCCCATCTCCGGGGTTGTCTCCTATCTGTCATAGTGAACGAAAGCACTAGATGCGAAACTCTCGCACGAGACGTCATGCTGGGCGCGGTTAAGACCGCATGCCTGCTCAGGGATGGGAGAAAGAGAGGATCCAACAGGCGGAGCACTAATGTGCTCACCGCCAGATGGTGGGTGGGGGCTGGCTATGTGCTCAGCCAAGCTTCTGATCTCTGCAGAGGGAATATGGGCCGACTCATCCCCTTTCGGGGGAGCGGGGCCGACAGTGGTCCTCAAATCCAGAGAGCGGTCCGAGCTAGATGCACGCACGGTCAAAGGAGCAGCATCGCGTGCACCGTCATCAGATAGGTGGATGGACTTGCCCGTGGCCGAGGCGCCCGGCTGGTCCATATCGTCGACAAGGAGGTCGTCGTCGTCAAGAAGCGTGAGGTCCGTAATCCTAGGTGGACCACTGGTGGAAGGATTGGCCTCATTCTCTGCCTGTGGGGAGAGAATAGCAAAATACGAGTGGTTGGCCTTAAAGGCCGACTGGAGGGTCTGTCTGGGAAGAAAGTCCGTGGACTTGGGCTTTGGCCCAACTATGGCCGACTGCTTAGGCTGGTTAGGGTGAGCATCCTTCCCAGTTTGGGCAGCGGCGTCAATCACAGCCTTGCCCTTATCCTTAGACCCCTTCGGGGTCTCGGGCGCATGGAGAGGGCTTTTGCCCTTTCCCTAGGGGTCTCCTCCTACCGATGGAGGGCCCTGGCTGAGCCGCACGATGGCGCTGCAGGAGCGTGGGCCGTGGCTTATTGCCACTAGTGTAGCAATCAGCCGCAATATGACCCACATGGCTGCACAAGGTGCAGAACGCGGGGATCTTCTCATAGATCACCCGCTGAACAAGGGATTCCGAGCCCTGCTCAATCTCAATCTCATGGACGAGCTCAGCTCTCAGATCTATCTCGACACAAAATCGCGCCACGTTAGCCCTCGTCTGAAGGGCCGTCGGGGCGTCAATACGAATCGGCTGTCCAATACACTTAGCAAGCGTAGTGATGGCAGCACGATCGTAAAAGTGGGGTGGGAGGCCGGGAAGACGGCACCACACTGGGACAACCGGTGTCTCCGTCTTCGGGTTAAACCTGACATAATATTTGTACACCCTAGCTAGGCATCCACATAAATGAATCGAGGTCTTAATCCAGACCTCGTTATAGTCCTCGGGTAGGAGAAAAGACACTAGTAGATGGTTGAAATTGTACCACTTAGATGATACTCTACCCTTAAAACCCAATTTGCCTAGACCAGCAGATATATCTCGGGGGGCAGGGATAGCATAGGAAAACTTAAAGACCAGGGTGTTAGCTAGCTTACCTGCAAGCGCGACAGATTCGGCTTCAGTGTATCTGGCCTTCACCTTGTTTCCCTTCGAGCGGATGATGGTTCCGCAAGCGTGCTCGTATCCCCCATCGAAGGCGAAATCTTTGGCCGTCGGAGGGGGGGCGCCTGTGCTGCCATTTTTCTTCCCCGTAATAGCCTCTCGGAATGAGAGCGGTCCAGTGGTTGAGGCCGGAGGAGGCGCGGCTGCAGCAAGGTTAGCCGTGGAGGTGCCCGTCGGCGGTGTCCCGATCGTGGGAGGTCCGGAGGGTTGAGTCGCGTTTGCCGGAGTTTGGCTCGCAACGACCGCCCTATCTTTGCGAACATGCCGAACATCCGGCTCAGAAATTCCGGCGGCAAAAGTGGCAGCTTTGGCGAGGTGATCGGTCGGAGAGGTTGAAGTCGGCCCGGGTCTGAGGATGCCCTTCGAGAGATCCGCTACCGAGTCCCCCCGGCTGCAGCTCCGGCCCGCTGGGATTTTTCGACGGTCATATCGGCGGTGGTGTCGGTGCCAGCGCTGGAATACGTGGCTCGTGTCGGTTGGATGGTGGCGGGCTGTTGGTAAGGGGCGGCCCTGATTTGTTCCGCAGAAGTGACGTTCTGGGAGGTTGTAGTGGCGGATGATTTTAGAAATTCTCCATTCGGTTGGTATTTTCCGATGGCCTGGACGGGGGCGGCGTCGGCGAGGGGAAGTAGAACGGTGGTTGCCTGTTGGATGGTAGCGTTTTGAAGGTGAGAGGCGGGTTCTGAGATGATGGTGAAGGGCTGGGTCTGGGATGCGGGTTGAGAGGCCTGAGGTTGGGCTTTTTGGTGATGCTGTGAGATGGGCTGAAGTGAGGATGGGCTTTTTGGTGATGTTGTGTGATGGGCGGGCTAAGAAGGTGTAACTGAGTGGGCTGGGGTTGGATTTGAGAGGGGGATAATTGATTTTGGCCCAAAAGGGTGGAGCCCAGTTTGGAGAGGGGGATTGAGCCTGAGGGTTGGCCCAAATGTAGATTGTTCTGCCACTTGCTGGGTTGGGATCGGGTCCCCTTCAAAGAGCAGCTGAGGGTTTCCTTCTTCAGAGGCCCCGTCTTCCATGGTAGGATTTGGGTTGACCGGCGAGACCCTTATCAACGGGGCGAGTTCCGTCGGCAACTTCTCAAGGACGGCTTCTGTAATTTCAGCGGCGGTCTTCACAGACTTTTCCATCGACACCATCACTGGACTGATTGACGGGGTCGTCTTCTCCACTGAATCCGCCGTGGGAGTCGTTGAGGGCCGTTTGGAGGATTGAAGCTCCATCTTGTTTTTATTTTTTGATTTTTCAATATTTCTATGTTTAATTTGCTGAGACTCGTCAAGATGGGGATGGGCGGTCACCGAACGGATTTCTCCTTCTTCCACTCGTGAGCTGCGCAAATAGGTCGCGATAACTTGTTGAAATACTGGAGTTTGAAGCAGTTGGAGAAGCTCCAACGGTGAAATGGTCGGAGGTTGGGTGAGATTGGTCGTGGTTTGGTTGAGCTGCTGGGAAGACGGAGGTGAAGTAGGGTGGGGTTTCGCCATGGATTGAGCTAAAACTGAAAGGCCCGGCGGCCCAGGGGCAGGCCGCCGGCAGCGGCGACCGATGGCGACTATGCGGTGGTGGTGGCGGTGGTGGTGGCGGTGGCGATAGGGAGGCTGACGGTGGTGATAGGTTTGGAAAATACTAGAGAGAGAAATGTAGAGAGAAGTGAGAGCATAATTGTCGTCTTTTGTCTGTCTTTTGTTGTTGTCTTTTCTTTCTTGTTGCTAGGTTAGTTGTCTTTTGTTGCTAGGTTATTTCTTTCTTGTTGCTAGGTTAGTTGTCTTTTGTTTCTAGGTTAGTTGTCTGTTGTTGCTAGGTTAGTTGTGTTTTATTGCTAGGTTAGTTGTCTGATGCTGCTAAGTTAGTTGTATTTTGTTGCTATGTTATTACTTTCTTGCAGCTAGGTTAGTTGTCTGATGCTGCTAGGTTAGTTGTATTTTATTGCTAGGTTATTTCTTTCTTGCTGCTAGGTTAGTTGTCTTTTATTTCTAGAATATTTATTTCTTGCTGCTAGGTTAGTTGTCAACGATTAACGCCGGAGTCAACGATTTTCGCTGGAAGTCAACGCTGGAAGTCAACGGTCAACGCCGGAGTCAACTAATAATTATTTATTATTTAATTAATGTATATTTTAATTGATTTTGATCTAGACAAAATGAGTGGCTAAGATTGAGTCTCACGTACTCATTTTAAGGAGTGATCTTATTGGATCCGTCCCCTATCTATATACATATAATATAGTGTGGGTGTGTGCGTGCGTGTATATAATATATATATATATGTGTGTGTGTGTGTGTGTATTTTGTTTAATATATATACATATGTACATTTTATTTAAATTTATTACAAAGAGTACTATATATATATATATATATATATATATAAATATTAAAATATTTACAAATGATTTAATAAAATAACTTGATCGTTCCGATGATGGTCCAGTTCTGAAAACCTTATATTTACTGTACATTAATAAATATTATAATAAAATATTATTTAATTCACATAAATATTAATAAAATGATATATAAATATTCATAAATCATTAAACATGTTGTCATAAAAGTATTGTCATAAAATGATATATCACATTTACGTAATAAAATATTTTCAATATAAAATTTATATTTAGGTTCAATAATCGATTTGGTGTGGTCGAACTGATACATAACTTAGTCACCTGGGACCAACCAAGAATGTGTCAAATTTTTTTATTATTTTAAATATCACTTAAAAGTAATTCAATCAACCTGCGCAGTACCCTAATTCAATCACCCGATTGATCCGAAGAAATTTTCTTATTTTCTTTAAATATATTTTATGACATAAAAATATTTTATGGTTCATATAATAAATGTTTACACTAAATGATAGTATATTAAGATTCTAAATTATATATATAAATATGAATTAATTATTTTTACTTTATGCATATTAATAAGGAATGAACATAGTAAAACTTACTATGCATATTTAATGTTGTTCGTTGTTTCTAAGAAAAAAAATAAAAATAAAAACATACACACTTAATAAATCTCAATCGGATTTTTTAAATAATAAAATGAACTAAAGCCCGAAATTTAAGGTAGCATTTAATATTGTATGATTTTTAAAGAAAAAAATAAGAAAACTAATAAAACTTACTATTTATAGGCTGCATTAAATTATGACCTATTTTTTTGCTACTATTTTTGGTAAATGTAATTCTTGTTATATATACTAGTGTGTAGCCCGTGGGATGCACGCGTAAATAATATTAAATAATAATTATAAATTAATGATGGCAGTAACCAATATTAACTAATAATTATAAATTAAATATGAGGGTAAAAAATATTAACTAATAATTGTAATTAAGATGTGAAGTTAATATGTGACATAATTTATCGTATATTAGTTGTAAACAATATAAAATTATCTTATATAAAATAATATAAGAAATGTATGTTTAAAATATTAAAAACACCTAAAATATTATATAACATATGTAAAGTATCTAAAATTTTATATATCATTATTGAAGATGTAAAGTCACCTAAAATCTTTCTAAACTATTTTATAAATAAAACATGTCTAAAATTATTTAAAAAAATCTTGCCGAAAATATATTATTCAATTTCCAGAAGATGATGATAAGTATAAGTTTGAATTTTTGAATCCACGTGAGTATTATTTTTTAGATCCGTGTACTATACAAATTTATGTTAATTTCCTGTGAACTTTATATTGATTTATTGATTTTATTTTATTTCTATACAAAGTTAATCGTCTCATTTTGTTTTACCATATTTTCGTGGAGATTTAACAAAGTCGATTGCATTTATAAAATGATTTGGATATCAACATACAATTTATAATGGAGTTTTCAAAATTGTGTACTATTAACAAATAATATATTATCATTAAATATTTTTTGTAAATGCACAATTATTTTGACTGATAATTTGATAATTATAGAAAAAAACAATAGATTGGTAAACAAAGAAGTGATAAACATTAACAAGTTTATTATCACACGTTCCAAATAAAAAAAAAAATGTGATGATTAGTGGAAAATGATATTTAACGAATAGCATTCAATATTTTTTTTTTTTTTTGAAGGCATAAATATAAAGACCGATATTCTCAAATTTTTGGAGCAGAAGGTTGTTGTCCGGAGTTTCTATCCTTCGTTGGCTTATTCGGCTTTGATTGGTATTGATTTTTTTCTTAGTGACTGGATCAAAGCGGGGCCCAACCAATCTACGCGTAGAATAAAGCATCTTTCTTTCGTCTTCTTTTTCAGAACTGTTAAGCACTTCACTCAAACTAAACTGGTTGACATTTTTTATTACCTTTTGAATTGAGATTTTANATGATCAATTTGTTCACAAAAAGATTCCCACAGTTAAACAAACGTGCAATTTGGAAATAAAAATAAAAATCAACACTGCACACTCTTACTTGAAAATATCAAACAAATTGCACATTTATATTTTCAACACCGTATTTTTTATGGCAATACAAAATATATATAATCATCATATCCAAAATTCATGATAAAATACCATTCCAATCCTCTACAAAAAATATCTTATTTTCAACACTAGACACATTGAAGTTAAAAGTTCATAAGAAATAATTTACTCATCATTTAAAGTCAAAAAGTTTACTGAGTAATATAGCGATTAAAAAAAAAAAGGATGAAACTTATATTCGAAATTCAAGATGGAATAATTATTATCAATTTATAACAAATTTTCGATCTACCTCACAAATACTTGACAGTGCAACCACAACAATCAAACTCATACAAAAATCATCAATTCATACTTTTGTAGATATTGAATTTAACTTCAATTTATAAAACAAAAATATCATAATAGATATTGAATAGATCTTGAATATTACCTTGACAAAAAGACACAATTCTTTTGTAAGGCATACATCAATTCTCGAGCATATATTGAAACTAAAAAGACACGAATCTTGGAGAAAAGAGCTTAACAGCCAATCGAATCCATTTCCAACCAATACATTTGGCCAATTTTTCAGTGATCTTGGAGGAAGTGGGGCCAACTTGCCAGATTACTAAATTCTCGTGCTTGCTTTTAGTTTCTTGGTTTATGATATCCTTTTACTTTAGTAATATGTGATGTTGTATTTTATTTCAGCACCAATTATTTAAACATTTTTCTTTAAGCCCTAATCTATCATGTTTTACTATTATTCAATCTGTATTAGTAATGTTGTTGTTATTTAATGTTAGTGTTTTTTATTATTTTTAAATAAAAATAGCATAAATAATATGTATATTTACATTATTATTGTGAAATATATAAAATTAAATGATAAATATAATATTTATTATTTTTAATATTATCTCTAATTTTCAAGAAATTAAGATTTTTTAGTATTTTCATTATTATTGTGAAAAATTATAAAATTAATATTTATTATTTTAAATATTATATTGAAAAAAATAAAATTAATATATATAAAAATTAAACACAAGACATTATTTTAATAAAGATGAGACTAAAATGAAAAATGTAAAAATAAGACAAATAAAAGGAGTAGAGATGTTAAACGGGCTAGCCCTAGCGGGCTTCGGGCTAAGCGGTCCGAGCCTAAAAAGCCAGGATTTAAACGGACTACCAATAAAATGACCTAACCCTAAACCTAGTGGGCTTCGGGCTAAACGGGTTATACGGGCTATAATAATAATAATAATAATAATAATAATAATAATAATAATAATAATAATAAATTACAACACCTAGTTAACGATTTTTTTCAACGGCTATTTAGTATTTACCATTATATATATACAACTACACTACATATATGAACACACATTACAAACTCTTAAATAATATATTGTTTCTCAATAGAAAAAAAAAATATTTGTACTATTACTTATAACTACCATTTGACTAGTTATTTAGTACGCTTCGGGAAATTTCATAATATAGCATACTGCTGAATTTATATTCTATCACTATATTCTATGTATTAGGTCTTTGTCTCATTTTTTTTTTATTAACCGTTTTGATTGACTTAAATATTTTGCTGTAAAATAGAATAAATTGTTAATAATTATCTATCAAAATAATAATAATACATTATAACTCCTATTTATATGTGAAGTAGAATAGTAAAATTGTAATATACAATGAATCATGAGACATATTCCTTATCTTTCTAAAAACATATACACCACCCAACCCAAATTAAGCGGGCTAGCCCTAACGATTTTCGGGCTAAATGGTCCGGCCTAAAAAGCCCGAATTTAAACCGGCTACCAATAAAAGGCCCTAACCGTGTTTCTTTCCGGGCTAAACGGATCTGTCCGTCGGGCCAAGGACTATTTAACATATCCGGAAAGGAGGGACTAAACGTAAAAAATAAAAATATATGGAAAGCAAATTTTGCGTCCAGCAGAAGATGAGAGAGAAGAGAGAAACCCAAATTGCCGACGGCAAAAAATGGGATTTGGCGTTCGATTGGAGAAGGTATAAACACGGTTTAGTCGATGCCACCCGCGAGGGTGGCACCCGTTTTTACTGTGACCCAATAGAAGCGCGCCGCGTGGCAATGAGAATTTCAGCCTTTTTTTTAAAAAAAATTTTTTTTGCCTTTTCCAGCTTTTATATTTCAGTTTTTTTTATTTACTAATAACCATGGTTTGGAACCGTGGTTATACTAAACCAACAAAAGGATTCAAAATCGCACAAAAATTTCATAAACCAACAGAAAGAGAAAACGGGACGAAAATTCATCTTCTTCAAGAGAGAAAAATCCGATTTCGAGTCGGTGGCCGACGATGGCCTGGCGCAGCTCGCAGGCATTCGATTTTAAACTGATGGGGGCCGATTCCAAGTTTCGCAGCTCGCATTCAAACACTTCAGAGCCAAAGGGAAGGATTGGAGCAACAAAAAAAATCGGTTGTGGAAGATGGTGGATTGTCGAGTTCACAGGTAAAAACTGCATATGAATTGCCCTTTTGTTAATTTTACTTGTGCGTGAATTGGGGTTTCTGATTTTAGAGTCTTGTTTTGTAATTTCATTTTATTTTTTGTCTGAGGTTCTATTTTGTAAGAAATTGACCCGATTTCTTTGCATTGATTTTGTTCTATTTTGTCTATTTGTCTGAGGTTTTTTTGTTCTGTTTTGCTAATTAGTAGAATAATGCTATATAATGCTTTGCTTGGGAATCTCAGTAGCTAGAATGCTTTTCCTAGTATATGAAAAACTGAAAATGATTTGAAGAGAAACAATATAAATCAGTGTGCATTGAGAGTTGGTTTTAAGTTTGATAATTTAATAGTATAGTATTAAATTATTAACCCTTATTTATATGAGCTTTTATGATTTCTTATTACATCTGTGTATGTGATTTGTCATTACATTTGTTATACATGTAATTTGTAATTACATCTGTGTATGTGAGTGTGTATGCGAGAGATTATGAGATTATGATGACTGTAATATTTGGCCCAAGTTCTTTGATCATGTCTGGTTCCAGGAATCACAACAACTCATCAGATTTAGCCGAATTACAAAAAACTGCAAAACCTTCAGTGAAATGATTAAAACTACAATTATTTTTGTGGTGCTGTTTTAAAGATTGAATCTTTATCCCTATTGGAAACTGCTACTTGTGTAATAATTCATTTTAGTGATTTATAACTCCTGCATTGTTGTTCAAAAATTACTTATGCTTGGTTTTGACTCAAGATTTGATTAAGCTGAAACTGAGAATACTTTGGTGGCTCACTTGTGTTGTTCACTTATCTGCATTTGCATTTAGTGTACCAGGATTGCTTGACATACATAAAAAGCATTTTGTACTATGTTATTCATAACTCTTTAGCTATGCACGTCAATGACGTCGGGCATGTTAAGAAATCGTTGCATGTCGGTTGTACGTGGATCATTAATGTTTTATCGGTATATACCGTTACAATCTTATGTTCGTTATTTGGCCAAAGTTTAGTAACTTGTGAACACTTGATGTTGATTTTCCTAATCTATGTGTACGTGCTATTCATTCGAATAGTTGTATAGGAAATCTGGACCACATTTACTTTTGGAGTTCTCCCTGTAAAATCTTTCATGTGATTGCAGTCATTGAAAATTTGTCCCTTAGTATTTTCTTTACACGTTTCTGTTAGCCATATCGGATGAGCTTAGCAGGTATAATTGAATTTCAAATGTATGCTTACGTACGGCAATTAGCTAATAAATGTTTTCTACCGGTTCTTTTGAGATAACGGTAAAATGTGAAGCCATTAGTCCATTGTTGTGTCTTGCTGTGTCTCATTTCCTTTTTCTATGAAGCCACGGTCATTGCCCCTCGTTGGGTATCTATGCCTAAGTTGAACCCAAAAAATGAATTACTTATTTATTCAAATATCAAACACTGCGATTTTTTCTTGACTTGTTGCTTGTTCTATTGCTTGAATTTGGGTTTGGGTATCGAGCTGTTGCTTGAATAATAACATTCTATTTTTTTATTTTTTTTTTGAAAGTTTAAAAATTTCAGACTTCAACCACTAAGAAATTTGGAAGACAAAGTAGACTGAAGTATGAAAGATAAAATATGTGACCAATGTGGAATCAAACTAATTGCAGTGAAGATTGTTGGCCTCCGAAGTCCAAATTTTCAGAAACTATTACTTTTGTAATAGAGATGGATTTATTGGTTGGACTAATCCAATAAATGAAGACGCAGTAAGCATAAGGGAAGAAGTTAGCATAAGCGAGAAAACTAAAGTGGATCGTGAGAGCTACAAAGATGTGAAAAAAAAAAAATTGATAAGATTTTTGATTTGTTACTTGTGTTATTTGTAGTAGTAATTATAATGCTTGTTATTATTGTAATAAAATAAAAGAATTGGTATTTTTACTACTGGACATGAATAATTAACTTGTAATATGACAAAAATGAATGGGTATTTTTATTACTCTATTTTGATTGTCAAGATTCTTTTAACATGTTCTAACATAAGGTTATGAATATGGTCAATTTGAGGTTGATAAATTTATGTACACGTATGCCCGCTAATATATTTTCGCTATCCGCAAGTGTACGACATAGCTGTAGGTATGTAGTCGCGAGTTAGATCGTATTCCACAGAGATTATAGCGACGAGCTAACTCGTTGATCCACAACTTTATGAGAATACTTATTTCATGTTCATCGAAGATTTTAGCAATAGTTGGCAATAAATTCCAAATAAAATCATTGTTCCACAATAATGCTTCACAACAAAAAATATGTAATGCCATACTACCAAAAGTTCATATAGCTCCAAATAGAATCCACAAGAACAATACACAAAATGAATGTCCCTAACAACACTATTACACCACAATAAAGAGTCAATCTAAAGTTGTTCTTGAACCTCATAATTTGGTGTTGAAGAAAATCCAATAAGTTGTTCTTGAAGCTCTTCACCATGATCCTCAAAGTCTTCACATTGCGCCGCAAGATAATGGTCCATCAATTCAATAATACCTACATAAATAAAAAAAATAAAAGAATTAATCAACAAAAGAAAGAATTAATTAGATACAGAAATTAGTATTTAAGTTTCTTGTCGCTATTCCTTCTTTTGTGAATTTGATCCACTTGTAATCTCTTTAATTTATGTATCATGTACTTCAAACCGGTCACACTAATTATGTTCAGAATTTTAGCTTAACAGATGTAGTTACAAATTACATGTATAACAGATGTAAGGACAAATCACATACACAGATGTAATCGGAAATCACAAAAGTTACATTCATTTAAATAAGGGTTTAATAATTTAATACTATTAAATTATCAAATTTAAAGCTAACTTTCAATGCACATTGATTTATATTGTTTATGTTCAAATCAGTCATTTTTTCATATACCAGGCAAAACATTCTAGCTACTGAGATTCCCAAGCAAAGCATTATATAGCATTATTCTACTAATTAGCAAAACAGAACAAAAAAAAACATCACAAAACAGAACAAAATAAATGCAAAGAAATCTGGTCAATTTCTTACAAAATAGAACCTCAGACAAAGAAATCACAAAACAGAACCTGAGATAATTCGAGCTACACCAAATTAATGCACCCGCATATGCAAAATCGCAAAAATAATAAAAAAAAACAAATCTAGAATGCAGCAAAAAAAGTGAAGATTTCGAATCTGAAAACACCCGGTCGTCCGAGGTTCTGTACCTGTGAATCGGGCGTGAATGCAGCAATCGTCAAGTTTGTAACAATCTGGAATTTTCGGGCGATGCAGCAAAAAAAGGCGATGATGCTGATGAAAAAAATGCAGCAAATCGGGTGAGAAAGTCGTGAATATTTTTTTAGGTCTCTCAAATTTTCGAGTTCGAAATTTGAATGAATATTTTTTGAGGTCTCTCAAATTTTCGAAATTTCACATTCGAAATTCAGATCTGAATCTGATATTTTTTACACCTAATAAGTTTGTAACCATGGTTAATGTAAATGAATATAAAAAATAAAAGTTGAAATAGAGTGCCTTNAAACCCTTTTTTCCATTTCTTTTTCTAATTTTATATATCTGCGATTGTTTGTGTGATTTTACAGTGCCAGTATGCCACGGAGACAAAAGTCCCAGCCAGAGGCAGCGCGCTTATACAGACGGATATCAGCATCTAGGCCCGTGTTGGTAAAATTCAGCTCTTATTTTTTATATATTTTTATTATTTTCTTTTCCTGATGGGTTAATTGCAATTTTTAGTTTGTTACTGTAGGAGTATTTATGTTTGCCAGAAGGTTTAAATGCTCCAAAGTTTTGTGAAGGTCTTGAGTTTAGTCATTTGGTGGCCTGAACATTTTGTTACAGCAATTAACATCTCTACATTTCCGTCTTGAATTGGTGTGCACAACATATTTTCTTGTGTGGAAACTCGTATCGTGATCATCAACCCAGTCAATGATCTTATTTGATGGTTTCGAAACTATTTTTTGTCAATTATGATTTTTGCGAGCCTAGATTGCCAATCCCCAGTGAGGATAATTGAACTTAGACTTCTTCTTGATGACCAACTTCTTGGTCTAAATGGGTTAATTCTAGTCTAGATGAATGAATTGTATGCTTTTTGTCATCAAATTTTGAATTTGTGCAGTCCCACATTCCGGGCTCCAATTGTATGTGTGTGTTGTGTGTATGTGTGTGTGTGTGTGTGTGTGTGTGGTTGTGATCACGTTTTCAAGGTTTTGAATGTCTTATGATGCATTTGAGATGTTGAGATATCCCTAGTAAAGTAACAATCAGTTTGTGGTTGCTAGGAGGGACAAACAGGGTTTGCATGTAGCTGTAGGACGATTTGGGGCTAAGTGAAAATGTCTAAAAGTCCATGTGCATCATTTTGAGAATTTTGATAATCTCTTGGTATTTATTTGTTGTATTTTAAAATGCTGTCCATATGTCTTGCTGCCCACCATCTGTCCGGTTGTACTGTTTTGACCCTCGTACCTTTGTCATCTGTAATTTTTGTTTTCATAAATATTGTAGCTCGGTCTCTTTTGTGTATTTATCTATCTTATATGAAACTTTATGTTCAAAATACGATAAGTGCACAGGGCTGGTTCGTGTCACTGTACACTGTGTTTCTGTTTACGCGATATTTTCATTTACCTAACATCATGTTCTGTTTCACATATTCTTAGGAACAAGAATTGCCTCTATGTATTTTGTATAAAATGTTATGCTCAAAATTCAAACACCGTGCTTAGCTGTTTTCTGTCAAATTAGCAGAAGCACTGCTGCTAATTTATGAATCATTTTCCATCCTATTAACTTGTTCGTAAGTATATAATGTCTTCATAAGAGTTGTATCTATATACCTTGTCAACTCATAAGTTCCAGAATCACTCAAATATGCATTCTCTAGAAAAAGTTATGTTTGTTATACCGTGACTGTGCATATGTGAATGCTCAGTTTTTCAGCAGCAGGGAAGTTCTGTTTGGAAGCGGTTTTCATCCTTTGAAACTTGTCTGTGCTTTCTGCAAAATGAAATAAATTTTGGGGTATTTTTTTTATTTAAATAGACGATTTCAGCCTTCAGATACTAATATTAGTAGTATATTACCACTAGACATATGGGGTATTTAAGTAAATAGATAGTCGGGTGGCTTGTCGAGCTTACTAGCTTATTGACAAGATGCTCGAGATCGAGTCGAGCATTGACTCGATCTCTTGCTAGTGGCTCACGAGTTGTTTGTAGCTCTATTGCTAACCTTCCTAATGGTGCTTAGATGACGTGGGTAAAAATGATACTATAGAAGTGAAAAATCAGTTCCTTTTTCATTAGTTTAGCCGAACTATGATACTTGGGCGTGTTCTGCTTCAATAAATTAAATTAAGAAACTATATAATTTAGAAGGGAAACAAGATAACACATAGATACAGTGAACCCTATGAATCCATGAGTACAGTTTCTTTTCATTAGGTAACACGAGATTTCTTGCTAAGAGTTTATTGACATGCACTCTAAACCAATTTCTTTTTCTACTCATCCACATTGTCATGCTGTTGTAGCACTTAATATGATGTGAAATGCCTTATGAAGCACCAGTATCTCCGAATGTTCATCTTTGGCCTTCCACGATTTGCTATGTTACCATTGTTCTGAACAATCCACGATCGAGATGACTGAATCTTTTCTTGAATAAATTATATTTTTCTTATGTGGATGTTGATTATTTGTTTGATAAAATGCCAAGACTATGAAAAGAACCACTTTTGCGGCTTGTGGTGAAATTTTTCATGTTAATGCTTTTCTTATGGATCCTTTCACATTTTATTGAGTTCTAAAACATAAAATGTGGGAGTCAGGGTATTGTTTATATCTGCTCTATGGTTATCTATTCTCCCACGGTGTGTAAATATTTCAAACAAGTTGTCCTCTTTATGTGTGATAACTTTCTTTATACCCTGTTGCCATTTTCAATGAAACATCTGTTCTTTTACTTTTTTTTTTTTCCCAGTGAAGCAGAATATGTCGCGAATTTGGAAACAGAAAACAGCCGAAGCAAAAGCGCTTGCCGAACCTCTGTCCTCCACAATCACACAACTTAAAACCTCCTTAACCGAGTCAAATTCCCAAGGTCTGCTCTCAGGCTGTAGTGTGCTCTTTGCAGCAAGGCCAGACCAAACCGAACTTCTCAACCGAACATGCTTCGGCCGGCCCATTATTCCTGCAGAAAAGGATAAGCAGTGGTTCCAACTGAGTCTTGAAGAAGCACTCTACTTGAGCTCCATTGTGAAATGCATGAAGCTCGTGGGAGAAAATAAATCCGCCAAAAGCGAAGAAGAATTATGGTGTCACATAATGTCCAAGAGTTCTAATTTTCCGGTTATGTTCAAAGCATATTCCCATCTCCGAATGAAAAATTGGGTGGTCAAATCGGGGTCCTTGTACGGAGTTGACTTTGTTGCGTACCGGCACCATCCATCCCTGGTTCACGCTGAGTATGCGGTTATTGTTTTGTCGGATGAGGGTGAAAGTAAAAACGGGCGGTTAAATTCTTGGTCCGATTTTCACTGCACCCTTCGGCTGTGTGGTGGGGTGGCAAAAACTTTGCTGGTGCTGCATGTGAGGAGAATGAATGGTAATGGCAGGATTTGTGTGTCGAGTTTGGATGATTATAATGTGGAGGAGAGAATTGTGAGTAGGTGGAATGCGGAGAAAAGCCGTGAGGGTCCAACGGTACTGGAGAAGGAAGGTTGTGAATCATTAAGGAGGAATTAATTTGATTTTTTTACAGTACTTGGACTTTGTTTTCTTAGTTTTTGGAATTAATTTCCTTTTTTTTCTTGGAAATGCTCCAAGACTGATTTTGCTTGTTTCTTTGGCAGCACTATATGGAAATGTATGTTCAGAGTCTTCATCCGTTGTATTTGGTACAAGATGATACTATTTGGTTGGTTCCACGCGGTATTTTGATGATGGCTTATTATCATCTTAAGTTTGTTAAGGTGGTCATTGCTCATCAGAAATTTCCATTGTATTCGCAACATGGGCCAGACAGCCTTGGGCATATTTTTCCTAGGCCCGACAAGGAGCGGGTCTAAACGGACCAACTCGCGAGTTGGCTTGCCTATTTTTTTTAAAAAATATATATAATAATAGACGGCCAGAACAGAAGAAGAACTCTCGTACTCTCAATAGTCATCTTCTTCATCACCTCCGCTTCAAAAGTCTTTTGTGTCTGAAAATTGAAATATTCTAACAGAAGTATAATATATATAGAAGTGCGCTCAAATGAGAATTGAAACACAATGAAAGACAAAAAAATAAATCTGTGTCATTGGAAGCATCAAGATAAAGTCAAACGTAAGTAATTAAAGTCAAACTTACATTGATAATTTTATAACTAAATGGTCGATTGGTCAATAATATACTGAGGAGGGTAGTGTTGTGATTTCTACCACCCTACCAACTCTAATATTTATCTCGCATTCAAACACACACAAAAACATACACTACACGCGCGCGTACACATAGACACAAACACAGGAGAACAGCCCGCCACCGGCCTTCGTCGTGCCTCTGCCGCCAGCCGCCAACCGCGACGCAGGAGACTCCGGCCTTGCCTCCGTCAACCGCTGCCAACCGTGACATAAGAGACTTCAGTCGTGCCTCTGTCATGCCTCGGCAACTAGTCTCGTCGGCGTCCTCCATCCGACATCCTCAGCGTCAATCGACGCTCGCCTCATCAAGCTCACCTGCGGCGGCCGCTCCCACATCCTCTTCCGCAGGAGGCGCCAGTCAGGCGGCCTAGTGGCTCCTGCCATACTGATAAGGAAACTCGGAGACGAGCCTAGGTCACCATAGTACATGTTGGCGCCGCCCTGGATGATTGGGGCATTTTAGGGTTTACGCGATTTGGGGCTTATCGGTCCACGTCGCGGCGGCGGGGATGGTGGCGGTGGGGGCGGCCTAACTACGACTTCGATAGTTGGGTGTTGTCGGCGGCGAGTTGGGTCTGAAAATGAATGACGGGAAGGTGTTTTGGGGTTGGGGCCTTGTTTTGGAAAATTAGATAGGTTTAGGGGACTAACTTATAATTTCTGAACTTTTAATGTATGTATATTTTAATATTTGAGGCCAATCTATAATTCAATGAAAGATTATTTCATGCACAATAATGATAAGATGCATAATATGGTGTGTAGATGTGCACTTAAAAAAATAAATTGTCATATTTATACAAAATTATCAAAATATTTATTAAATGGCAATTTCTTTTATAAGCGAATTGCACAATTTTTTTTTGTAGATATGCACTTTAAATTAAATTAAAACAGATAATCGAATCGAAAGATAAAAGTTTAAATAAAAATTTTTGGTTCTCTCGGTTTTTGTCCCTATTGTGCAATCTGATAGTCATTAATGTGTAATTCGTCTAACACTATTATGCACTCACATATATTTTTTAATTATTTGTCCCAACACAAACTAAAACCGAACCGAAATAATCGGTTTATTCGATCGGTTAACTGAACTAACCTAAATAATCTAAATGATTTATTATTCATACTATAAATATATATTTAGTATTTTAACATTTATATTTAATATCATATATATATATATATATATATATTTGTTAAAAAGAGATCATAATAAAATGTCAAAATCAATATTGTGCATTCCAACATACAATAATGTGCATTTCGTTTGATATTATTATGCATACTATTGATCGGTTTTTTATGTGCATTTTAATTTTACCAACATGTATAATGTGTTTTCAAACAAAATTATTTTGCATTTATCAAATTATTCATAAAATAAAAATATATTTAATAATTTTAATTTTTTATTTAATCTCGAATGTATTAATGTGCATTTGGTTTAACATAATAATGCAGTCTTACAGTCAATAACGTGCATAATGTTAATATTATTGTTCATTGAGTCTGAGTTTTAAAATAATGTTTTTATATATTTTTTATACATTGTAGATTTGACCTATGGGTCAAATTGAAATATAATAAAAAATCTTAAAATTGTAGATTGATCCTTTTACATCATCTGATTTTCAAATAGATGCCTATAATATGATTCTCGTCTACTGTCCGCCATAGCCTCAACCACAACTGCTCTCTGATCATCGTTCTACTCGCCATCGTCTCGTCGTCAATCGGAGTTTTGAACGGCAATTTTTTTTGTTTAAGCTCCAAATCGCCGGAGAGCTCGAATCACCATCCAAATACGAACAAACTCGAATCACCAACCTTATCGCTTATGGCGGCGGCCAATGTCTCCTCGACCAGGTCAGCTAAGTTACCTCGAAATGAGTTCTATGTTAAACTATTATTCAATTAATACTTGAAAGGGAGTTAGTTAATTAATATTTTATCAAACATTGAAATCTTATAAACAGTACAAAAGTACATTTCTATATCATTAAAAAATAAATAAATAAGTAAGTAATAGTAAATAATATTTTATCTTATGTTATTATATTAGTTGTAGACAAATAAATAAGATATTTTGATAACAACGTCATTATATAAATTGCATACAAAAAGTGATGCAATGCATATAAATATGTTCTAATTCTTTCAATAAATAAATATTATTTTTTAATAGAATAAGAAACAAATAAAAGAATAGTAATTAAATAGGAAAAAAAAGTCTGAATTTTCTTAGAGTACTAATAAAAGTCTTTTAAAATTACTACTATTTTGTTGTTAGCATTTAAATATATGGAGTTTGTAAGAAGTTGGTTCTCATAAATAATGACCCTATATTATCAACTCTTAATTTTAAATAATTAAAAATTATAAATTCTGTAATACATAATGTAGATTTTAATAATGACTTTGTAATAATAAAGTTTACAGATGATTAAGAGTATCATAATATAATAGAATTCTAATTCTTATACTCTCAATTAATATGACAAATGATATGTTTTTCAATATTGTCTCATTATTTTGTTTGTTTTGTTTGGTTTAGTTTTATATTGTATTTTCATTGTTAAAGAATCAAGAAATGATCTTTATCTTGAATTTTTTAAGCATTATATATAACACAAAAAGTTAGACAATAAAAGCATTAAAAAACTTATTAGGCACATAAATATTACTAATCCGAATGGTATGTGAAAGAAATCATATATGATAAACAAGTCTAAAATCATTGGAACAACCAAGATGATCAATGATTTGAAAACCATAAATAATGTAGTTCGTTTATCTTCTAAGTAAATAACATTGAAAAAAGAATATCGAAGCCTGATCAAAATATTTTTCAATTTTGAATGAAGTTGACACTTTTTTATAGGAATATCTATAATCTCATTGGTGTATTGTACTCAATCATATGTATAATTATTTTAGACTACGTACATTCATGTAATGTGTGGTAATATTATATATAATTTAGCGCATCGGAAAAAGTATATGTAACCATGTTTTTGGAATGTCAACATTTATTTAGAGATGACACCCACACCATGGGGTGATGTCTCAATTGGGTAGATGCCAATTTGTCTATATGGAGAGAGAAAGAGAGTAATGTAGTAGCTTATACAATGATAAAATACTATCAACAATTTTAATGATACAATTAGTAATTTCACAGAGATATTCATGAATTGTTGGTAAAAATACCTTATAAAGATCATACAATCATGAAGTTTAACTATATGTTTAGTCAGAATATTTCTTAATGCTTGAATAAAGTAGACGTTTTGTTTTTTTTTTCCCGAAACGGCAGATATAACTATTAAATAAAACACAAGGTGTACAATATTCGAATACAAGCCACAAATACCGAACCTAAAAATAAGAAAATGAGAGACACACACGCAGGTGGTCTAGAGCCTCACATACACAAATGAAAAAAAATCAAGAGTTTATAGCTTCTTTCCACTGCTAAAAGCCTAGAAACAGAAAGCTATACTCAAAGAAAGAACAAAGACTAAAAACAGCAACTACCAACAACAAGAAAACCAAAAGAAAATACAAAAAACAACAACAACTACGCAATAGCTAAAGAGAAGTCCATCCAATCTTTATGAGCCATTTTCAGAAGAGCTTGCACCGGGATTAGTATCTTTTGGAAAAGCCAAAGATTTCGTGACTTCCAAAGCCACCAAAGCATATAAGTTGTCAGCTGGATTCTTGCCTCGGCAACTTCAGAAGTGCAAATGGAACACACTTGGTACCACCATGATTTGAAGGAGTCGGTGTGGCTGGAGATTCCATCCCATTGGACTGTAGATAGTTCCCACATTCTCTGAGCCCTTGAGCAAATAAAGAATAGATGTTCCACAGTTTCTGTACCAACTCCACAAACAGAACAAGTGATATCCACTTCCATTTTCCTCCTTCTCAAATGAGTGGCTGCAGGGAGAATGTTTGTCAAACATTTCCATAGAAAGTGCTTGAGTTTGGCAGGG
Organism: Striga asiatica; assembly: GCA_008636005.1. NCBI lineage: Eukaryota > Viridiplantae > Streptophyta > Magnoliopsida > Lamiales > Orobanchaceae > Striga > Striga asiatica. Next base: position 268,723 of record BKCP01013514.1, on the reverse strand, counting down.
ACTTTTAACTTCCAGAATCTGTACTGGATTGATTTGTTCAAGTTAGCATGAGAGCTACTTTCAGGGGTATCCATCTGCCTGAGCTTGAGTGAAGAAAGATGATCATATGTGCTGGCCACTGTGAAATGGCCTTTCTTTTCAAGACCCCAGTAAAGCCTGTCAGGTCTAGTTGGATTCAGAGAGGAAATATTAAGTATAGATTTGCTGTCCTCTTCATCAAAGACCTGCCTTACCAACCAGTCATTCCAATGAGTGCCATTGCTATGCATTAAGTCTCTAACCCAGATTAAGTGATCTCTAGCTAATGGCATAATCACAGGGGTTAACTTATTCAGATTTGGCACCCAGTTAAAGTCAGAAATCATTGTACTAGCCCCATTTCTGATTTCAGTTTTCAAACATTTAGCAAATATAGGCATGATATCCATCCAACAATTCCACATCCAGGATCCTCCTTGAGTTTTTGAAGCATGAGTGATAGCAAAGTGAGGGAAGTACCTGTCCTTAAGGACTCTACTGACCAGCAAATCCGGATTGGTAGCCACCCTCCATAGTTGTTTGCATATCAAAGCTTGATTGAAGAGCAGCAGGTCCTTGAAGCCAATGCCTCCATCCATCTTAGGCAGAGAGACAAAACTCCATTTCTTCCAGTGAATGCCTTTACTTTGCTGATCCCCTGATTTCCACCAGAATTGTGCACAAAGCTTGGATATTTCTGAACACAAAGTAAGAGGCAGTCTGAAGCAAGACATTGAGAAGATGGGCAGGGCTTGGATAACTGCTTTTAACAGGACCTCCTTTCCAGCTGGGGTGAGAAGTTTAGATTGCCAACTGATGAGTTTGCTTCTTACTGCATTGAGGATGTATTCAAATACTTCCTTCTTAGACTTTCCAATGCCAAGTGGAAGTCCTAAATAGCGGGTGGATCTGTGGGAGACAATGCCATTGAGGATTCTGCAGATGGAGGACTGTAAGGACTGTGGGGTGTTTCTGCTGAAAAAAATGGCTGATTTTTGCATGTTGACAGCTTGGCCTGTGAACAGCTTGTATTGGTTCAGGATATTTATAAGGGAGGCAGCTTGGTCAGTTCCTGCTTTGCAGAAGAAGAGGGAGTCATCTGCAAACAGGAGGTGAGAGAGTAATGGGCCATTTCTAGATATCCTCATGCCCTTAAGAGTTCCAGAGTCAATGGCATTAAGAATCAAAGCAGTCAGCAATTCAGCAACCATGATAAATAGGTAAGGGGAAAGGGGGTCCCCTTGCCTAATACCCCTTGAAGGTGTTACATAGCCACTGACATTTCCATTGATTTTGAAAGAATAGGTGGCAGTGGAAACACAAATCATAATCAGCTTCACAAAGTCTGGATGAAAACCCATCTGAAGCATAATTTTTTTTAAGCAAAGCCACTCTACTCTATCAAAAGCCTTCATGAGATCTAGCTTGAGAGCCATAAAATAATTGGGTCCAGAGGAATGCCTATTAAGGAAATGAAAGGCCTCCTGTGCAACTATAACATTATCTAAAAGCTGTCTGCCCTCCACAAAAGCTGATTGAAAATCACTTATGCAAGTACTGAGGCAAACTTTCAGTCTTTGAGCCAGCAATTTAGATATAATCTTATACACAACACTGCACAAGCTGATAGGCCTAAACTGCCCTAAAGTATCTGGATTCTGACACTTTGGAATAAGAGAAATGATAGTGTGATTCCAATAAGAAAGAAGCATACCAGATTGGAAAAAACTTAGGATAGCAGCCATAAGATCCTTCTTGATAATGCTCCAGAAATGCTGATAGAAGATTGCAGTCATCCCATCCTCACCAGGGGCTTTGTCAGATTGCAAACTGAATAATGCCTCTTTGACTTCTTGTTCATCTGCTGGTTTGAGCAAAGCTGTGTTCATGTCAGAGGTTATTGACTGGGGAATTAGATGAAGGATTGAGTCTCCACCCCAGCAACCATCTGATGAGAAAAGCTTGGAATAATAGTCAGCAATGTGGCCTTCAATATCTTTCTGTGATGAGTAGGTAATTCCCAGTGGGCAGGTTAGTCTGGTGATAGCATTTTGTCTTCTCCTGTGGAGGGTAAGAGCATGGAAAAATCGAGTGTTGGAATCTCCCTCCTTAAGCCATTTCAACCTTGCCTTCTGCTGCCAGTAAAGCTCTTCTTGCAGATGAGCTTTGTTTAAATCTCTTCTTGTCTTGTCCCAATCCTCCCAATTTATCCCAGATTTATCCTTGTTCAGCATCTCAAACTTTTGGTTAAGGTCAGCAATCAGAGTTTGGTTTTGAGATTGAAAAGAGGAACTCCAGATTAGAAGGGCAATTCTTGTCAATTTGATTTTCTCCTTGAGTTGAAAAAAGGGGGTTCCAGTGACTTCTGTTGACCAGGCTTGTTGAACTACATCCACTAGCCCCGGTTTGCCGATCCATCTTCTGTCAAAATGAAATCTACCCTTTCTCTTCTCCCTTGGTAGTCCCAAATCAAGAATCAAAGCTGAGTGGTCTGAAGAGCTTCTGATAACATTGGTGATAAGAGCATTGGGGTATCTCTGAAGCCAGTCACTTGACCCAAAAGCTCTATCCAAATATTCTTCTACTAGATCTGCAGATATCCTGTTATTACTCCAAGTGAAGGGGTAGCCATCCATTCTGATTTCCTCCATCTCCATCATACTTATAAAGGTGTTGAAACCATGGAAACTGTTAGGACTTCTAGGGGTTCCTCCTGATTTGTCAGAGTTGGAGCATAAGTCATTCCAGTCTCCCATGATGAACCAGCTACCATTCCACTTAGATTTCTCTTGCAGTAATTCCTCCCATTGATGAGCTCTGGTGGTTCTGCAAGTACTAAGGTATACAAAAATGCCCCACTGAGGGGGTTGAGAGTGAACTATAAATTGAACAGCAATAAAGAAATTTTTACAAATCACTTGCTTAATATCAACTTGATCATCCCAAAACAAAACAAGGCCCCCACTAATGCCTACAGGATCAACTACTACTAATCTATCCCCAAATCCTACTTTCCTACTAATAGAATTAATAAATTTTTTTTGTTTTTTTGTTTCTGAGAGAAAAAGAAACAGAGGGTGATGAGTCTTGATCAACTCTCGCATTTGGGAAATTGTAGAGGGCCCACCCAGCCCTCTACAATTCCACACCACAGCTAACATTTATCACTGTGGTGCCATTCATGGCTGGCATCCCCCACCTTGTCAGAAATGAGTTTCAGTTTTTTGATGTCACCTGATGTCTGAGATTGATCCTGCTGTTGGTGAGATGAAGCTTCAATGTCTGTCCTTGATCTTTTCTCTCTGGGAACAATGACATTGGTGACAGTAAGTTCTTGAGAGTTGGATTCCCTTTGTAATCTCCCTTTGTTGCTTGCAGTTCTTCTCCATGTTTTGAGTGGAACTATCTGAATAGCCTTTGAGGGTGGAAGAGTGATGTTTGGTTTTGTTATGTGCTCCGCAAACTCCACAATCTCCATATCCTGGACTTTAGCTGGCTCAGCACTTTGCATACTTGATTCTGCAACAGCTCCTACTTGAGTTGGGGTAGGTATTATATTGTGAGTGGCTGAGGACAGAGAGGTAGGTGACTGCATTGTTGCTGCTGGAGATGAATCATCTGGGAGCTGAATAATCTGTTTGCCCTTATTAACTTGACTTGAGGATGATTTTTGAGGGGTAGTGTGCTCTGTCATAGATGGACCTTCTGGTTGTGGGGAGCCTCTGGAGCCTGAGTGACTAATAGTAATTAACCTTTGACCTTCATTAGCTCTGAGCCAATCCCCATATTGGCCTTCCCTAACCGAGTTAGTTCTGATGTCTTCCTGTCTTTTGGAGCAACTTCTGTCTAAATGTCCTATATGACCACAGTAATGGCAAAGATTCAGAAGTTTTTCATATTTGAAACCAACCTTCACAATTTGTTCTCCCAATCTGATGTTTGCCACTCTAGGAATTGGTTCTTCCAAGTTGAGAGTTACCAACAGCCTAAGGATTTTCCCTCCATGATTGCCAGCATTAGCTATAACCACATTCTGTAGACTTTTGAAAACTGAGGCAATCTTGATTCCTACTTCAGTACTTAACCAATCTAAAGGTAAATTGGTGACTTGCACCCATAGGTTCAGCTCCTTGAAGCAGGGATGCTTACTGGTCAGGTTTGTAGTCCACTCCTTGAGCACGATGTACTGATTCTCAAAACTCCAGTTTGTGCCGCTGGCTACTTTCTTCATATCATCTCTACTTTGAAAAATAAATTGGAAATAATTGGGACTTAGCTCCTTAACTTCCATGGGTTGATTAAGTCTCCAAATGTGACTCATTGTTCTCTTGACACCAAGCCAACCCGCTGTTCTGTCTCCGACTACTTTGCCAAAGAGGCTTCGGTTGCACTCATCTGCACTCATCTTGATATCCCCCTGTGCTATGTCGATAAGTGTTGCCTCCTTTTCTGAAAGAGTAAAATCCTTCAATTGATTCGAAATTTCATCTTCTGCGGCATCACTAGGACTGGTAGCCATAGATTCAGATTAGGGCAACCCGAATTGTCAAAATTAGGATCAAACTGCTCGAAACTTAGAGGAGAGTAAGGAATTAGGGTGATTGAAGAGTGAAATCCATTAGGAAAAGAGAAAAGAGATACCAATTGGTTAGCTCCCAAAGAGAGAATACGATTTGCTCCCAAAGAGAATTAATTAAGAAAAATTTTGCAATACTATTGATTAATTGGTCTCAAACTGGTACGAATGTTTTTTTATGAGAACGTCAAAATGAAATGAAAGAAAAATACCTTTGAATCATTTAATATAAATAAATTAAAAACCAAAACTACCTTTGAATCATTTAACATAAATAAATTAAAAACTCATTTAATCTATAATATAAATTAGGTTCTTATTTAATTATTTAATATTTTTATTCATTAGGGACTCATTTTTTATATTTTTGTTTTGTAATATATTATTTCATTCTTTTTATATTAGGGTATCATTAGGTTAATTTGCAAAAGAAAAAAAAAATACATTAAGAGCTCATTGTTTCTATATTTTATTTTGTTCTTGCAATAATACGTAATAAATTTGTCTAACTAAATTTAATTGACCAAAAGCATTCACCATTACACCGGACAAGTGCTTTACTAATAGCTAGGAAAGAAAACATTAATTAATAATTTGTACGTACAGTTATGAAACGACTAGTAAATAATAAAGTGTACGTACAGTTTAGATGGGCGATATACGACAAATATATTAAAAAAAAGAACAGAACGAACAAGTTTTTGGGGCAAAAAAAAATGCGATTTGGGCCAAGTAATACTAGCTAATGACATTATTTTATATTGAATTTGATATCACGCCCAAATCTGGTGTTGGATTTGCTGTGCCGAAAACGTGGAAAATAATCTAATCTACCTTGAACCTGCTGGTAGTCTCATAGGGAATAGTGATATATACAATTATCCTTTAATTATGCCCTCATAATATTATAATAATCACTAGCTATCATGACAGAATATATTTTGAAAACAGCCTAAAATCCATAGCTTACAACCTCCAAGGTTTCAAATCAACCTCATGATTTCAACTTCGATATTTGAATTATTGTACTGATCGTTCAGTTCAGTTATATTGATTTCGAATTTGAAATTTGGTTTCGCCATTGTAGGATATGCTAATGCTTTGAACATTTTAGTTGTAATAAGTGTGAACAAAACGTTGCTGCGCTTTCTTTAGTGTGTTGCGTTTCTTTTTCAATACGACGTCGTCTTAGGTGGTGAATAAGTAATAGGTCAGACGACGTCGTTTTAAGTAGATTAGGGGCTTTTCATCATCTTCCTTATGAGCGATATAAATGAGTGCATGTTCTGTACGTAAGAGAGTGATTTTACTGAAGTGAAATAAAAATATCTTTTACTAAAATTGATTTGTTAGCTCAAGTTTCTTCAGCCATTGATTTGGTTGATAATGGAGTTAGATATTGCAGTTTTCGTAACGCGTGTTTGTATACAAAATAATTCTAACTCACAATCAATTTTATATATTTTAATTTAATTTCAATATTCTCAATACTACAAATATAATTAAATTGTATCAATCAATAATTCTTACACGTAATATCAACTTTAATTAATTATTCATTAACTTAGATAATTATAACTAACCATTTCTTCACATCATCTTATTTTTACATCAAATTAATTTTAATTATTTTTTTTAAATATTATTTTAATATAAATTTAAAATTCCATTAACAAATAACCGCACTCAATTTTTTAAAAATAATCATTATTAACCTAAAAAACTTATTTAAGCGGATATATTTCAATATTGGAGTTGAAATTGCATAAGAAAGATTTTTCTCAAGCTATTTCAATATTAGATCCTAGAAACTACTACGTCAAAATGGTGATAATTCTTGGTAATAACAGCTATAGTTTTCACTAATGGTATTTTATAATATTAAAATATATAATTCCCTATGACCCACCTAGCTATTTTGTATTGTAGTGGTAGCAATGTCAGATTGTTTTTTTTTTTTGCCGTATTGTTGAAACTAAAACAGGTCGTAGCAGTGCATCTTATCTATCCATAGTTTTCAGAGACTGAAACTATTGTTCCCATCACTGTCAGTTGCCATCAATTTGCCTGCCGCCCTCTCAATATCAATACAAAAATCCAAAAAATTAAATCACACTGCATTTTGATTTCAACTACTGGAANCACTTAACTTAAAAAAGTTTCCTTAACTTACAAGACATGACAACCACAAACCAAAAAGGACTGGAAAGAAAGAAAAAAAACTTATCATCACCCCATTTTAGCCTTCCTTGTTTCTACATGACTAACTTCACTACACCCATAAGTACCGGAATCATTCGCTTGTCGTTCAAGAAAAATAAAAACGAAAAAGAGCCCATCACATCACATGAGAGGACTATTCAGAAGCCCATGCCAAGTAGACGAGGCAAAGGCCCGGCCCGAATCAAGTTCTGGCCCATTTCCATCCCCACTCACTCCCTGCCATGTGAAACCCAACAATCCCTTGTTGTCTGGCTTAATCCCTCCTCCAAATCCTCCAAACTGGTCTAACGAAAACCCCATCTCCATCTCCATCCCTCCATAGTACACATTGTGGAGCCCACCATCACAGGGTTGAAAAAGGTGGGGGGAGAGGCCGTTGAGGTTGGGATTATGATTATGATCGACGGCCGTCTGTTTGGTGAGGCGGGTGATGATGTCAGCATCGGGGTCGTATGACATGGGCAGCAATGGGTTGTGGTCAAACAGTGTGGTCGTCTTCTTGGATGATGATAATGATGAGCGTTTGGTGTTCTTGCGGCATCCGCCGCCAACAGGGACGTTGCGGAGGGTGCCGCCTTTGGTCCAATAGCGGCGGCACGACTTGCAGAAGTAGCGCGGCTGCGAGAGACTGTAGTTGTTGTAGTAGCAGAACTTGGTGTTGGTAGACTCGCAGCGCGGGCATTTCAAGGCCTGCATGTCTGCCGGTCGACACTTCTTCTCTGCCTTCACGCACCCTACCATGCTTTCGAGTGTCTGCGAATCAATTTCGTCATACTTTTTTATTCTTCTATTTTTTTATTTTATTTTTTTTCAAATTTATAGGTGAGATTGATCAAGGGCCGGAGAATACAAGATGAATTTCACAATTATTTATTCCGACTACAGTCCTGTCATAGAACCATTTCATCTGGGTTTTTTTTTTAACCGTAGATTACTGGTTTCGTAACTGTAGTATTTTTAATTTCCTCATAAAGGATAATGGATATTGATTAGATAAGAAATTGTTGCATTAAAATCTAAATTTGTTGTTTTTGGTTATTTGAAAATATCAAAAATATAATCAATTATGTGGTGGATAAAAAGAGATCAAGGCAAGGAGTATGTGAGACTTAAGGATTTTACATTCCACTAAGCATATATGTTCTAGCTTCAAGTTTTTTATTTACATATACATACTTTAGAAAAGCATATATGTTCTAGCTTCAAGTTTTTTATTTACATATACATACTTTAGAAAATATTTTATTTTGCTTAACAGNAATAATAATAATAATAATAATAATAATAATAATAATAATAATAATAATAATAATAATAATAATAATAAAAACATTACATTTCAAGAGAATAATGCTTTCTTTAATTTTCAATTATGTTTCATATGGAAAGATTTCCTATTCAATCAAAAGTTTCCATTTGGAAACATGAAGGTATCGATTTTGTGTCGATGAAAACTAGTTGTTCAGAGTTTGAACCATAACTCTGATCAACATATTGAACTGAACCCCCCAAAACGGAAATATCAAAGCTCTCAAACCCTTTCCCCATCATTTCTTTCATTTATGCCCTAAAAAATAAGTCCATTTACATTCAAGAATTCCAAATTGGTTATTTCCCAAAAGAAATTAAATAAATAAATAAACACACACACGCACACGCACATTTTGATGTTCATCCCAAAAGCTAAGATTAGAAACTAAAGAAAAGATAAATTTATCAAGGAGAATAAAAGAGACCCAGAAAAATTACACAACAAATGCTCTCAAATTACCATCATATCATCTACACAAGGAAAGACACAACAATAAAATTTAATTAAAAACAAACAAAATTAATCAATGGAGGTGTAGTATGAAATACCCACCTGGTGATTGTGTTGTTCAGTTGGAGCCTCCATCACATTCAATAATTTATTTCTTCCTACCTCAACTTCTAAATGGTTTCTCACAACTCAGACAATAGTAACGAGAAGAAAATATGTGTATCTATATATATGAGGAAGAATTCTCAGAGAAAAAACCCAGTTTAATAAGTATTTATTATGAATCACAAGGGCAGCTACTATATCTATACCTATGTGCTTGTTATATAAGTGGAGGAACATTTAAAGAGAGAGAATCAAAGACAAGGTGGATGGATGGAGAGAGAGAGAAGAAAAGGGGTGAGCGTAATGATTACAAGATTGTACTCGGCATATGTGTAAGTATATGATGCAGTTGGCACGCAAGAACCCAAATAATTTATTATTATCTTTTCCATAAAACAAAAAAGTACTTATAAACCAATTTAAAATCGTAAAGCAAATCCCGTTCAGACATACATTCAATCTTACGTAGTACACACACAGCACAGGTGAGAGAGAGAGAGAGAGAGAGAGAGAGAGAGAGTACAGACTGAATGGACACAGAAATTTTCCATATCGCCGGTGGGCCCCAGCGGCGTGGGGGGTTTGCTACTGTGCGGTGGCCCACATCCGCTCACATCCCAACGACTCGGTGGGGCCCACTCGTTGGAAGGGCGGTTTTGCAGTTTCAATTTATTCGTGCCAAAAGCGTCTCAATTCTTTCTTCCTTAACTAAATTAAATTCCTTGAAAAATGATTTTTCTACTTGTTTAGTTGGTTTTGAGATATTGTTTCAATCAAATTGTCTGTCAGGATTGTAATATACTGTTGGGGGAAATTGTCAAGTAGTGGTCAAGTTAGTTTTTATTTGTCAATATATGAAAGTACTCAATCTTAAGTCTTCTTTTTTAAATATATAATAATTCAGAATTATATGACATTAAAAAAAAAAAAGACGACTGGGTCAATGGGTCGAAGGGAGATTGAAGATTTCACAGGTCTAAGGATAGAAAAGGGTGAGTTATGAGCAAAAAAGCATATTTCTATGTAGTTATGCCGTATCAGCGTCTAGTCGATAAGATTTGTAAGGAGTAATTTGGGCGAAACATGGCGGTCTAATACTAGTAAAGAGCAAGGAAGAAGGTGAACATGTGGTTGACTTGAGGGATACATTTACCACTTTGCGGAAGTTTGGTATTAAACTCAATCCTGCTAAGTGCTCATTCGTGGTGAAGTCAAGCAAGTTTATCGGGTATATGATGAGCGAAAAAGGAATCGAGGTGAACCCAGAAATAGTACGAGCTGTAATGGAAATGCAACCCCCAAGAGTGTGAAGGAGGTCCAAATTCTGATTGGTCGAATTGCAGGTCTTAGTAGATTTATTTCAAAGGTAGCCGAGAGGAGAAGTCCTTTATTCAGAACCTTGAAGAAGAGCTCAAAATTCCAATGGTTGAGTGAGGCCCAGAAAGCTGTTGAAGAAATGAAGGTCGTATTAGCGGACTTACCCTTGTTGGCTAAGCCAATTCATGGGGAGGACTTGGTCTTGTATATTTCGATCGGTACAATAACAGTCAGTTCGTTCTTGGTTCGAGAAGAGGGTGTGCGATGGAGATAAGGATATTTAGAATATTTAATCCAAAAGGAACTCGAATTTTTGGTGCAATCCCACAGGAATTGAGAGAATTCAATTTGACGAAAATAGTTTCATTAGCCCCCAATTTAATTATTTGTTTCCCTCTTTTATTATTATTAGTGGTATTATGGATTTGTTAGGAAACTTATTTTTTTATTAATTTTTTTAGAATTCTTGTCTTGTTGGACAAGTTAGTATTAGAGTTTTAGGAGCCTTATTTAAAGGATTCCTCCTCTTTTGTGTTATTCGGTTGATTATTGATAAAAATAACATTGGTTTGGCTTTATCGTGTTTGAGATTGAGATTTCATTCGTATCCTTCCCACTCATACGCTTCCACCTGTGGCGTCGATGGAGGACGAGTACCATGTGGTTGTAGAATCATCTGTGAGGCCAGAGGCTGTGCCTGGAATGGATGCTTTCAATGAATTGGAAGATGGATTTTCATGGTCTTTTATTCAACAAGCAAACGTGTCTGATAACTCGCATTGTGTGCAGAAAAAGGACAAAGTGTGTTGAAGTAATTTTTACCGGAGTAGAATCAAAAGATTCGAACACCGGGTCGTGTCTCAAGGAAGGTCAGCCGGATTATCTTGTACGTATATTCAATCACAAAAAGAGAAATTAAATCCTAAACACTCTAATTCAATTGGTTGGATTTGATTATCAACTACGAGATTAACCACGAAAAATTCTCAAACAAGGCAATTCTGATCTTACAACACAAAGAACAATTCAAATAATGATAAAAGGGACTAGGGTGTCGGGGACAATCGTTTTCGGTTCTCAATACATTAAGTAACAATCAATCACTCGGCTAAAGATCACGAAATACTCACTCATTCAGAGATTCATTCTCAATAACTCACGTAACAAGAGAATAAACGTAAATGAACAATAATCGAATCAATTAGCACATAGACAATACGTCTCCGAACAAGTTTATTCTAAACGAGCCTAGATCAATCAATTCCTCCCCTTTCGGTTCTAAGAATCGATTAAGTTGATTAAAATGGTGATCAATCAATTCAATCCTAGGTTTAACACAACTCGAATAGATTGAGCAATTCATTAATCACACAAACGAAATTGAACCAATCAGAACAAACGTAAATGATCAATAATCGAATCAATTAGCACATAGACAATACGTCTCCGAACAAGTTTATTCTAAACGAGCCTAGATCAATCAATTCCTCCCCTTTCGGTTCTAAGAATCGATTAAGTTGATTAAAATGGTGATCAATCAATTCAATCCTAGGTTTAACACAACTCGAATAGATTGAGCAATTCATTAATCACACAATCGTTTTTGGTTCTCAATACATTAAGTAACAATCAATCACTCGGCTAAAGACCACGAAATACTCACTCATTCAGAGATTCATTCTCAATAACTCACGTAACAAGAGAATAAACGTAAATGAATAATAATCGAATCAATTAGCACATAGACAATACGTCTCCGAACAAGTTTATTCTAAACGAGCCTAGATCGATCAATTCCTCCCCTTTCGGTTCTAAGAATCGATTAAGTTGATTAAAATGGTGATCAATCAATTCAATCCTAGGTTTAACACAACTCGAATAGATTGAGAAATTCATTAATCACACAAACGAAATCGAACCGGAACAATTATCCCCTAGCCCTAGTTAACGAATTTAGCTACTCATCATCAATTCAACATCAACATCAATATCAATCAAAGCCATCATCATCACAGATAAAATGAAATAGAAAGCTTACGATTAAATATGAATCCAATGTCGAAAAACAACGAACAATCCAAATCCACAAGTTGAATCTTGGTGTTTTCACAATCCAAGATCGAATCCCAATCAAAACTAAGAGAAAAATGAGTTATGGAGTGAAAAAGTACGAGAGAGTATCAAAAACCTAGAAGTAACATCCTTAAAATCGGATCTAAAATCCGTATTTATTTTTTTGCACGTCGCGACCTCCGCGGCCGCGACCACTCCTCCGCGGCCGCGGTGAAGAAAGCTCGCGGCCGCGACCATCCCCGAGGCCGCGACATCATCTGGGCAGAAGTGCGAATTTTGATACCCTTGCGGCCGCGACGACTAAAACTGGGCCGATGGATTTTTTGTTCACCGCGGCCATGACGACACCCGAGGCCGCGACATCTTCATGACAGAAAAGGGACCGTCGGGAACCTCGCGGCCGCGACCTCACCTCCGCAGCCGCGGTGAAGGATTTCCTGCACAGCCTAAAACGTTCTCGGGTTCGTGTTCTCGCATCCGGACTTGGAATTTAATCCCGTCTTTTCCAATTCGACCCCAACTCATCCATCTAGATGGTAATCCTCGCATGGCCACGCACCACGCTACCTATCCTGCACATCACCACCGACAAGAATTACGGAAAACCGGGAAAAACGAACAAAAAGACCAAAAAAACGACTAAAACAAAGGAAATGCATGAAATGACTCAAAATGGACCAAGAACCAAAGAAAAATACCTAAGGAGGGGAAAAATAAGCATAAAATAAACAACAAAAACATGAAGAAAGTGAAACAAACAACTCCCCCACACTAAAACCCTTGTTCATCCCGAACAAAGAAAAGAAGAGAAAGAGAAGAAAATAAAAGAACACAAAACAAGCAACCGAGAGTGGACAGTGATTTCAAACAAGAAAAGCCTCAAATTGATCAACTATGCTGAAAAGAATTCCGATGACCACGAGAACACACCTTGACCATGAACTCGATCACTTGATAACACTAACTCTCGAGTACGGAGATATGATATAAATGCCTCACTCAATTTCTTCCAAAAATAAACAACATGAGCACTCAAATTGGTCGTCAGTCAAATCAATCATATGCTTGTCTATCGTCTAACCTCTACTCTAAATCAACCAAATTAATGAGACAGTGAATCAAGAGGACTTCTAGGGACGTAATGTAGGCTTAATGGATTGGTAGGATAAATATAGGTCAATAGGCTCAAATATAAAACATCACAACTCAAACACTCGACCATATCAACAACTCCTCCGGCCTCAACCGGTTTCTCAAACCTTCACCAAAGCCAACATGCTTCCACATTATTGTAACTCTTTTTTTTTTCTTTTTTTTTTAGAACCTTACGGACATTTTATCTAGGTTCAGCCATCGGGTTTTCTGCCCGAGTCTCCTAGACCGGTTTTCCGTACTCGTTACTCGAGACCGCTGATTCAGCGGTTGGAGCACTTAGAGTATAATCCATTAAGATGCTTTTTTTTTTTTATTTATTTACGATACCACAAATCACAATTGCGACCATCATCACCACCCATTTTCCAAACATCATCAACACGGGGTCAACAACGAAAATAAGAATTACGGCTCAAAGGGGTGACTAGGGAAAATTATTCTCGAATGAAGAAAAAGGATATACAAATAACAAGGAATGCCTCAATCATGTTCACCTATCACAAATTCAATCGACTTATTTCAAAGCAGACTCAAGGCAAGTTCTGATTTATCAACGTTCAGACCAATATCTCACAAGAATTGAACACGGCTCAAATCTCACCGGGTATATATATATATGATTGATAATCAAAGCAACCAAGCCACACATCAAAATATGCCACTCAAGATCATCATCACATCTTCCCAACGTCATCAACCAACCATAAACCAATCTCGAAATTTACCAATGTCCACCTCAAAAGAACAAATAAACCTAACCAGACTGGCCCACGCAACAGAAAATAATGTAAAAGCAAACCTAAAAAGAAAACCTAGACCTGATCCATCACATAGTCACATAAGCATGCAAAACTCCCCCACACTTAAAACCAGACAATGTCCCCATTGTCGAGTCGCGGTGAATGAGAGTTAGAGCATAGAATAAACCAACGCAAAAACAAAAAAGCTATACACAAATAAAAGAGAAAGAGAAAAAGAGAACATACAAAGCACAGTGACAAGTCACTGTGCAGCCGGAGGTGATGGTGGCGGGTAAGGCTGAGCGGGTCCCGAACTCCAACGGGTGTCCCACTGAGTGAATCGATGATCCCAATTATCCATCTGAGCATCTGCTGGTCTTGGCGCTCGCGAATGGACCGGAGATCGCCAGCGAAGCTGTTGAAGTGCGTGCCCATCTGAGTCTAGTGGGTCTGCTGCTGGGTCTGCTGTTGAAGTGCGTGCCCATCTGAGTCCAGTGGGTCTGCTGCTGGGTCTCCCAATGGTCCCACTGAGTCTTCTGCTGGGTCTCCCAGCTGGTCCACTGTGTGGTTTGTCGGCTCTCGAGATCGGCCCATCTGTCGTCTTGGGCATCGAAGCGATTGTGGATAGAGCGTATGTCAGCTGTATACTGAGTCTGAAAAGTGGTCCACCATTCCGGTGGCTGCTGTGGAGGGATCGTAGGGTGTGGGTTCGGGGTTGGCGTCCACGCGGGTGGAGGCGGAAGGAAATGGTCATCGTCGACATTCATCTGCTCATGCTCGTTTCTCGCCGTCGGTTGCCGAGACGACCTTGCCTGATCGAAGTTAGACTGACCCTGCTGGAGCTTTTTAAAATAAGTGTCGTAGGCAGTGCGCGTCGTACACTCTTTAGCTGTTGTCCGGTTCTGAATAAGATCAGCCTTCTTGAGCTCATTATAGTTGATACATCGCATCTCAGACTTGTCTTGAAGCGCTATCTCTCCATGTAAACTATAGGCTTCTGGAATGATGTCGAAGTGGTGAGCGAGTGCGGTAACAAAATGCCCAAGTGCCGGTAATCCACGCCGAGTGAGGGCAATCTCCTGTAAGGAGTTCTGTAGGAAAGTCATAGAACACACTCGCATTCCCGCCCGCATCGCCCATAGGAGAAAAAGCTCGACCTCACTGACCTTGTTTGCCTCTTTTTTGCCGTAAATATTATAGCAGATGAACCGATGCACAACGGCAGTGGCCAGGTCTTGGATAAGCCCGTTGGACATGCCAGCGGAATCCCAAGGCGTATGCGGGGAAAGCTCGACCCAACTCTTCTTAGCGTCGAAGTCGAGGGCCTTGCTTCGCGTACCGGCGAAGGTGAAACCGCAAACTTCCTTCATCACGACATTGTCCACCATGAGATCCTTCCCCTTAAGCCGACAAGTGAAGTATTCGTTCCCATCGACGAGAACGAATGAGCTGAAGAACTCAAGCATAAGAGTTCGATGTGACCTCTCCTCAATTTTGGCGTAGTCGGTTAAGTTTAAGACCTTGAGGTACTTCATCACGTCCTCCAGAATACCCAAGTCGTTCAAGAGGTCCCAATCCACCGCTTTCGGTCTCACTACCTCTTTTTGCGAGAGACGGGCATAAATTTCGCCCTCCTTCCTAGAATAAATCGGGAACGGAGCACCGTATTGGTCCGAAAGGTCATCTCGGTCAACTTCCGGAGGGGCATCTCGAGAGGAGGATTCACCCGCTTTGCGCTTCTTAGCCGATTCTTGAGTGTCTTTCTTCTTGGTGGGACGAACTGGATTCTTGCCCATTTGAACGGTCTATCGGGCAATATGTCGAACACGTGGCGTGCGGTATTTTGGATTAAAGAGCTTGTGAACAATTCGAGAATGTAAATCCCATAGCAGGCCTCCTCATGCCCCAACAAACAACGCACTTCAGGTAGAGTAAGCTATCGTACCTTGTGTGAGAGGTCGGGCCGAAAACGGACAAACCACGAAGTAGGTATTGTAAAACGAGTGTTGGACGGAATTTGTACAGCTGGGCTCGTGGTCGGAGGTCGTCGGATGTCTGAGGAGTGGACGGCCGGAGACACTCGCCGGAGAGACGACGGCGACGGTGACAAGCTCGGGTTGCGAGGAGAACTAGGGTTCCCGAACTCAAACTTGAATGAGCCCGTAAAATTCCTTGCAAAAATCGCGAATGAAAAGCCTGGGATTGGGATGACAACTTTCCGAAATAATTCAGGGATTGATAAGAGATTAAAGTTGGAGAGTGAATTTCTTGACCGCCGTTTCAAGATGGTGAGAGGTGAAATTGTGCGTTCATCTGCAGACAATGGGTTTAAAACGCGTCTTCGTGTTCGCCGTGGCCGCGAGATTTTTTAAGCTGAAATCGAGAATTCGAAACCTAAACGTCGCCGCGGCCGCGGCGAAGAAATGGCTCGCGGCCGCGACCCGCATCCGCGGTCGCGAGTATACTCCATGGCCGCGAACGTTTTCCTGCAGAAATTGATATCTGAGCCTTAAAATGATACTCGCCGCGGCCGCGGCTTAGAAAATCCCCGCGGCCCGCGGCGACAATTTTTTTTTCAATACTAATTTAAAAAAAAAAATATATATATATATATAGAGAGAATAAAATACAACGAAATATACAGCAGTACAAAGGATACTCGGTTTATTGTCGGGAGTTCGGCACACTTTCACGATCACGCATAAGCTGGGTCGCCGAGACTCACTGTCTCGACATGTTGCTTCCCGAATTCTCCTTCAAAGTACGGCTTCACCCGCTGTCCATTGACTACAAACACGTTATCATTCGCCGGATTTCGGAGTCGGACAGCTCCAAAAGATAACACTTCATCGACAAGGTATGGGCCACTCCATCTTGACTTGAGCTTTCTCGGAAAGAGACGAAGTCGGGAGTTGAATAAGAGAACTTTCATACCGGGCACTAGGTTCTTTCGGACAATGGTCGAGTCGTGAAGCTTTTTGACTTTGTCCTTGTAGATTTTTGGAGTTCTCGTAAGCCTCGTTCCTCAACTCCTCCAGTTCTGACAGTTGCCATGTTCTCTCCCGTCCGGCTGCCTCAAGGTCGAAGTTCATCTTTTTAATTGCCTAGAACGCCTTGTGCTCGATCTCAACCGGAAGGTGGCACGCCTTTCCATAGACTAGGCGAAATGGACTCATCCCTAACACTCCTTTGTATGCTGTCCTTTGGGCCCATAGTGCATCATCGAGCTTACTCGACCACTCCTTCCTGGACGAGTTCACCGTCTTCTCAAGAATGGTCTTGATTTGTTTGTTGCTCGTTTCTTCTTGTCCCGACGTCTATGGATGGTATGGGGTGGCCACCTTGTGTGAAATGCTATACTTCTTCATCAGCTTGTCAAAAATGAGGTTGCAAAAATGTTTGCCTCCGTCACTCACAATGGTCCATGGAAATCCAAACCTGTTCAATATGTTACCTCGCAAAAACTTGATGACCACATTAGCATCACACGTCCTTGTGGGGATAGCCTCAACCCACTTGGACACGTAATCTACAGCAAGGAGAATATATTCAAAGCCAAAAGATTTGGGAAACGGGCCCATGAAATCAATGCCCCACACATCAAAAATTTCCACTTGCAAATTAATCACAAGGGGCATCTCATTCCTTGGGCCTATATTTCCAATTCTTTGACATCGGTCACAAGACTTGCAAAAGTTATAAGCATCCTTACAGAGAGAAGGCCAAAATAAACCTGATTGGAGAACCTTAAAGGCGGTCTTTCGACCTCAAAAGTGTCCTCCACAATGAAGCTCGTGGCAGAAGGCAAGGACATCCAGTTGCTCTTCTTCGGGCACACACCTCCGAAGAATCCCGTCCTTTCCCTCCTTGAAAAGAAGTGGGTCGTCCCAAAAGTAACTCCTACACATCAACACAAAACGCTTCCTCTCTTGGGAAGAGAGGTTAGACAACAAAACTCCATCTGATAAATAATTTACTATGTCCGCATACCAAGGAACACTAGTCACTTCACTCACATGCTCATAGGGAAAACTATCATTTATATCAACATGCTCATGCAAAGTGAGTGAATGATCAGTAGGGATAATGCGAGAGAGATGATCAGCAACCACATTTTCACAACCTTTTCTATCACGAATTTCTACATCAAACTCTTGCAACAATAGAATCCACTGAATGAGTCTAGGTTTTGATTGAGTCTTACTCAAGAGATACCTAAGAGCCGCATGATCAAAATGAACAATCACTTTAGATCCTAGAATGTAAGATCTAAACTTTTCTAGAGAAAATATCACGGCTAAAAGCTCTTTCTCAGTGGTGGTGTAGTTCAATTGGGCGCCATTAAGAGTCAAACTAGCATAGTAAATTACACGAAGTAACTTATCAACTCGTTGACCCAAGACGTCCCCAACAGCAAGGTTCGAAGCATCACACATAATCTCAAAAGGCAACGACCAATCAGGAGCAATAACAATAGGTGCGGTCACAAGCTTATTCTTTAACTTATCAAAGGCATCTACACATGAATGATCAAACACAAATGGCACATCATTAGCAAGCAAGTGATACAAGGGTTGGCTAATTTTCGAAAAATCCTTTATAAACCTCCTATAGAAACCAGCATGACCCAAAAAGCTTCTAACTCCCTTCACATTCACAGGAGGAGGGAGTTTTTCAATAACATCAACCTTTGCCTTATCAACCTCAATACCACGATTAGACACTACATGGCCTAACACAACTCCACTAGTCACCATAAAATGACTCTTCTCCCAACTCAAAGTCAAATTAGACTCAATACACCTTTCAAGCACACGAGATAAATTATGGAGACAATCAGAAAATGAAGTACCGAAAATAGAGAAGTCATCCATAAATACCTGTAGGCAGTCCTCGAGCATATCTGAGAAGATGGAGAACATGCACCTTTGGAAGGTCCCGGGTGCATTGCATAGGCCGAATGGCATTCGTCTGAAGGAAAATGTGCCGAATGGACAAGTGAAGGTGGTCTTCGGTTGGTCCTCGGGTGCTATGGCTACTTGGTAGTAGCCAGAAAGTCCATCTAGAAAGCAGTAGAACTGATGGCCTGAGAGACGGTCGAGGATCTGGTCAATGAACGGCAATGGGAAATGGTCTTTCTTTGTCACGGCGTTGAGTCGCCTGTAATCAATACACATTCGCCACCCGGTAGTAATTCGGGTGGGAACCATCTCTTTCTTCTCATTCTCTATGACCATGATGCCACCTTTCTTCGGCACTACATGGATCGGGCTGACCCACTCGCTGTCTGCTACTGGATAAATGAGTCCCTCGGAATAGAGTTTCAACACCTCCTTCTTCACCACCTCCTTCATGTTCGGGTTGAGTCTCCGTTGGCTGTCCTGGAATGGCTTGGCACCCTCTTCTAAGATGATCCGGTGCATGCATGTGGAGGGACTGATGCCTTTAATGTCTCCGAGGCTCCAGCCAATCGCCTTTTGATTCTTCTTGAGCACATCAATCAACTCATTTTCCTCGTCACCATTAAGCTCGACAAAAATGATAACCGGCTTTTGCTTCTCGTCATCAAGGAAGACATATTTGAGGTGGCGGGGTAGTTCCTTGAGCTCTAGAGTGGGTGGAGTCAGTGTGTGGGACTCGTCGGCTGCAAAAAGCTCAATGGTTGGTCCTCCTTCATCGTCTAGATCAGGCATTGTCCTCTCTTCATAGTCACGTATAGTTGTTTCCTCCACAAACGGGTCAGTTATATCAACAAAGGCGCACTCCTCCACAAAGTTCACTAAGGATGCAGATGTGGCTTCTCGGACTGAAATAGAAACGGACTCATCCAAGACCGTCATATTCGATGTCCCGTTCTTGACATCAATTAGGGTGTTGGTGGTGGCCATAAACGGTCTACCGAGAAGGATTCTGTGATCCTTCCTGTTCTCCTGCACGTCCCCCACATCTAGAACTACGAAGTCCACCGGGACGATAAGTTTCCCAACACGAACCAGGACATCTTCCACTACCCATTTGGGGTATCTGATAGAACGGTCTGCGAGCTGAAGGCACATGCGGGTTGGCCTCAAGTCTCCTAAGCCGAGCCGTTGAAAGATAGAGAATGGCATGAGGTTGGTCCCTGCTCCAAGGTCCAGCATCCCTGAAGCCTCCTTTCCATTTCCTAGAGTTATCTGAATCACGAAACCCCCAGGATCCCGTTCTTTCTCCGGAAGATCATGCTGCATAGCACTTGCAGCCTCCTAGACCACTACCTTCTCCCCGTCTCCAAATTTTCTCTTCTTCGTCACTAAGTCCTTGAAGAACTTCATGTACGAGGGCCTATTCTTGATCACGTCCAGGAGTGGCAGGTTGACGTTGACCTTTGAGAGCGTGTTGTATAGGTCCCGAAATTGCTGCTCCTGCTTCTCGTCCCGGAGTCGGCTTGGGAAGGGTATGCTTGGTTTGAAAGGGTTTGGTGATGTGTGTAACATTGGACCGTCTGTCTGCTTCCTTGGCTCAGCTTCTGTATTCTTCTTCGGGCTCTCATCTACTCCTTTGGGCTGGTCGGTTGGTTCTGGTAGCCTTGAAGAGCATTAACATCCTCATATTGTTCACCAAAGTCTTGATCGAATGCCGAGGGGCATACCTCCGATCGGTGTCCTTGGACTCCACATGCCTCTACAGCCATGGTCTGCATTGGTTGGCCTCCTCTTGCATTCAGTAGCCGCATCTGCTCCGTGAGCTCGGCTATCTATTGTGTCATCATGTCTCGTCCGGGAGATACTTCATTGACAAAAAGCCCTCTTCCCTCAACTGCTCATTTGAGACGAGTTAGAACTCATCGCCTCAAAAATATCTATCATCTCTTCTGCCGTCTTCGCCCCGATATCTCCACCAGCTGCATTATCCACCATGTATTGAAGATTTTGGTGGAGGGAGTCATAGAAACTGTTCACCAGTAAGGCCGGAGGGAAATTGTGATGTGGGCACTGTCTCTGGAGGTCCTTGAAGCGCTCCCACGCCTCATGAAGTGGCTCGTTTGGTTGTTGGACAAAAGAAACGATTTGGGACCGAAACTCCTGCGTCTTCTGATGAGAGTAGTATTTCCCAATGAACTTGGTGTACACTTGCTCCCAAGTGATGAGGGAGTCGGGACCAAGTGTCATAAACCAAGCCTTTGCTCGGTCCTTGAGTGTCTCGGGGAAACACCTCATCTTCAGCTGGTCCTCATTTAAGTTGTGGAGCGGAAAAGTCTGGAGGACATTGTAGATTTCTCGGATGAAATGAAGTGGGTCCTCGTTTGGTAGTGGAAGGATGGTAACTGATTGTAGTGGGTTTTTAGCTCATAGTTCTGAGCTGTTTGTCCCAGCCGGATACACGAAGTCACTGGCCCGATTATTGGTTGAGCCAACTCACAAAGAAGATGACGAGGTGGGTTGTTTACTTCCTCTTCAGCCATGTCTCCTTGGCTATATGAGTCTCGGTTGGCTGAGTCTGAAGATGCAGGAGCAAGGTTAGCCAACAATTCTTGGAGGTCCCTCTGGATGGATTCGTTGTTCGGGATGATTACACGACCACTCCTGGTACGCATAAACAAAAACAACAAAAATGTCACGGGCACCAGATAGATAAGAAAGAGACAAAGAAAAACAAAACAAGAAAAACACTAGAACTAGTCAAGGAAAACGAAATAAAGAGAAACACACAAAACAATAAATCATAAAAATAAAAGAAACACTGAAAACAAAATGAATAGGCGCACAAAATAAGTCCTAAACCTTCCCCGGCAACGGCGCCATTTTGTTGTAGTAATATTTACCGGATTAGAATCAAAAGATTCGAACACCGGGTCGTGTCTCAAGGAAGGTCAGCCGGATTATCTTGTACGTATATTTAATCAAAAAAGAGAAATTAAATCCTAAACACTCTAATTCAATTGGTTGGATTTGATTATCAACTACGAGATTAACCACGAAAAATTCTCAAACAAGGCAATTCCGATCTCGCAACACAAAGAACAATTCAAATAATGATAAAAGGGACTAGGGTGTCGGGGACAATCGTTTCCGGTTCTCAATACATTAAGTAACAATCAATCACTCGGCTAAAGACCACGAAATACTCACTCATTCAGAGATTCATTCTCAATAACTCACGTAACAATAGAATAAACGTAAATGAACAATAATCGAATCAATTAGCACATAGACAATACGTCTCCGAACAAGTCTATTCTAAACGAGCCTAGATCAATCAATTCCTCCCCTTTCAGTTCTAAGAATCGATTTAGTGGATTAAAATGGTGATCAATCAATTCAATCCTAGGTTTAACACAACTCGAATAGATTGAGCAATTCAATAATCACACAAACGAAATCGAACCGGAATAATTATTCCCTAGCCCTAGTTAACGAATTTAGCTACTCATCATCAATTCAACATCAACATCAATATCAATCAAAGCCATCATCATCACAGATAAAATGAAATAGAAAGCTTACGATTAAATATGAATCCAATGTCGAAAAACAACGAACAATCCAAATCCACAAGTCGAATCTTGGTGTTTTCACAATCCAAGATCGAATCCCAATCAAAACTAAGAGAAAAATGAGTTATGGAGTGAAAAAGTATGAGAGAGTATAAAAAACCTAGAAGGAACATCCTTAAAATCGGATCTAAAATCCGTATTTATTTTTTTGCACGTCGCGACCTCCGTGGCCGCGACCGCTCCTCCGCGGCCGCGGTGAAGAAAGCTCGCGGCCGCGACATCATCTGGGCAGAAGTGCGAATTTTGAGACCCTCGCGGCCGCGACGACTAAAATTGGGCCGATTGATTTTTTGTTCACCGCGGCCATGACGACACCCGAGGCCGCGACATCTTCATGACAGAAAAGGGACTGTCGGGAACCTCGCGGCCGCGACCTCACCTCCGCAGCCGCAGTGAAGGATTTCCTGCACAGCCTAAAACGTTCTTGGGTTCGTGTTCTCGCATCCGGACTTGGAATTTAATCCCGTCTTTTCCAATTTGACCCCAACTCATCCATCTAGATGGTAATCCTCGCATGGCCACGCACTACGCTACCTATCATGCACATCACCACCGACAAGAAATACGGAAAACCGGGAAAAACGAACAAAAAGACCAAAAAAACGACTAAAACAAAGGAAATGCACGAAACGACTCAAAATGGACCAAGAACCAAAGAAAAATACCTATGGAAGAGAAAAATAAGCATAAAATAAACAACAAAAACATATGACGAAAGTGGAATGAACAAAGTGCAGCAGACCATTTACTTTGGGTCATTGAGTACGTGGGAATCTTTTGGGAGCTTGGAGAGTTGTTGTCATAGATTTTTTGCTTGTGGTATACCAAGTTCACGGCCCGTCAAATTGGCCCAGTCAGGACTGTGGAGCAGCTGAAGACGGGATTGCTTCGGATTCGAGGCCGAATCCTTTTCGATAGGGTAAGAATGATGGAGATAAGGATGCTTAGAATCTTTAATTTAATTATTTGTTTCCCTCTTTATTATTATAATTTTTAGTAGTTTTAAAGATTTGTTAGAAAACTTATTTATTTATTACTTTGTTAGGATTCTTGTCTTGTTGGACAAGTTAGTATTAGGGTTTTAGGAGCCATAATTAAAAGATTCCTCTTCTTTTGTATTATTCGGTTGATTATTGAATAAAAATAAGATTGGTTTGGTTTTATCATGTTTGAGATTGAGATCTCATTTGTATCATTCCCACTCGTACGCTTCCCCTACATCAGTGTGGTTCAATACCCGATATACTAATTCAGACGGGTGATGCAGAGAGCCGAATGGAGGTATTCTGAAATTGAGAAATGGGCATTGGCGGTGGTCGACACAGTAAGAAAGTTGAGGCTATATTTTTTAATGCAAAAAATTAGGGTGAGGACGAGTATGCCTTTGGGAGAGATGTTGGGTTGACCTTCTGTCTCTGGTCAATTGGTGAAATGGAAAGTGGAGCTGAGTGAGTATTCCATCCTCAACGAACTTTGAAGAGCGATTAAGGCCAAGGTTCTAGCAGATTTCATCCAAGAAGGTGGAGGTCGAATCCGAATGAAGGTGGCAGTTATAGGTGGATGGCTCGGTTTCAAAGGGTGGAGCAGGTTTAGGGATCATGTTGATCTCACCCAAAGGGGATAGTTTGGAGTTCGTTACCAAATTGGGATTTCGAGTCAACTATGAAGTGGAGTATAAGGCGGTGGTCAAAGGATTACAATTAGCTCGAGCTGAATGTTCTCGAGAGATTCAAGTACGCTCTGAATCTAAGTTGGTCGTAGGACAATTTCAGGAGGGGTTCGAGGTGAAGGAGAAAAAGATGCAAAGGTATGTAATGAACTGAAGAAATTACAAGGAGAATTCAATTCTTTCGAGCTGATACAAAATCCAAGGGAGGAGAATGGATGAGTTAATTTATTATAAAAAATAGCTCAAAATTTGGTCGATTGCAAGAGTAGGAGTGTAACCTTGCTAGATAAGAAGAAGAGTGCAATAGAGGTCCAGGTGGCGGAGATCCAGGAGGTGGAAGATTGGAGGGCTCCTATCCTGAAATGATTAAAGGAAGGGAGTTTAAGGTGCATGAAGAGGTTTTTCAACCAAGGGGGTCTTATACAAGAGGTCGTATTCGGGACCACATCTGAAGTGTTTAACCAAGGTAGAATTAAGGTACGTTTTGAAGGAGGTGTACGAAGGATGCTGTAGTGATCACAGTAAGGTTGGAGCTCTGGTGGAAAAAATTCTTCAAGCTGGCTATTTCTGGCCGACACTGAGGGCAGATGCAGCTTTAATGGTGAAAAGGTGCTTGTTGTGTCAAAAACATGGCCCACTCATTCATCATTCGGCGGAAACAATGACCACAGTGAGCGCCCCTATTCCATTTGCACAGTGGGGCATCGACCTGGTGGAGCCAATGCCACAGGGATCTAGTCAGAGGAATTTTTTTATCGTGGTGGTAGACTACTTTACCAAGTGGGTGGAGGCCAAGTCCCTTTCCAAGATCACGGAGGACAAAGTCATACACTTTTTATATAACAATATTTGTTGCAGGTTTGGTATGCCAAAGGTGTTGATCTTGGACAATGTGACTCAATTCAATGGCAAGTGGATTCGAGCATGGTGTAACAATATAAACATCGAGCAACACTTTGCGTTAGTTGCTCATCCGCAAGCTAATGGACAGGTCGAGATCGCAAACAAAATCATCATGAAAGGGGTGAAGACAATGCTGGAAAAAGCCTCGGGGGCATGGGTTGACGAGCTCACATCAGTACTTTGTGCATACAGGATGTAACGCCCCACTTTGATTTTAAAGAAAATTCATGACTTTTACAAAAAACCGAAGTAAAATTTTTGAAATTCCTTTTTTGATTCATAAACATTTCGGCATTACTCATTCATTTCAACACATAGTTCAAGTCGTGTCTGAACTAACGGGGATTCATTACCCGATTTTCAAAGGTTTTCATTAACCTATTTTACATCAACATGAACAATAAAATAATCAAGATATCCATTTAATCACATACTCATGAATATCAAGTAGAAAGGTTTCAATATCAATCCAACATGTCCAACAAGTTAAACATAAGTTCATACACTGTGGAAGCAATTAATAACATGTCTCGTCATCCGCCAACTGCTTAACCTGCATCCATGAAGATCAGGTGGGAGTGAGCATAAAAAGAAAACGTAATGCTCACCACTATGCATATGCACATTTATAACAATAAAAGGTATGGTCGCAGCATGAATATAAACGATAACAACATGTCTCATCTCCTACATAATATCACATCAATATGTATTACTCTTGTGTACATATGTTTCATTAGTCGCGGAAAGGGGATTCATTACCCTAACGACAAGAGTACGTGCCACGCAAGGACACGACCTTTTATTAGGTCTTAAGGAGACTTGCCTCGCAACGGGCAACCGTATTACATCGACGGGGACAACCGTACCGACGGCTGTAACAGCTCACATCGGTAGGCTACATGTTCACGTGCATACATAGATCATACCAAATTTTCGAACATATTTAAACACACATAGCATAGACTTTTTAGAATAACTAACCCACCTGGATTTCCAGATTTGTCAGACACAATAAGCAATGGACGTAGGTCGAGTCTTGACTCCTCAAACACCTACATTAAGTCAAGATACTAAAATCAACATTTATCTTGACTTTTAACGGAAAACACAAATCATACTTAGTCGAACTTGATTCGACTAAGTTGTTCGTGAAGTCCTATGGACGTTGGAACATTTAGACTTAGCACTTAGACTCAACCAAACCACATATGGGAGTACACATATACTCAATCAATGGATGACCAACTCAAACAACAAAGAACAACATACGAGCCAGTTTACAGATTTTAACATAAAAGCTAGCTTTTTTAAATACTTGACGAGAAAATCACATAATCAGGTTGGCCAGGTAACTGAATGAGTTAGGCTCTGAAATTTTAACACAAATTCCACCTCACTGGACATAGCAACATCACCAAATTTCAGCACTTAACTCAAGACACACGATTTTATAAAATTAAAACAAGTTTTCAACCAAAACGAGCACAAATTCAAAGCCTGTCCTAATGAACGAGTTAATATTTGAAACTTTTACCCAAGCAACCACAACATGCGTGGATCAACATATAACAATTTCAACTTTAAACATTAAACAGGCGAATTATGAAAATTATAACAAAATTCTGCAGAATTCAATATTTCACCAAGACCATACCAACATGAACTCCAAAAATTCTGAGCATTTTTCCTCACGCATAAAATCATTAAATAGGCACATAAACCAAAATTTAGCAATTTACAGCAACAGGTCGAATTTTCATAAATGAAACAAGTTTCAGAAGAATAACACAAAGAATTAATTACCCTAACAAACGAATTTTAAAAATTATGAAATATTTACACGACATCCAAATAAAACAGAGAGACATCATATTCAAATTTTAGCCAACTTGGAGCACAATTCGATTTATTATGCAATTTACAAGATTCTGCACAGAAATCACAACAATTATTAAAAATAGCTACAGTTGGAATTAAATCATAAACTTTTTACACGACCTATATGAACATCAGAGTACTTGACACACAAAATTTCATATCAATCGAAGTAGCATGTGATTTATCAATAATTTAACACAAAAACAGCAACTATACGAGTTCACAAAATTCATATACAACTCGAACAAACATCGAAATTGTTGGAGGCATTCACCATAAGGCCAAGGATTCAATAATAATCCAACCCACAACACTTAACACGGATTTAACGAGGTCTCGTTCAATTTCACACGAACCGACAAGAGGTCTGAACATTACACAAGATTAATTATTCTCAACATGAAATAATAATCTCTTAGGCATATAGCACGTTTATAAAACTCGTAAATAATGTAAAAGAGATGAGCCTTTGTACCGTTCTCCAGAAACGATACGTAAGGAAAGGTCGAATGAGGGTCGACGACACATCGAAGGCCGCTCGCGGCGGCGCTCGACGGCTACGCGCGGTTCGCAGTGGCCTAAAAGTGCGAGGACGGAGGAGCAGTGGCTCGAGGACGGCGCTCGGAGGTGCTGCGCGGATAGGGTTTCACCGGAAGTGATCGCCGGGTGGCTGTGGAGGGCCTGCTGGTTCGCGACGATCACTCATGGGGTCTTGGCGGAGGAGCGACGGTGCACGGGAGGCATTTTAGCAGCGACGGCGGTGATCTGCTCGCGGACGGAATCACTGGTTGAAGGGCTTGCTCGCAGAGGTTGGTCGCCGGTGGTTCTTGAGCAGCGTATGCGCGTGGAGGGCAGTCTTGCTGACGACTCGCAATGGGAACTCGCGGAGGGAGGAGGGACGCCAGAGATGCTGCGACTGGGACTTTGCGAGCGAGCATGACGATCGGCTTCTCGGCGAGAGGGGCGAGGAAGACGACGGGAAAAACTTTTCTGTTCTTTTCTCTGCGTGAAAGAGACATCGAGAGAGGAGAGATTTGGGCAGCGGGTTTGAGCGAGAGAATAAAGCTGCGGGTGGTGAATGAGGGGAGAAAAATTGAGCGCCCGCTTAAAAATAATTATGCCAGGGTTTTTCTTTCTTTTTCTTACTCCACAAGACACACACACACGCACGGGGGGGAACCGGGTCGGCCGGTCCGGTTCAGCTGAGCGTGTGGTTCTCTCGGGCTGGGGCGCGGGTTTAACTTGCGGCTCGGGTTCTCGGTTTTCGACTTAGCCAATAAATAAGGCTCGGTTCGATCATGCGATTATTAAAATAAAACCGAATAATTATTTTATATTATATATATATTACACATATTAATTATTTAAATAATAATAATAGGGTTTATTACACGAAATCCCCCTGTATTATATGAAATCTGCGCGTTTTTCCCTGGTATTTTAAAAATTGCGTCAAACCCCCTCGTATTTCATATTTGCATGCACACTCGCTATTTCCAGTTAACGTTGTTACTTTAAAGCTGATGGCGTTACTTTTTCATTGAATTTACCTTTATACCCTTACTTTAACATTGAATTTACTATTTTACCCTTAATGTTAATATATTGACCTAAAAGAAAAATGCCAATGGTGGGGATTGAACCCACCACCTTTAGGTTGTAAAAGATAACTCTTACCAATTGGGCTACTATTCACTTAGTTATAAATATAATATTATCTATATATATCATACAGTATAGCGAAAGTATCATATAATTAAGTATATAGATTCTAAATTATAATGTCATTATAATTAATTATATAGATTCTAATTATGAATAATATAATAATTAATTATATAGATTCTAATTATGAATAATATAATAATTAATTATATAGATTCTATATAATGTAATAATTAAGTATATAGACTCTAAGTTATAAATAATATAACCATTAAGTATATAGATTATAAATTATAAATAATGCAATAATTAAGTAAATATTTTCTAATTTATAAATAATATAATAATTAAATAAATATATTCTAAATTAAAATAATATAATAATTCGTTATATATATAAATAATACAACGATGAAATAAATATATTTTAAATTATAAATAATATAATGATTGAATAAATAGATTATAAATTCAAAATAAAATAATTATTAAATAAATATAAATATATAATAAGTAATATATTGATTCAGTAAATATAATATAAAATATAAATGATATAATAATTAATAAAATATATTATAAATTCTAAATAATATAATAAGTAAATGAATAAATTTCAAAATAATGAATAAATAGATTCTAAAGTATAAATAATATAATAATTGAATAAATTATATTCTAAAGTATAATGATAATTATAAATCATAAATAATATAGTAATTCAGTATATAGATTTTATGATAATTGAATGAATAGATTCTAAAATAGAAATAATATAAATAATTAACTAAGTATGTTCTAAATTATAAATAATATAATGATAATTATAACTTATGAGTAATATAACAATACACTATATATTTTTTTATAATAATTGAGTAAATAGATTCTAAATTATAAATAATATATTCTAATGTATTTACTCAATTATTATAAAACAAATTATTGAATTAATATATTACTTATAGTTTATAATTATAATTATATCTCATAAAAAAGGATACTTGATATTTTAATTAATAGTGTTTTACATAATGAATAGTATTTTTTATTTATTATACATTTACCTGAATTTAAAATAAACATAATGAATAAACAATAAGTACTTAAATTATTTATTACAAATTCAAAAATAATAATTTTATTGAAAAAATTAAATATATATATTTGTCGAACATTTAAAAATAATAATACAATATAACAACTAAATAAAAAAATAAATACAAATCATATGTAGCTATTGCATAGAAAATATTTTATTTACAAATTACTACTTTCATAATATATTATATATAGAAGTATAATTTTATTTTATTATAAATATATTTTATTTTATTTTATTTATTTTTATTAATATAATTCAATATAAAAATGTATATTTAAATTTAATTTTATAATTTATTTCATATTTATATTTTTTAATTTTTTATATGAATTTATCTTTTTGTTTTTATATTAAATAGTAGTATAATTATATATTATTTTCAAATTTTACATTAAATTTTATTCAATTTAATTTTTATTTTATTTTATTTTTATTATATTTTCTTATATTACATTATTTAGTGTTTATTTTATTTTTTAATTTTTGTTTGATTAAGTTTTCTACTGTTCGTGTTGTTTAAATGAATCTGTGTTAAATATGTATCATTTAATAATGGTGGCCAAGTGGTATGAAGTCTTGTCTATTAATGTTTTGGCCCAGGTTCGAATCCTTGGAGCAGCAAAACATTTTGTCCATCAATTGGTAGAAAAACAAGGAGCAAAATAGTAAATTTTAATTTTAGAATAAAAATAAATAAAAAAATAAATAATTATCGCAGTACATGTATGTGTGTTACACGCGCCGTCAAGTTGGACGGAGAGGGGGGTATTGTGCAACAGTTACTTAATACAAGGGGGTTTGACGCAATTTTTAAAATACCAGGGAAAAACGCGCAGATTTCATATAATACAGGGGGATTTCGTGCAATAAACCCAATAATAATATGCACTTAGACAAATAATGACATTTAGACATTCATTTAATAATAATAATAATAATAATAATAATAATAATAATAATAATAATAATTCGTAAACAACGGGTTTACGAATCGGCCGGTTTCGACTACCGGTTTATCGGGCTCAATTTCATAAAATCCGAACATATATAACACTCGGAAAAATAAAATAACAATATTAATAATGCCGAAATATCCGAAAAATCCATTATTCAAACGGATTATATTCGGTTCACGCGATTAAACCGAAATCGCCGAACGACGAATGTTTTTCAATAAAACAATCGAGTATTCCAACCTTTTATTTAAGTCGACATCGAGACTAAAAAAATAAATATTACCTTATAAATAATATTCGATAAATAGAATATTCCGAGAAATTCTATAAATCGAACGGGGCGCTACACAGGACTACCCGAGGTCGACAACAGGAGAAACTCCATTCAGTTTAGTTTACGGGATGGATGCATTATTACCAATCGAAGTTGAGCTGGAGTCCCAAAGGTCGAGTGCGTATGACCATGAGCAGAATGAGGAGTTAGCTCGGGCAGAGTTGGATGCAATCGATGAGCTAAGGGAGTAGGCGCCAACCAGAGTTGCAACCTATTAACCAAGGATGCGAGTTGCGCATGACAGGAATGTTAAAATAAGGAGATTCTAGGTGGGTGATCTGTTATGGAAAAGAATCGACGTGATGAAACATGTAGCCAAGCTAGAGCCAAATTGAAAAGGTCCTTACCTGGTCGAGAAGGTCCATGCTGGAGGAGCATACTCATTAAAGGATGCTGAAGGAAGGTCCCTACCCAAATCATGGAATGTTGGGAACTTGAAAAATATTATGCTTGAAAATTTTTTCTTTTGAGGATTGTACGATGTGATTTGCTTTACTTATGGAAATTAAAAGAAACGCATGTTGCTGGTCTACATTATTATGTTATCTACTTGGTGTGCTTGTGTGTGACCTCAAGGGCAGGTCACTTTGATTTTTTTTTACAAATCTACCATGGTTGATCCGAGTGTGAGGTCGAAGGCAAAAATGTACCATGATTAAGACTTTTGAGTTGGGTGGTCGCTTGTTTTAAAAAATCCTAGAGTTGGGTTGGGCAAGTGTTGGAGACTAAAATCCACCATGATTAAGGATTTCGAGCGGGTGGTCGCTTGTTTTGAACAATCCCAGAGTTGGGTTTGGCCAGTATTGAAGACCAAAATCTATCATGATTAAGGCTTTCGAGTTAGTTGGTCGCATGTTTTGAACAATTCTAGAGTTGGGTTGGGCAAGTGTTCAAAGCAAAATCCACCATGCACAAGACTTTCGAGCTGAGTGGTCGCTTGTATTGAACAATCCTACACTTGGGTTGGGCAAGTGTTAAAGGAAAAATCCATCATGTATAAGGTTTTCGAGCTGGGTGGTCACTTGTTTTGAACGACCTTAGCGTTGGGTTGGGCAAGTGTTCGAGGCCACACGATACAAGAAGTTATAACCCAATTATGATTGTCAGAGGGGTCCGTTTCGTCAAGGAGGTAATTGCAGAACAATCCTTAGTTCGACGTCAAGAAATCTATCACAAGAACGACCTCAATGGCAGGTCAATCAATCACTTAAAATACTACGCGAGTGTTCGGCTATAGTATGCACAAGTGGGAAGACTTCAACGGCAAGTCGATTAATCATTCTAAAATAAATCAGGTATCTCGTTATCATAAACAAAATAGGACGGTCCCAGTGGCGGGTTGATTAAAAAGGTAATTCTTACCCAGTATTTTTAAATTGGACAACTTTAGTGGAAGGTCGATCAAAATGGTAAAATGGACTAAATTTTTATTATTTTGTTTTGTGGTGGGTGGATTAAACTTGCAAGCACTCGAATATTCTTTATCATATTGGCTATCGGGTCACATTTGACTAATAAGTTTAATGAGTCAAAGCAGTGAGCACATTTTTGTGGTGAATCAGCGCAAAATGAAAAAGAGATTTGGAAAATAAAAAATGACATTAACAGAAAATCAAATACATGTTTGATTGATACAGAAAGCACAAAATAAAAATACAAAATCGATTATGGCGCATTCTATGCCACTTCAACATTGGCGAACTAATTAGGGATGGCCTCAGAGTCGGAATCAACACGTGGATTGGACTCAGGGATGGAGGAAGATGGCAGCTCGATATTGGGACCAGAGATGGTGGTCGAGGCATCAGGATTCCCTAGCACTTGGCGGGTGGAAGACTCTGCCAACGCGGTGTACATGAAAATAGGTGGGACACCAACATCTGGAAGGACTAAGTGTTTCTTTAGCGAAGTGGAGCGTGCAAGAGTTCGTTTAAGAGTCTGCGACCACCAAAGGAATGTGACAGGCAAGGACGGGTCACCCTCAAAACCTTCAGGCACTTGGGGTAAAAAATCCCGAATGAAGTCGGTATCGAGCGCACCATCAAAGTCAGGATCACTTATATGCTTGTTGGCTTCCTCCATGAAGACCCAATAATAGTTGGTGGCCAAGGGCAAGCTGTCCTTCAGGAAAACAGTCTACTTAAGGTAATTAGCGATCAACTCGCGATATTCCTTCAGTAACCTTTGGCCGATGTGGGTTTTCCAGAGTAACTATCGAGCCTTCCCCTTGGTAGCAAGAGCCACCCTATCAGACTCTTTTTTTATTCGAGTTGTTAACAGCTCAATTTGGCATTCCTTAGCCATTAGCTCGTCCTTATGACGCTGGCCATTCTTTTTAAGATGTTGCGCCAACTCGTGACGCGTTTGGGTGAGTTGCTGATTTTCATCGACCAAGGTTTTGGCTGTCTGCTTGAGCTTAAGATTTATTCGGCCTGAACCCAACAAAGAAGCATTGAGCATGGGAACCAAAACGACTAAACCCTGCAAATAAACAATTACAAAAGATCAATATACAATAAATTCAAGGGACTTAAAAAAAAGAATGGAATAGAGATTGTGGTTTACCTGCACTAAAGCTTAAGTGGCACACTTGCTCTGAGCCCTAAGGTCAGAGCCCCAAAGGGTGAGGTCGGCAGCCGGAAGAACCTGCATAAGGAAATAAGTCACCTTTTTCCTGGAGGTGGCTGCCACTAAGGAGGGTGGAGAGGTAATCTCCCTGGTTTCATCCTCAAGTCGAGGTCGTTTGTTACTCTCCTCATCTGGGGTGATCGGTCATTTTTGCCTTTGTTACTCTCCTCCTCTGGGGTGATCGGTCACTTTTGCCCAAGGGCGACGTCAGACCATTGTTTACCGATCGACGGACGGGTCAACCGGGTTGGAGAGGAGGTGATGTTTGGCTCCTTGGTTTGCTCACGCAATTCTCTGCAAAATGCAGGGTGATGTTTAGCATAATAATAACAATCAATGATCGAATAGGCAGGTCGAGCTTCTAACTGACCCAACCTCATCGACAATGAGAAGAGGTTGAAGTATATCCTCAGAGGGGGGAGATTGGGGTTGATGGGTAAGTATATTACAACGAAACAAAATTCCCTTATCTTCAAGGGTTGTCTTGGAGGCAATGGAATGTTTGCTCCAGAGTTTGATGCGGCAGTCAAATATAGAATTACGATCAAGATTTTGGGTCTTGAAAGGAACTTGGTAGAGCCAAGGGCACGACACCCAGGGCAAAGGGGTGTCAGGTCGAACAAAAAATATTTTTCATTTTCATTTACGAATATTGGAGGAAACATCGGATAAGAACTTAGCACCGTTGCAGCTTTGAAGGTAGAGGCCATCTTTATGACTTTTTGCTACAAATGAGTAAAAGAAGAAATCAAGGTCGAGTTGACCTAGACGAATCCGAGAAAGAATGATAAAAGTGGTCAAAGTACCGATGAAGTTAGGAGGAAGTTGATTGAGAGGGAGACCAAAAATACTGCACAGGTCTAGAAGGTCCTTGCTGATGAGGAATCGAAGGCCGAGTCGATGTGACTCTAAAAAATAATATAGTATCCCTCATAAGGATTGTCGCAGGTGTCTAGGGCATGGGAGACTCGAATATCCAGCTAGAGGGTTGACCGACTATATTCCAATACTTACTCAACCATTTCTTGCTACCTAAGAAGGTGCGAGAAGGATCGACCACAGTACGTTTAGCAGGTGGTGGTTGACTAGAAAAAGTTTTAGATTCGGAAGCAGGTGCCTTAGTGGTCTTAGGGTTGGCGAAGGATAAAGGTTCTGGTTGACGAGTGTCATCATCTTTTCCTCTTCGGGCTCGTCATATATCCCGAAGGGTCGATGATGGCGGCGAGAAGGTCTAACCTCGGTCTGAGGGATCTCATCGACCTCCTCGTTGGTCGATGAGGGCGGTGAAGAAGGATGGCTTGGAGCCGTGGAGCCAAGGACAGAAATAATAGTTGGTTGAAGTATCTTGTGCACAAAGGAGGTCAAAGAGTAAGGCAATGGTTGAGAAGTAGAGGAGGAAGATAGAGGAGTCATATCCTTGCAGGAAAAGTAGTCGTTTTCACTGGAAATCCTGAAATCTGGAAAAAGAAATGATAAAAAAATCAAGAAAAAAAGGACAAGTTTAGGGTTGTTTGGGAGTGGAGAAGAGTATAAAAAAGAAGAGGTTATGTCCAAAGTACAGTGGGTTAGTCGTCACCGGCAAATCCGATGGAAAATCAAAAAAGCAAAAATCGAACTACTCAAACCAAATAACGAGAATTAAGAGATCAAAATACTTAATAATTTTCGGAGGATTGATGAAGATTGATCAAAAAACTGGCAAAGTCTAGTGAGTCACGGCGGAGTGCGGCAGAGCGACTGTGAACTATGGAAAATCGGTCTCAAAAGAAGAAAGCACGAGAGCAAAGGCACAAATATAGCTAAAGTAGAATTGTCAAAGATGGAAAACTGAAGAATATCGATTTCAGTGGTACTTATAAGCAATAACATGATCCAGTGGAAAGGTCGGTCGATCTGGGATTGTAGGATGAAAAAGAAATTAATGGTGTCGATCCCAACAACCGAAAGTAAAGAGGCAGACTATCAGAGTCGTTGGATCAAAGGAAAATCAAAGGCGTCGATGTGGCAGTTAGCTGAGAAGACAACTAGGTCCTTTATCGTTAGATTAAAGGTATCAGAGGGACAACATTAATGAGGCATTTAATGGATGCATTGTGCGGGGCAGCGTGGTTCACTGGGCAATGACGTCACTAAGACGTGTGATTGGATGGGCCTAACAGATCTAACATGTGGAAGGTGTAAATTTTGAAATTCAAAATGGAGACTGGAGGGAAGAAGTCAAAAATTTAGAAAAGGTAGATGGAGTGGTCGAAAAATAAAGGAAGCAGTACAACAACAAAAATGGAAGACGAATATCTACTCTTGGATCGAGTTATTCAAACTCGACTAGAGTTGGGATGATATAGTGTACCACACCTATGGAAGTAAATTGGTCGACTCAGCCGAAGTGAACCGCTTGGTCAATCAGATTTGGGGCAGAATTTGTGGTGGCCGAGCGTCACAGATACGAGATTAAGAGCCTTCGATCTGGAAACAATATAAGGGATTCGAGACAGCAAGGACAAGTCGAGCTAGGGCCCTCAAACGGCCTGGTAGAAACTCGACCTGTAGATACGGATGGTCGTGTGATCGACCAGAACTCAGACTCAGACAGTTCGCACCTTACATTAATTAACCTAGAGTTTGTCGTAACACCAAGCAACCTAATACAAAAGATTAAAGGATAAGAAAGAATTTAGGGGATTTAAATCCCCACATGGGTGAAACCACGTGGCAGTATCTGATTGGTCCACGTCTCATAACCACCTCAGACACATTGTGCAGAATAGGTTGTATTATCATTACATCTGGGCATCTTTCTAGAAGCAGTTACCTCACATCTATATATAGGGGTGAGAAATAGAATTTCAAACATCATATTCTATATTATACACTTTATACAGAGTTTTCTCTATGTACTTCATCTCCTACACATACTCATTTAAGCATCGGAGGCTATTCACCGAAAAACCCCTCCGATGTGAGAGGTTTTGCAGGTCGAAAGTGTTCAACCGGCGAGAAATCACGTGAGCAAGCCGATTCCGTCCGGTCGAGGGTCTTTATGTTAACACCCGTAGAATTTTCACTAGGAATAAGACAATTTTTCTATAGTGTTAATTAGTTTTTAATGTTAAGATTTATAGGAGATACCTAGCAACTATTTTACAATTTAACTTGCTTTTGAGAGAGATTATGTTCATTGAACTATTATCTTTAAGAGTTGTATAATTAAATAAGGATAAAACGAATAAATATCTTTTATGAATTGATTTTTTGGAACACATCTTAAGTTATAATCCGTAGATCTTGTAATAATTGATTAATTTAACTGTCAAATCAAGAGGAATAAGACTTTGCTCTTTCTATGCTATAGTTATCCCGTATACTTACGGGATAGTTAAATATTTTAACGAACAAACACCATCCCATTAGGCAATATATGTCCTGCTAGGCGGTTCGTGATTGGCATATTCTGAATAATTGTCGTGTTACTTCTTCTAGGGGTATCATCATTAACCATCTTCTGATGCTGTAAAACCAATTGACCAATTTAGAGAGAAGAATGTTACCACATACGCCACCAATTTGATGTGTTATGCACATTATGTATCGACTTTCTTCTTACGAAGTGACCTCTGATAACTATCAAGCACAGGAGGAGTTCCAAGCGTAAATACTCTGACGCTCAAATCAGTTCACATACTGATAGACTCTCCATATGGTTGCGTCAAAAGAGTTGTATGCAAATTGATGATATTAATTAGGGGTTTTCATACTTGTTAAAGGTATTTATGAAAAGATTAACTTTCCTTTGGGCATTAGCATACAAGAATCCTACCAAATCAAGGTAAGATCTACTCCGAATATATGCAAGTCCCCTTTCCTTATAAGATGGTTTTTGAAAATAGGATTTCCACATCCTTGGAGACCAATAATGGCTACCTACCAGTTAGTCATCAACTCAAGATAGTTAGGTTATACAAAGCCCTAGCTAGAGATGAGCCACTTATAATGAAGGCTACTGCCAAGCTGATAAACTGAATCCACTACCAAGCTTATTAGCCGAGTATATATCAGAATTAATGATTGTATGTAAGTAAATAGGACCTTTATTTGCTTTTAATCTTTTGTATTCTTTTACTTTTTTTTTTTTTATCATATTTGTGGTAGAAAACGTGCTTTACATAAAAAGCACTTCTAGTTAAAAACCATTCGTATATCAAGGGTAATCTTAGGATTTCTCAATCACTTTGTACTATTCATTCCCGCAGAATAAAGAATTGTCCCTTGTTTTCTTAAATTATTGTTTCAGGCTACCTAATNTAATACCAAGGCAATACTCAGTGAGGACCGGAAAAATCTGATTGGCACAGTTGTGATATGCCTCAAGTCATCAAGAAAAAACATATTGATCAAAAAGGGTGTGTTAGAAGGTTCATAAATAGATATAAACTGATAAACCCTCACAAGGTTTCCAAGGCAGATTCTTTTCTTCACTGGGCACGGTTTCCTAAATCAGTAGTAAATTTTCATCATTTTGTGGCTGCAAATTCAAAACAAGAAATTGCATACGCATAGTTTGACTGGTCAATAGATTTGACTGGTGCTGATTGCCCATTTTGGGGACCGTGGTCCTACTATGCATGTC
Organism: Striga asiatica; assembly: GCA_008636005.1. Taxonomy (NCBI): domain Eukaryota; kingdom Viridiplantae; phylum Streptophyta; class Magnoliopsida; order Lamiales; family Orobanchaceae; genus Striga; species Striga asiatica. Next base: position 230,453 of record BKCP01013514.1, on the reverse strand, counting down.
TCTCATGTTTGGTGAGTGTGGGATCCATCTTATTATATAAGAGCCAATAATAATTCTTTTCTCCCTTTCTTTTGCGCAAATTTTTTCTTAATTAGAAAAGGAGTAAATTTAAAGTGACCCTTCATATAAAATAAAACTTTCAATACGTGACAAACTGTTGATGCTCACATTCGACTTTGTCCAAAATCAGGATTCAACATCAATTAATTAAGCCTCAATTGTTCACATTTGAAAAANGTGTTTTTTTTTTTAATAAATCCAGTGTCTATCATATAGACTATTTTTGTAAAACTAGCTGATAAGTTAGTTTATAGTTTATAAGTGATTTTTGAGCTTATAACTTATGACTTATAGCTAAAAAATTAGTTTATAGTATTTGATAAAATTAGTTGATAAGCTAGATGAAATAAAAATTTGAACGAGATTATTTAAAAAACAACTCAAAGAAACTTATAATATAAACTCAAATTTTTTAAAAAATTTTGTTCTACTAAACGAAGTTTATTTCAGAAAAAGAAACTTATATAACAAACTAAATAAGGTAAATTAGCTTATTTGATTATTAAATATAACCATAGAATACCCCACCACCAAGACCTACCGTAATTATTTTGTCTTGGAAGAAAATAGAATTGAAAAACAAAAGCCAATTATATGGGATCCCAAGAATATTAATCGAGTGAGTGGGATCAATGATTGTTTGTTTATGATAATATGTAGCACTGACAGATGATGACAGGTTAGAATATTTGTTGGGTGTTAGTGGCATGACATTGATTTTCCCACCATTGCAAGAATCTTGTTCTTGATTAGTTTTGAACTTCGGAAAACATAAAAAAGTTGAATCATTATTCATTAAATGAGGGAGTGTTTGGTTCTAATTAGCTTAAGCATTGAGCTTATATCACTGCAAGAAAATGATGAAATTTTAACAAAAATATATTATAATAAAATTCTAAAGGTAATTCTAATTAATATTTCAATGCTATTATTTTCATTGGAATTATTCTAACAGAAATTCCAACAAAAATATTCCGTTGGAATGAATTTTTGATTGGAATTTCTGTTGGAATTTGACGATTCCAACGGTAGATTTTCCATTAGTGGTGGAAATAAAAATTCCAATGGAAATTGCATATTCCAACGGTTAAAAGCCGTTGGAATCATCAAATTTCATCTAAAATTCCAATGAACAATACATTCCAACGGAATATTTTCGTTGGAATTTCGGTTGGAATGATTCCAACGGAAGTTATACCATTGGAATATCTGTTGGAATTTTCATTGGAATATATTACCATAAAATTTTACGTTGGAATATAACATTTTTTTGTAGTGTATTTATTGTAGGTTGCCTTGATTTGTTGTTTGATTAGCCAATTATCAATTCCAGTGGTTTGTATACGTTGCTCATCTATTATCTTCATGGATAAGTGATCTCACATCAATCATTCATTGGTATGGTACTAAATGATTACTTAATCTCTACTTCTTTTGTACTCACAGTTTGGAGCTACTAAGAATACAAAGAAGTGAATAATCCATAGATTTTTTTTTTTTTTTTTTTGTCTATTATATATAATGACAATGATTATATAATAAGTACTTTTCTGAATATCTTTCACAAGTTATTGAATGGTAAGAAAATTGAACGGATAAATNGGATAAATAAATAAAAGTATATTATTTTCCATATGACATCGTATAAATGTGGATTAATAACCAAAATGGTCATGGCGACAGGATTTGACGGATGAAAGATTCATACTGACGGGAATAGATAACGAGTGGTGATCATATTACTCATGTTGGAAGTTTGAAATTTTACCAGTAAAAACATTTTAAACTACTACAAAATTAAAGACAATTATTCAAAAAACTAGTAAATTATAGCATGGCATCACATAAAATATAGCACAATATGTGTTGTTTCATAAATTCGCTTGAAATATAAAATAAAAAAACCATAGGTCCATTTAACATTGATTTCTACTACTGAATATCTCGTGTTGTTAGTTTACGATTGATCGCATGATGAAAATTGTCATTTGGGTCCCATGTATAGTTCAAACAATCTGTGTGTTTAGAGTGTATGATGTATGGAAGCGTATGAGTAGAAATGAATGGAAGAATCAATCTCTTAATATGATAAATCACGCTCAATATCTTATTCAATCATCCACTGAATAAAAATAAACTAGAGATAGTCCTTTATATAAAATTCCTAAACTCTAAACCTAACTTGTTCACCAAGACTAAGTAAAATAACAAATAAATACTAAATGCTAAAAATAAAAAAAATAACAGATACTAGTGACAGATTTACATTTGGCTTGGGCTGGGCTGAAGCCCTGCAGGCCTGTTATTTTATATTTTTTTTAAATTATTAGTTTAGTTTTTTTAATTGTATTTTTAGCCCAACTCAATATACCAACCCATTAATCCACAAAAATGTTTCACTTATCTATTAAAGTCCAAAAGACTACAAACACCACTCTAATAAAATATTATATTATTGACCCACCATTTCCACTAAGCACTAACCCACAAAACACCACAATACACCAAACTCTAATCAATAAATCAGTTGCGGCCATGCTCCTCTTCTGAACACCAGAACAATGAATTTAGAAGAACAAAAAAAAAAGCTATTTGACAAGAAAGAGACTAGTTTCAAGAAGACGATCTAATTTCTTCTTTAATAGTAAGTTATATTTTTAAACCCCCTGTTAGATATTTATTTCATTCGTTGAATTATCTTTATTTATCTTTTCATTTTAGTTGAGTTATTTTGAGTTTTAATAGTAATTGCTAGGATTATTTGGTTGCAAATCTTATTTTGTTGATTGTGTATAAAGTAGTAATTGTTTGTTTGTTTGTTTTTTCATCTCTTATATGATTGTTGTATATCATAGTTGGATTTAAAGTTATGATGTGTAAGCATTTCATTTTGCTAATAACTATGTCATATGAAAAATCATCTTATTGGTATTGTGAAATTTCTAGAAATTTACATGGAGCACCAACCTTCGGTCAAGAAAGAAAAAAAACCCATTGATATCAACGTTCTTTAGAAAATGAGATCGTCAAACTAGTGAAAGCACATAAAATACGGTGCAAAATGAGCATAATGAATTTAATTTTGTAAAAGCTCCTCAAGCACGACTTCAGTGAATATTTTAAGAAAATATATTATATGATATTTATAAACATGAGTTTATAAAATTCTAGCTCAGTCTACTCTTAATTTTTGGATCCGTCCTTGGTAGATACTATCAAATATTCTAGTAATAATAAATATTTTGATACTCCGTCTGCACCATTCTCTCCCGATTGATAAGGATTCACTCTCGAATCTGACACAATCTCGCTATCGACAGTTGGAGTCGTACCCATGGCAGAAATCGCCCGACGGTTTCCTCCTATCGACCTCAAAGGTCGAATGTCGACAACTATGTCAGCATGCCCAAGAATTCGTGAGACCACCTCACACAGTAGCACATCAGTGGACCCTCGATGACAGATACGGGAAAAAATTCTCTAATGAAAAGAATAGCACCCTTGGGATGCCAAAAAAACAAACCCTCACCAGCTTCATCCTGTATAGAAAAGAGATCAAGATCTTGACGAATTCGACGTTGGTCCCACCATTTGTCCTCCTCCTCGAAGTGGAGATAAGCTTTAATGTGTTCCGCACTCTCCCATACGGTACCATATATTCCTTGCAGCATTGGTTTATGTGAGTCTTCCCGCAAGTAAGTCCCAACAACTGACTCAAGCTCAACAACTTGTCTATTGATGTGGCCAGCATATTCAACATGAGGCCCAACACAAAGAACCAACCATTTAGTACCTATGTGATTGATGGTGACAGGATCATCTGTAATGCCCCCTAAAATTTCCATCTTGTAGGACTCACTCATAGTCATGATATTTTTCTAGGCTTCTTCTCGGATGTAAGGAAAATTCTTACCAATAGTTCGACCTATTCTTTTCTCCATTTTCGTAGTGGTCATATCACTCAGAGGCTACATGAGGAATTTCTCTAGCCCTGGAGGCTCCTCATCGAAAATCGGTAGTGTTAGTATTATATACTAAAAGCTTGGCTTTGGATGATATTACACTTTTACCCTTTATGAATGAGAATCATGTTTGATTAAACAAGTTCTATGTTCTATTGTTTTGCACTTAAATAGAATGAGTCATCATCGGGTGAACAGAAGATCATTCTATCAGTTACTTGTGAAACAAGAATTGTGGTTCACAACCTAGATGGACGGTTGTAGTGTTAACGGTACAGTTGTTCTTGACTGATTAGTTGCACTTGTACATTTATGTATTGAACAAGATCTCAGAGAGGAGAAGTTCGTTTTATACTGATCATCGTAAACGAACTAGGCCTCGGTTAATTACTGCGTTTCTTAACCCGTAAGATATTAAGCAGACATATATATGCAGTACATATTAGTTTGATTCACTTGGGTTTGGTTCAGTTCGCTTTATTAATATTCCTACTGTCTTGGGTAACATTGTTGTATGTATGATGTGTTGCTAGGATGTTTACGGTCACCATGTGCGTTTGTTTGATGATGTCCCCGATATGAGTTCATGAAGGATTGTTATGTTAAACCCTGCAGGTGGATTAAGTTCCGGCATAATAACAATGTGATGAACGAGCTCTAGCTTCGGTAATAATAAAATATATATATTAATTCTTCATTATCAGTAATCGAATTAATTAATGGACATTATATCTTACACATGAGGAGGTAAATCGGGTAATTATAATTCGAGTCTCAAATGTAATTTGGGTTAGGAAAAGGGAGTGCAATAATAGTACGTTAGTGGACCGTAATATTATTTAATTAATTGGAGGAGTGGGCTTGGCCCCACAGTTAGTCCATTACTTAAGAAGCCCTATTCCTATTCTCCTAATGATCCCAACTGTAGCTATATATATATATATATATATATATATATATCATTAAGCTCATGAGAAGAGAGAGATCCATTAATCACATTACACACGTGAAAAAATGGTGCCCCATACTCTCTCTCTAGATCTATTCGAGCTGTATTTTCTTCTTATTGCTCCACCGGTACAAGTTGAAGAGGTGTAAGAGTGATACCGTAGAAGATCCCGAAGGTAATCGAGACCCCGTGATCATCTACCTGAGCCGACGAACTTCAACCCGAAGGTCGAGATCCGCCGACCCCAGCCCCGCCGATCGGCACCGTGATCAGCCGGAGGACCGCCGCGACCCGGCCAGCCCGCGACGACACTACCGGCGTCACCCGATCGCACGTGACCAACACGACCCGATCGCATGTGACACGGCCCGCCATCCGTTCCTGTGATCCTATCCGTTCGTGTGTTGTTCCCGGTCATCCCGAATCCGACAGATTCAGAAAAGTTTAAGCCGTAAGTTTTCTATGTCAAACCTTCAGATGTGTTGCGCATAGGTTTACGTTTGCTATTGAATTCGTAACTTGTACATAACGAGATCCTCATAGATCCCAACAGGTAGACTGTCGTAGAAAGTGCCCGGGTCAAGGTCGAAGGGTATTGTCGAAACCCCAGCCCGCACGACGATGCCTCTGTTGAACCCCAAAACCCTCGGCTGCGACGTTAGTTGAAGCCCTAGGGCTTATCGAAAAGCCATCCTGCTCGCAGCTGCTCCTGCAAGTAGCCAAAACCCGTGCGTGGGCGCCGAGTTCAGGAAAAAACATGTCATCAAAGCCCTCTGTTGTGCGGTGATTGTCCTAAAACAGGTCGCCCAGACCCTCAGCCGTGCGAAACTGATCGATAAACTGAGGACTAGCGAAACTGGCGGCTGCCTGGTGGTGGACGTGAAAGCCGAGATCGGCGTCTACGCCTCCTCCCATCACGCCAGCTAATCGCCAAAGGGATTGACATCGGACCAAGTCGTCTCGTCATCCTCAGTGTCGTGCTGTCGTGGTGGAGAACGTTGACGGGGGACCCCGCCATAGCCCCGTCCACCACATCCACCACGAAGTCCTCTGTGACCTTCCCAACCAGCAAGTTGAGGTTCGTGTGCTCATCCCAAACAATGGTATGGATACTTAGACGCAATTCCTCAAAACCCGTCGAAAGATTCGCAAACCAATCCGTAATCCATTCATCCATCTGCTAAAACCTAGCCCTCGATTTGTTGAAACCGATCGTTGACGGCTGAGTCACAACGTTTGTTTGCTGTATTATGTCATCGAGAGGCATCTTTAATCGTGCTGACTATTGATATCAACTGATGTAGGGAAGCGTACGAGTGAAAAAGGAATAGAAGAGATTCAATATCTCAATACGATAAAACACACTCAGTATCTTATTCAATCATCAACTGAGGAAAATAATATAGAGGGAGTCCTTTATATAAGGCCTCTAAACTCTAAACCTAACTTGTTCACTAAGATTAAGTAAAATAACAAATAAATACTAAATGCTAGAAATAATAAGAATTGTAGATACTACCAAATATTCTAGTAATAATAATTATTTTGATACCCGTCTGCACCAGTGTGTTTATATATCAAAACATTCAATTCATCAATTTTGCAATGGAGCCATCGGATGGCTCGACTTATGGAGTCATCCACACTTATTAACCAATAGTTTATTGACACGTGTCCTACAATAAATACAATTTGGACAGGTGTGAATACATTAAGTGATGGATGGCTCCATAAGAAAATCATCTGATGGCTACATAGAATTTTTGTTCGATTCATATTCAATTCATACTCAAAATTTAACTCAACTTTAACTCAGTTCTACTATCCTCAATATTATCAATATAAATAAATAATACCTACTAATTATTCTTACACATCACATCAACTTTAATTTACTATTCATCCACTCAAATCGACATACCCAAATCGACTTCCGCAAAGTCGACTCTACGTAGAACGACCGCGAAGAGGCGAAAATTTGGTTAGTCGACTCTTGTAGGTCGACCTTAGTCTGTCGACTTCCAATAGTCGACATCTGTATAAGAACCACAAGAGCGTAACCTCCGAGCATTCAGATACCCTAAGTCGACTCCCAGCAGTCGACTTCACTAAGTCGACTCTCTGAAGACGACTTCCACTCGAGAGAATTAACCGAGCGTAGCCTCCGAATCTTCATATGATCATAAGTCGACCTCCTAGCTCTTGAGGTCGACTCTGTATACCTCGAAGACTAAGGATGTGATGACGACTCATCACACTTGAAGCTCTACATCTTTCAAAGGGATAAAGGAGAATCTTGTGATGACTCAACAGCAAGAGGAGACGAACCGACCGGGGCATTTTGGACCATTTAGGTCCAACGACTTGGGCATTTCGGGTATTTCAAGTAAGCATTCACTCCTATATAAAAGGGATGAGGTAACCCTAAACCCTAACTCTCATTCATTCCACACTCTCCTCATAGCTGCTGCGCAGCATCCCTTCATCACTCTCATACTGACTTGAGCGTCGGAGGCTCTACACCGGAAACACCTCCGGCGTTGAGTTTTTGCAGGTATTCTCTTGGTCTAACAACGACTCAGAGGCGGTTCAAGTAGATCTAAGCTTAAATCCACCGGAGGCGGTTCAAGCAGATCTGAGCTTAAATCCACCGGTTCTCTTCAGATCTAGAAGTAGACCCATCATATTGGCGCCGTCTGTGGGGAGTTCTTGAAGGAAGTAAGAGCTTCACACCTAGCTCCAATCTGTTTGCTGATGGCAGAGAAGGAAGGTTTGCAGAGGAATCTGAACGAGGAGTTTAGGGGAGCGTGGATGGACAAGAGGTCACCACCACTTTCCACTCCTAAGCACCCAGTGATGCAGATGATGGGGATGCCACTATTCGGAAGACTTCCACCACCGGGGCTGACGTTGAGGGGAGAAACTCCCGTCACTCCAACCGGAGTGAAGATGCAAGTGTTAACCCAGGCAGGAACAAGTTAAAACCCTAACCCAGATAGAGAGAAGGAACCAACAGAGATGTCTCGACGCGAGGGAAAACAAATACAGGAGGTACCAGAGCAGACACAACCCCGCGTCGAGGAACAGACCTTGACAATGACGAGGAGCGAAATGCAAAAGATGATAGCTGAAGTTGTGGTCGCCCAGATGAAGCAGGTGGCGCAGGTCGAGCAGCAGCCTCGTGTTGAGTACCAGCCTCGGGTCGAGCAACAACCTTGATATGGGATATTATATGGCTGAGGAATAGACCGGTTTGCATCATCGGTCGAGCAAGCTCGGAGTGGAGAAAACCGGATTGGTCGAAGGATGATCGACCAAAAGGGAAGAGATCGAGCAGAATAGCAGAACTGGTCGAGGATCGACCTAGTGATGGGGGGCTCGACCAGATCGAGCACATAGCAGGTGGAGAGTAGTCGAGAGCGTGGCTTGAACACAAGAAGGCGCGTGGATGGCGTTAGAAGATCCCAACGGCCTGCGCAGAAGAATAATCTCCCTCAGCTCAGAGGGACACGTGGCGAGAATATATTGGTGCAGAGTGATAGTGGCGAAAGCCATCCCTGACATCTCTGACACATGCACACTATGTGTGTACGGACGGGCAGTACGGGTAGGACAGCTCACCAAAAGCCGGGCAGTTCCTAGGGTAGGTATCTCACTCCTATATATATGGGAGTGGGTCTTTTTTTTTAGGACTTACGATTTATCCATTCTTTACTTTTGGAAAATTGAACAAACACATACTGACTTAAGCATCGGAGGCTCTTCACCGGAAAACTCCTCCGGTGGGAGAGTTCTGTGTAGGTGCGCGGCGTTCTACCGGCAAGGAAGAGAAAGGCGGACCAATTTCAAGCCGGTTGGAGTGTTTTGCGTTACCATTTGGTGCCGTCTGTGGGACTTTCGTTCGAAAAGTGGTGTGCTGAGATTTCTGAAGCTCGGTGGCTATGGCGGACGAAATTCCTAGGAGAGATTTGCAAGCATCGTTCAGCAAGGTGTAGGAGCTACGCCGGTGCAACCAGAGGTGGACGTGGGCTCAAGCCGGGCCCAGGAGACCCGCACGACTCAAGAAGCGGCGATCTCAGCGCCGTTGCAACCAGATCTAGCCGGGACACAACAACGAGGAGCGGCGGTACAGGGAGCATTGCCGCCGCCGGTGGAGGAGCCACGCTATGGCCAGCAGGTGGTGATGACCAGGCAGGAGATGCAGCAGATGGTGGCGAACGCGACGGCACAAGCGGTTCAGCAAGTCACTCAAAGCCTTTCGCGAGTGGCTGCTGGACCAACGATGGTGGATGAGGACGTGTCTAGCTATGGGGGAGATGGAGCCCTGCGAGATCGGGAGGTGGAGAAACTTGCGGAGCAGGTGAGGCAGATGCAGGCTAAGATGGATGGTCGACCTGAAAGGTGTGCTTGAGGACATCCGTTCTCGAGGGATATATTGGCTGCACCACTACCTGCGAATTTTAGAGACATGAGTTTGATGTTCGACGGGACCACTGACCCGTCGAGGCAAGTAAGGGCGTTTGAGAATTTGGCTGTGTTACATGGTTATTCTGATTCTGTTAGTTGCAGGGCATTCTTATCGACCTTGAGGGGAGGTGCGCTTGATTGGTTTCAGCAGCTCCCTCATCGATCGATCAAGGACTTTGACGATTTCGCGGAAAAGCTGATGACCAAGTACGTGAGTGCGGTGGCGCAGGAGAAAACGTATTTGACATTGATGGCTATGAGGTAAGGGGAGAAAGAGTCGTTGCGCAAGTATGTTGCACGATACAATCAAACTTGTTTGGAGATCCCCACAGCTGCGGATGAGGTGAAGGCTGGGGTGTTGATACGGAGTTTGCGAGCAGGGCCCTGTCGAACATCTTTAGCCAAAACCCCTGCTCGTACGTATGACGATGTGCTGAAAAGGTGTAAGAAGTATAATAATCTGGAGGAGACGGAGGCGGAGTTCGCTAAGTTGGAGGAGTTGGCTAAGCCAGAGCCGAAGAGAGGAAGGGCGAGCTCACCCCGAAGGGCGTCGCCAGGTAGGAGTTCGCCCAGGAGAGAGAGGTATGGCAGGATTGATCGTGGGCGAGAGGACAGGTGGAAGGATCGACCAGTGTTTGGAGGGAAGCGGTTCCATAATTTTATGCCGCTGAATGCAAAAATGGGAGAAGTACTGGTGGCTATTGAGAAGAAGATCGAGGACAGGGACGTAACATGGCCGAAATCGAGGCGTGAGGGGCCGACACAAACCAGGTCGAGGAAGTACTGCCGTTTCCATAAAGATTATGGACATACGACGGAGAAGTGCAGGCACCTCAAGGATGAGATCGAGCGCCTTATTAGGGCGGGGTATCTTAAGGAGTTCGTGTATGAAGACAAGACAAAAGGGAAGGACAAAGGAAAGTGTTGGGAAGATTCAGTGGAGCGGAGTGACCGAGATGATGATGAGGAAGATGAGCCTCGAGGAGGGAGAGGTGATCGAGGAGGCAAAAGGAGACGAGGGAGTAGAGACCGAGGAGGTCAGGAGGATCATGGCCTGTGAAGAGGGGGACGATCTACATGATTTCGGGGGGCCCGACTGAAGGGGACTCGAACAATGCAAGAAAGGGCCATGTTCGAGCGATGAAGAGAAAGAGAGAGGAGGTGGGGATCACTGCTCGGATGCTGGAGATAAGTTTTCGAGCAGAAGATGCAGAGGGAGTGGTGTTGCCCCACAATGATGCTCTAGTGATAACGGCGGAGGTGGTTGGTTTCGATGTGAAGAGGGTATTCATCAATACCGGGAGTTCGGTGGATGTAATGTTTTATGATTGTTTTGTGCAGATAAACAAGGAGCTTAACATTGAGCTGAAGCCGGTGACCACAGCCTTGTACGGATTTAACGGAGGCGAGGTGATGCCAATGGGAGAGGTGAGCCTATCAGTTGCCTTGGGACAGGGACCCACGAGGAAGGTGAGAATGGTGAGGTTTGTGGTCGTTGGAGCAGAATCATCATATAACATCATCATGGGAAGGACCAGTTTGAATGCATTCCAGGTGGTCGTGTCGACGTACCACATGACGATCAAATATCCGGCGGGGGAAAACGTTGGTGAGGTCGCAGGAGATCAACTTACCTCGAGGAGTTGTTATCAAACCACGGTGAGCAACAATAAGCAGCTCTCGAGGAAGCAGGCGAAGCTCGAAGAGGGAATGCTGACCCGACCTGGAGGCTCGAGGTCGAGAGAGGAGAAAGAGAGAGCTGATAAGGGGAAAGAGAAGGTGGAGATGCAGCCAGGAGGAGAGATCGAAGAGGTCCAGATGGTAGAAGGAAGTGAGGAGAAGAAGTTTCGGATGGGAAAGAAGATCGAGGAGCCCCTGAGGTCAAAATTGATCGGACTGATCAGGGAGTTCGCGGATGTTTTTGCATATACGGCCGAGGAGTTAACAAGGATAAAGGCGGAGGTGATCGAACATCGCTTGAATATCGACCTAACGGTAAGGACGGTGAAACAGAAGAGGAGACACCATGGTGCAGAGATGGACAAGGTGATCGAGCAGGAGGTTGAGAAGTTACTGAAGGCGGGTCATGTTAAGGAGATCCAGTTCCCTGAATGGTTGTCGAATACAGTGATGGTGTCTAAGTCTGGAGGAAAGTGGAGGATGTGTATTGATTTTCGCGACTTAAACAAGGCGTGCCCAAAATATTTGTATCCATTGCCCCGGATCGACCAGCTGGTCGATTCTACGGTAGGATGTGAGTTGCTCAGCCTTATGGATGTTGGGTTCGATAGTACAGTACGGGCTGTACGCAGCGGAATTTAAAATTTTTAAAGTAAGTATTTATCGTATAAATACAACACC
>BKCP01013514.1:195905-214464 GCA_008636005.1 Striga asiatica | reverse complement strand
CTTATTCATAATATAATTCCAATAGACTGTATTTACAAGTAGAATACGTCCAATTAGATTGGAACGCCGGGTACCCTACTCTAACAATGGATGCATCCCAGGGGTACCACCAGATCCCTTTGGCTCGAGAAGATAGGAAGAGGGTGAGTTTTGTTACGAGCAGGGGTACTTATTGTTATGTGGTGATGTCTTTTGGCTTGAAGAATGCGGGTGCAACGTATCAAAGGTTGGTCGATAAAATTTTCAAGGAGCTGTTGGGGAGAAATATGGAGGTGTATGTTGATGGTATGTTGGTGAAGAGTAAGGTAGAGGTCGATCATGTGAGTGACTTAAGAGAGACGTTCTCAACTTTGCGGAGGTATGACATGAAACTGAATCCCGCTAAATGTTCTTTTGGGGTGAAGTCAGGAAAGTTCCTGGGGTATATGGTGACGAAGAGGGGAATCGAGGTCAACCCGGAGAAGGTGAGGGCATTGATCGAGATGAAACCACCCACAAGAGTGAAGGAGGTGCAGATATTGACGGGCAGAATTTCAGGCTTGAGCCGTTTCATATCTAAGGTGGCGGAGAAGAGTGGCCCTCTGTTTCGAACATTGAGAAAGAGCTCGAAATTCCAGTGGACGGAGGAGGCCCAGAGGTCATTCGAGGAGTTACAAAGGATGTTAGCCAATCTGCCTCTATTGGCTAAGCCGATTCCGGGGGAGGATCTAGTACTGTACATATCGATCGGGGAAATGGCGATAAGCTCGGTTCTATTAAGGGAAGAGGGCGTGGTGCAGTTTCTAATCTATTATGTGAGCAAGGTGATGCAGGGTGCGGAGAGGAGATATTCGGAGATCGAGAAGTGTGCTCTAGCAGTGGTGGTAACGGTAAGGAAGTTGAGGCCGTATTTTCTGGGCCATAAGATGAAGGTTAGAACGAATATGCCGCTGGGAGAAACTTTTGGCCGACCTTCTGTATCGGGTCGACTAGTCAAATGGGCGGTCGATCTGAGTGAATACGCGATTGCATATGAGCCTAGGAGGGCGATCAAGGCACAGGCGTTGGCCGAATTTATACAGGAAGGTACAAAGGTAGAGGAAGAGACAAAAGGTGTTTGGCAAATGTTTGTGGACGGCTCGGTGTCGAGATTTGGTGGAGGCTTGGGCATCGTGCTAAGTTCACCCAAAGGGGATAATTTGGAGTTTGCGGTTAAAGTAGGCTATCGGGTATCGAACAATGAGGCAGAGTATGAGGCGGTCATTAAGGGAATGCAGTTTGCTATGGCCGGAGGAGCTCGAAGGATTCAGGTACACTCCGATTCCCAACTGGTAGTGGGCCAGTTCCAGGAGGATTTCGAGGTGAAGGAAGAAAGGATGCAGAGGTATGTGGAGGAAATGAAAAAGTTGCGAGAGGAGTTCAGCTCGTTCGAGCTGTTGCAGATACCTCAGGGAGAAAACGGTGGAGCAGATCTGTTATCCAAAATTGCACAGAATCTGGTCGACTGTAAAAGTAGAAGTGTGACTTTGCTGCACATGGAGAAGAGCGTAGTCGAGTGCCAGGTGGCGAAAATAGAAGAGGTCGATGACTGGAGAGCCTCGATATTGAAGGAGTTGAACAAAGGAGGAGAAAAAGTGTTGTGGAGGTTCTTCGAGCACGGAGGGTATTGTATAAACGATCGTACGCAGGACCTCACTTAAGGTGTGTTACACGAGAGGAAGGCCGATATGTGTTAAGGGAGACGCGTGAAGGATGTTGCAGTGACCATAGCAAGGCGGGTTATCTGGTGGCAAAAATTCTGATGGCCGGATATTTCTGGCCGACTATGAAAGAGGATGCAAAAATGATGGTAAGAAAATGCTTGCAATGCCAGAAGCACGGCCCACTTATCCATCAACCGGCGGAGACGATGACTACGATGAGTGACCTCATCCCATTTGCGCAGTGGGGTGTTGATCTGGTAGGGCCGATGCCGCAGGGAACGGGGCAAAGAAAATTCCTGATCGTGGCAGTGGATTATTTCACGAAGTGGGTGGAGGCCGAACCGTTGGCGAAAATCATGGAGGAGAAAGTCATATAATTTTTATATAACAGTATTTGCTGCAGGTTTGGTGTCCCTAAGGTGTTGGTGTCCGACAATGGAACACAATTCAATGGCAAGCGGATTTAAGCATGGTGCGAAGACATGAAGATCGAGCAACATTTTGCATCAGTCGCTCATCCACAAGCCAATGGACAAGTCGAGGTGACCAACAGAATCATACTGAACGGCCTGAAAACAAGATTGGAGAAGGCGTCGGGAGCATGGGTCGACGAGCTCACTTCAGTACTTTGGGCTTATCGAACAACGCCAAGGTCGACCACGGGAGAAACACCATTCAGCCTGGTTTATGGTATGGAGGCATTGCTCCCGATCGAGATCGAGGTCCAGTCACAGAGATCGAGTACATACGATCCAGAACAGAATAAGAGTTTGATGATGGCAGCCCTCGACACGATTGAAGAACTTCGAGAACAGGCCTCGATTAGAGTTGAAGCATACAAACAGTGGATGCAAGCAGCACATGACAGGAAGGTGAAAGTTAGGAGATTCCAGGTGGACGACTTGGTTTGGAAAAGGGTGGACGTGCTGAAGCATGTGGGCAAGCTGGAGCCCAACTGGGAAGGACCATACTTGGTCGAAAAAGTTCATGCGGGAGGAGCATATTCACTCAAGGATGCTGAAGGAAGATGACTCCCCAGGTCATGGAATGTGGCTAACTTGAAGAAATATTATGTTTAAAATTTTCCTTTTCTTCTCGTCTTCCTGTTTCTCTTGTTGGAAACTTTCCACAAAAATGATGTACTTGAAGTCTCAATCTTAAGTAATGAAATTTCCGTTTTAATTTTCAACACTTTGCCTAATCGATTGTTTTAATTCTATTATGCATATGAGGTGGCCTGTGTTGAATGATTGAATGAAGAAAAATCCATCATGATTAATGCCGAAAGGCTGGATGGTCGCATGTAACGACCACCCCTTTGAGGGTGGACATGTGCTCGAAGACAAAAAATCCATCATGATTAAGGCCGGAAGGCTGGATGGTCGCATGTAATGACCTTCCCTTTGAGGGTGGACATGTGCTCGAGGACAAAAAATCCATCATGATTAAGGCCGACAGGCTGCATGGTCGCATGTAACGACCACCCCTTTGAGGGTGGACATGTGCTCGAAGACAAAAAAATCCATCATGATTAAGGCCGAAAGGCTGGGTGGTCACATGTAACGACCACCCCTTTGAGGGTGGACATGTGCTCGAAGACAAAAAATCCATCATGATTAAGGCCGAAAGGCTGGATGGTCGCATGTAGCTACCACCCCTTTGATGGTGGACATGTGCTCGAAGACAAAAAAATCCATCATGATTAAGGCCGAAAGGCTGGATGGTCGCATGTAACGACCACCCTTTTGAGGGTGGACATGTGCTCGAAGACAAAAATCCATCATGATTAAGGCCGAAAGGCTAGATGGTCGCATGTAACGACCACCCCTTTGAGGGTGGACATGTGCTCGAAGAAGAAAAATCTATCATGATTAAGGACGAACGGCTGGATGGTCTCATATAACGACCACCCCTTTGAGGGTGGACATGTGTCAAGAGGCGTTTACAGTCGCTAAGATTCATTAATTCATCAGGCTTAGTTAGGAGGATGAATGGCGTGACTTAAAAAATCGGTGAAAACAACATCGACACATAGCGATAGTGCAGGCTTGATAACGAAAACACCATACACGATGATACATTGACAGGCGAATAACGAGAAATAACGAGAATTCGAAAACTTCAACATGAATGATATTCATTTAGCGCAAAAGGAGTACAACGTTCAATGGAAATTAAATTATAATTTTATGAGGCAGCATTCGGATCAGCATTAGCATCGGGGTCATTGGAGGCCTGCTCTGGTGGCGGCTCGAGCTGCTGCCCCACAGGCTCAGTCGGCTGGCTTGAGCCAGAGGTCGACCCAGCTCTATCGGTGGCCTGAGTTTGCCGAGCAAGGGGAGGAATGTAGTCGTCGGGGAGCTTGAAAGTACGCTTCAGCAGGTCGTCCACGACGAGCTCGAGCAGGCCAGACCACCAGTTGTGGTCGTCGGGCAGGTCGAGGGCGCTTTGATAGCCGACGGGAGCCTTGGGCATAGCATCCCATATGGTCTCCATGTTGAACTCTTCGAACCCGTCCTCGGCTACTTGGACCCCCGCTTGTTGCATGATGGCCCCAAAGCAATGGGTGCCATAGTCTTGCACATCCTTTAAATACTGTGGCGACTGCTTGAAAGCAGCCACCACTTGCTCGCGGTAAGCTTGCAGGAAGCGTCGACCGGCGGTTGTGTGGAAGATCATTCGCCGAGCCCGAAGGGCAGCCTCGTCGATCAAGGGCTTATCCCTTTGCTCGAAAGCAACGTTTTCACGTGCACTAGCCGACTTCTCCTCCTCGAGTGCAGCCTCGAGAGCTTTTTTGGAGGCCAGGAGGGCCTCTTTCTCCGCTCGCTCGGCCGCGAGGGCCTCCTCGAAGGATTTCAGGGACCCCTCGAGCGTCTCCTTCTCAGCGGAGAGGGCCTTATTCCGGGCGGCCGACTCCTTCAGCCTTTCGTGAAGGGCATTGGCCTTGACGACCATCTCATCCAGCCGAGTTTCGAGCTGGAGGTTGGAGGTTGCTTCGCTCGATGGCTGAGATGGACCGACTCGGGCTCGCTAACGTCTGCTCGATCAACGGCGCGAGCTCGACCATTCCCTACAAGGGCACAACAGAGAAAGTATTAGGGCATTAATGACGGCAGGAAGAAGAATGAAATAGATAGGTGCCAAGCTATAGCAAGTTACCTAGACCAGCCAGCGGGCAATCCGATTGCCTCGATCACAAAGGGTGTGACCGCCGTTATAGCAGTCGGTAGGATGGTCGACAGGAGGAAGAACATCCCTAAGGTAATGCGAGAACCCCAGACCGTCTAGCGTAGTGATCGAGAGGGCGGTCTCCTTGACACGGCGGCGTTTGATAATGCTTTGACCCCCCTCAGCAAGGGATCGCTTAGGCTGACCCTCCTCGAGCAGGGCCTGCTCGGGAGAAGCAGGGATGTGAATGATCGGGGTGGTCTCCTCGTGCGGAGGTGAGCGCGGTGAAGGAGAGGCCGGTTTTTCGAACTGCTCTGGCTGTTCGGGTTGCTGGCCTGTCTGAGGGTTGGTCGAAGAAGGCTGCTCGACAGCCACTTCAGGAGGTAGTGAAGTTGAGAGTGCAGGCTGGGGGGCGGTCGGGCCAGCAGGTTTCTAGCTCGACCCCTCGCCAGGTTGCTTCCTTTTCAAGGGAGCACTCCTCTTGGGTACAGAGATAGTGGGCATCTCTGCCAGAAACCACGAACAAGTTAGAGCCACAACAGGTAAATCATATAGGGAATAACGGCGTGATAGTGCTCAGACGCATTCAATAAAAATAAAAATACTTGGATCGTCCGTAATTCGAATGAGATCGAGAATTTTCTGAGAGGGAAGTGGAAGTGATTTATGGGTAAGAAGGCCACAGAAGTGTAAGAGGTTCTCATCCTCGAGTAGAGTTTTCGACGCAACGGGCTTAGTGTTCCACACAGCGATCCGTTGGTTAAAGAGGGCACTCTGAGAAGGTACCACATTATCCCTTTTGAGCTCCTTGAGCCACGGCGTTGGCTCCCAAGGAAAGGTGGGGCTAGGTTCGACAAAGGCGAACTTATCCTTTCACCTAGGAACGTTTGTAGGGGTGTCTGAAATGAAGTGAACATCGGCACGACTTTTGAGGTAGAGCCCTTGGGTATGTTTTGAAGGGGCATAGCAATAGTGGAAGAAATCGAGATCGAGCCGACCCAGGCGGACATGGCAGAGAATGATGAAGATGGTAATGAACCGGATAGCATTAGGAGGAAGCTGATTCAGAGGCAGTTCGAACCACTGGCAGATGTCGATCAAATCTTGGCATAGAGGAAAGCGGATACCCAGCTTAAACTGAATCTCGAAAAATGTATAGCAACCCTTAGGGGGACAGTCATATGTATCCTTGGGACCAGGGAATATGAAAGCCCACCCAGCCGAGTGACCAACCTCGTTGGCGTCCAACCAGCCGGCGACGAGAGAGCAAGAAGGACTTTGATCAGAGGAGAAAGTTTTGACTAGCCTTCTATTCTTGGTAGGCTTAGGAGGCGTGGTAGCAGGACTGGAGCGGGTTTGCAATGAAGGAGTGCTAGAAGGTTTCAAGGAAGATTGGGAAGAAACATTTCGCTTTAGGTTACTCGAGGAGACGACCTTAGAAAAAACGGAGTGCTGAGAGAGAGGGATATCATCTTCATCCCTCCCCATAGCCGCCTCAGCAGCATCGAGGGCTGCCTCAGCGGCATCAGAAGCCCCAAACGCTGGCCGACGGTGGTTGAGGGGGATATGGTCGAGGGCATCCTCGTCTGATTCATCAATCAGACGAGTAGGTTGGCGAGGAGGAGAAAATGTGGCACAATCGAAAGGGCGAAAAACACTTAGAGGAGTGGGATTGTAGATTTCTGCAACAGAGCAGGAAGACGAGTGAGGAATAGGGTGGCGAGTGGGAAACGATGACGCGTCGGTCTCATCTTCATCGGAGTAATGGCTTTGAGCGTTAGAATCGGCAGAATCTAGAAAGTACAAGAAAGAAAGAGCAAGAGGGAAAGGAGAGAAATTAGGGTATGGAAAGGCGGAAAAGGGGCATTTCTTCATAGACGAAATGAGGAGGTTTTGGAAAAGAAAAATCGACAGACCGAACCAAAAATTGACAAAATAAATGCAAGAAAAAATAAAATTAAAGTGCAGGAGACTTACTCATGGTAGCAGTGGAGAGTAGTAGTAGAGGAAAGCTTGAAACTGAGGGAGCGAAAACGCCAAAGAGCAGGGGAGCGCAGTTTGCAGAGGAAGAAATTAGGGCACAAGTATGTAGAGAATTGCAAAGGTGAGAAAAGCTGAAAGATTGGACAAGTGCAGTATTTATAAAAGTACAGATGAATAAGGTGAAAAGTTAAGGGAGATGACCGTTAGATAAAAGAAGATCCAACGGTGGGAAAAATTAAAGAGGCACAGATAGCGAAGCGGCACAAATCGCTAGGAGGCGCGATGATTACAGGAACTGAACGGAAAGGACATATGGCAGGCGGAGAGTATGCTAGTAATAAAAGGGAACGAAAGACAATTTAAAGCGCACCATAAAATCGATCACGTGGTCGAAGAATGGTGGCGGCCTCGACAGAAGAGATAAGGAGAGGAGATCAGATGTAAGCAGGAGATCGAGAAGGTGGTAGAATGAAGAAGACGGCCTGAATTCACTCTTAGATCGAGTCATTTAGACTCGACCAGAGTGGGGGGGATTAGATGATATGGGATATTATATAGCTGAGAAATATACCGGTTTGTATCATCGGTCGAGCAAGCTTGAAGTGGAGAAAACCGGATTGGTCGAAGGATGATCGACCAAAAGGGAAGAGATCGAGCAGAATAGCAGAACTGGTCGAGGATCGGCCTAGTGATGGGGGGCTCGACCAGATCGAGCACATAGCAGGTGGAGAGTAGTCGAGAGCGTGGCTTGAACGCAAGAAGACGCGTGGATGGTGTTAGAAGATCCCAACGGCCTGCGCAGAAGAATAATCTCCCTCAGCTCAGAGGGACACGTGGCGAGAATATATTGGTGCAGAGTGATAGTGGCGAAAGCCATCCCTGACATCTCTGACACACGCACACTATGTGTGTACGGACGGGCAGTACGGGTAGGACAGCTCACCAAAAGCCGGGCAGTTCCTAGGGCAGGTATCTCACTCCTATATATATGGGAGTGGATCTTTTTTTTAGGACTTACGATTTATCCATTCTTTACTTTTGGAAAATTGAACAAACACATACTGACTTAAGCATCGGAGGCTCTTCACCGGAAAACCCCTCCGGTGTGAGAGTTCTGTGTAGGTGCGCAGCATTCTACCGGCAAGGAAGAGGAAGGCGGACCAATTTCAAGCCGGTCGGAGTGTTTTGCGTTACCAAACCTCGTGTCGAACAACAAGCTCAGTAAAACGTACAACAGAACAGAAGGGTGGACGATGAGGAATCCTCCATTTGAACTATCAATCCGCAGGCGAGGGACGAGACGTTGGAACAACTGCTGGCCCAGGTCCGCGACTTGCAGGCTCAAGTCGGGGGGAGGAAGAGTAGAGAAGCAAAGGAACATCCATTCTCGCAGCAAATCCTCAGAGCCGACTTACCCAAAGGCTTCAGGGAGTTGAACATATGTACGATGGCTCCACTGATCCGTCTCGACATCTGAGGAGTTTTGAGAACATGGCGGTGCTCCACCGCTACAGTGACCCGGTGCAATGTCGCGCTTTCTTGACAACGTTGACGGGGTCGGCCCAGGACTGGTTTCACCAACTACCAGCTGGGTCGATTAAGGACTTTGATGGATTAAGCTCGAGTTTTCTTAACCAATTTGCAAGTGTGAGGGTGCAAGAGAAGTCCTACCTCACGTTGATTAGCATGCAGCAGAAGAAGGGTGAGTCTTTGCGAGAGTATGTGGCGAGGTTTACAAAGGCGTGTGTCGAGTGCCCAATGGCAACAGAGGAAATCAAATCAGGAGGACTGACGAGGGGACTATTGCCAGGGTTATGTAAGAACTCTTTGGCCAAGAGACCTGGTAGGAGTTTCGATGACGTGTTGGGAAGGTGTGCCAAGTATATGAATGTCGAGGAAGCAGAATCTGACTACTTGCAAAGCGTGAAAATGTCCCAGACTAATGGTCGAGATGAAAAAAAGGAGAAGAAGAGTCAGTCGACGGGAGAAAGAAGAGGATCACCGCGAGCTGATAGAGGTGAAGGACGATCTAGAGGATGGAGACCGATTCAATACACACCCCTGTCAGCCCCTCACGCGAGAATTCTGGAAGTGATGGAAAGGGATATCCGTGACGATGTGGTGAGATGGCCGCGGACAAGGAAAGATGGACCAGTAAAACCCAAAAGCAACTTATACTGTCGATTCCACAAAGATTACGGGCACAACACTGACGATTGCCGACACTTTAAAGACGAGATCGAGAGATTGATAAAGGCGGGCCACTTGAAAGAGTTCATATACAAAGATCGTGAGAGGTCGAGCAGGAGACGAGAAAGAAGTAAGAGTCCTCGTAAGAGAGCAAGGTCACCGGAGAAGGAGGAGCTCCCACCGAAGAGGGGAGTAATTAACATGATTTTTGGAGGGTCGACAGATGGAGATTCCAATCGAGCAAGAAAGGCGTATGCTCGAGGCCGGTATGCAAAAGTCGAGGTGCAGCAGGTCGACGGGAGTGGGCCAGTGATGAACTTTGGACCTGCGGACGTGGGGGAAGTCAAGAGACCACACAATGATGCCCTGATGATAACCGCACAGATATCAGAATACAAGGTGCAAAGGGTGTTTGTCGATACAGGAAGTTCTGTAAACGTGATTTTCTATGAATGCCTCAGAAGGATGGCACTTGACATTGAATTTACGCCTCTACATACATCACTCTTTGGATTCAATGGATCAGAAGTTGCTCCCCTAGGAGAAACCACGCTCGTTGTCATCCTGAGGGAAGGCGACTTGAGAAAGGTAAAAATGGTGAGATTTGTGGTGGTCGACGTCAAGTCGGCGTACAACGTGATCCTTGGGAGGCCGGCGCTCAATGCCTTCCAAGCAGTGGTGTCGACTTATCACATGAAATTGAAGTTTCCCGTTGGAGATCGAGTAGGAGAGGCTCGAGGGGACCAGAAGTTATCAAGAACATGCTACCAGATCGCGGTCAAAACTAACCAACGAGCTGAGATCAAGGAGGGCAAAAAACCGATGTCGAGTGCGAAGAGGCCGAGAGGGAGTGACCTCGAGCCCCATGGAGAGTTGATGAAAATTCAAATCGGTGAATCGGAGGACCAAACCACCAAAGTCGGGAGAGAGTTGGAGGACGAGTTGCGAGAGCAGTTAGTGGGATTGTTGAAGGAATTCAGGGACATATTCGCCTTCTATCATAAGGAGTTAACGGGAATCGACCCGGATGTTATGGAACACAAACTCAATGTTGACCCCCTTAGAAAACCTGTGAAGCAGCAACTCAGGCACCATGGCGCTGAAATCGACAAAACAATTGAAGTCGAGGTGGACAAGCTGCTAAAAGCCAAACACATCAAGGAAATCCAATTCCCCGAATGGATATCTAACACAGTGATGGTGAGGAAAGCACTGAACAAATGGCGTATGTGCATCGACTTTCGTGACTTAAACCTGGCATGCCCAAAAGATCACTATCCTTTGCCTAGAATCGATCAACTAGTCGACTCCACAGTTGGCTGCGAATTGCTGAGCATGATGGACGCATCTCCAGGGTACCACCAAATCCCCTTAGCTCCGGAGGATCAAAGTAAAGTGAGTTTTGTGACGAGCAAGGGGACATATTGCTATGTCGTCATGCCCTTTGGCCTAAAAAATGCAGGAGCAACTTACCAATGATTGATGGATCGCATGTTCAAACCTCAGATCTGTCGAAATATGGAAGTATACGTTGACGATATCCTGGTGAAGAGCAAGTCCTCGACTTCACACCCAGATGACTTAAGGGAAACGTTCAACACCCTTAGGGCGTTCGGGATGAAGTTGAACCCGAGCAAGTGTGCCTTTGGTGTAAAGGCGGGACGATTTCTAGGCTATGTCGTCACAGAACAAGGAATCGAGGTGAACAAAGATAAGGTGAAGGCCATACTCGATATGGCCCCACCACGAAACATTAGAGACGTGCAAGTGCTGACAGGGAGGATTGCGGGCTTGAGCAGGTTCATTGCTCGAGCGGCCGAGAGAAGTTTCCCTTTTTTCAAATTACTCAAGAAGAAGACGGTTTTCAAATGGAGTGACGAGGCATAGATGGCCTTTGAAAAGTTGAAGGAGTTTCTGAGCGAGCTGCCATTGCTGACCAAACCAGAACCAGGTGATGAATTGATATTATACATCTCGGTAGAGGAGTTTGCTTTGAGTTCAGTATTACTGCGGAAGGATGAAAGTTCCCAATATCTAATATATTACACAAGTCGAGTACTTCAAGGTGCAGAGACGAGATACCGAGAAGTCCAGAAAGCCGCTTATAACGGCTAGAAAACTGAGGCCTTATTTTCTGAATCATACGATAGTGGTGAGAACAAACTTCCAATTAAGAGAAACATTGGGTCGACCTACTGTCTCAAGTCGACTCGTGAAGTGCGCAGTCAAGCTGAGCGAATATTCTATCAGGTACGAGCCGAGGTGAGCCATTAAGTCCCATGCTTTAGCTGATTTCATTCAAGAAGGCACCAAAGGAGAGGAAAGGAAATGGATAATGCATGTTACGGGTCCTCTGCGGCCAAAGGATCCGGTTTGGGAGTCGTCCTCGTATCCCCCGAGGGCGAACAGCTCGACATTGCCATTAGAATGGGGTCAAAGCCTCAAACAATGAAGCCGAATACGAAGCACTTATCAAGGGAATTCAACTGGCAATCGGTGGCGGAGCGACAGAGATCACCGCACATTCCGACTCACAACTTGTCGTTGGGCAAGTTCTGGGAAATTGCGAAATCAAGGAGGATAGAATGATGAAGTATGTAGAGGAGATTCAAAACCTCGTACAAGGCTTGGAGAAGTTCGAACTGACACAAGTCCCGCGAGAAGAAAACAAACGAGTCGACTGGCTCGCAAGGATTGCAAGCTCGAACGAGGGAAAGGTGGGAAATCATATCACTACAATGCACCTGGAAGGGAGTGTTCTAAGTGAAGCCATGGAAGTTGACGAGAAGGATGACTGGAGAAAGACGATTCGCGAACTCTTGCAGGGTCGAGTCCCTGCAGGAGACAAGCAAGAGGCAGAAAAGATGGCTCGATATTTAAGCAAGTATTTTGAAGTCGACGGGATCCTATACAAGAAGTCGCTAGTCGGGCCTCATTTGCGGTGTGTTTCCGAAGAAGAAGGAATTCATGTTCTAAGAGAAATCCATGAAGGATGCTGCGGAGCACATGTGGGATCTCGATCCCTAACGGGTAAAGCACTGCGAGCAGGGTATTATTGGCCTAAGATGCGGATGATGGCGGAAAAACTTATGCGAGAATGTGATAAATGCCAGCGATAGGGCCAAGTTACCCATATTCCAGCCGAATACATGACGACAGTCAGCTCCCCAATTCCCTTCGCCCAATAGGGAATCGACCTGGTGGGCCCGTTGCCAATGGGGACGGGGCAAAGAAAATTCTTAGTAGTCGCAGTCGATTACTTTAGCAAGTGGGTCGAGGCAGAACCCTTGGCTCGAATTACTGAAGAAAAGATGATACAATTCTTATTCAACAATATCTGCTGTCGATTTGGAATTCCGAAAGTATTAATCTCAGACAAAGGGACGCAATTCCAAGGAAAACGGATCCAAGCATGGTGTCTCGACATGGGAATTAAGCAGCGATTCGCATCAGTCGCACACCCACAAGCAAACGGGCAAGTGGAGGTAACCAATCGAACTATTCTCCAAGGGTTGAAGAAAAGATTGGAGAAAGCATCGGGAGCATGGGTTGACGAGTTGACGACAGTCCTATGGGCTTATAGGACGACTCCAAGAAGCTCGACGGGACAATCCCCGTTTCACATGGTTTATGGGATGGATGCATTGCAGCCGATAGAAGTCGGCCTGGACTCCCACAGATCGACGTTCTACGAGGAAAAGAAAAACGAAGAGATGATCGAAGAGGCTCTCGACCTAATTGAAGAAGGCCGAGAGGAAGCTTGGGTGCAATCCGTCGAATACAAACAGAAGTTGCGAGCAGCTTTCAACAAGAAGGTCCGCACTAGACATTTTCAAATTGGGGATCTCGACCTCAAGCGAGCCGACGCTCTCAAACATGTCGGTAAACTCGACGCTAACTGGGAAGGACCATATACCATCACAAAAGTGCTCGAGAGGGGTGGATACAAACTCGAGGACGGAGAAGGTCGACAACTTCCACGATCTTGGCACGTGATCCATCTCAAACGATTTTACGCCTAAGGCTATGTTTCGAACTTCCTTTTGTACTAAACAATGTTTGAATTGAATTCAATGATGAAATGAATCTCAAAGTTTATGCTTCAATTATGTTTCTTACGTTTATGCGTCGACTTTATTATGATTGCATGAAAAATTGAATTTTTCAAAACGACAATGTAGCCGGCTAACCCTCCAATAATTATGAAACCAACTGAAACAACTACGAAGTTGTACAATCTCGAGCGGACTCTCGAACAGGCTACGAAGCCTTCGACTACGAAGTCGACTAACACAACTACGAAGTTGTAACTCTCGAGTGGAATCTCGAGCAGGCTACGAAGCCTTCAACTACGAAGTCGACTAACACAACTACGAAGTTGTAACTCTCGAGCGGAATCTCGAGCAGGCCACGAAGCCTTCGACTACGAAGTCGACTAACACAACTACGAAGTTGTAACTCTCGAGTGGAATCTTGATCAGGCTACGAAGCCTTCGACTACGAAGTCGATTAACACAACTACGAAGTTGTATTCCCTCGAGCAGGCTACGAAGCCTTCAACTACGAAGTCGACTAACACAACTACGAAGTTGTAAATTCTCGAGCGGAATCTCGAGCAGGCTACGAAGCCTTCGACTACGAAGTCGACTAACACAACTACGAAGTTGTAAATTCTCGAGCGGAATCTCGAGTAGGCTGCGAAGCCTTCGACTACGAAGTCGACTAACACAACTACGAAGTTGTAAATTCTCGAGTGAAATCTCGAGCAGGCTACGAAGCCTTCGACCACGAAGTCGACTAACACAACTACGAAGTTGTAAATTCTCGAGCGACATCTCGAGCAGGCTACGAAGCCTTCGACTACGAAGTCGACTAAAGCATTTATAAAGATTGAAATTCTCGAGCAGAATCTCGAGCAGGAAACTAAGCCTTCGGCTACGAAGTCGATTAACACAACTACGAAGTAACAAACTCTCGAGTGGAATCTCGAGCAGGCTACGAAGCCTTCGACTTCGAAGTTGACTAACGCAACTATGGAGATTGAAATTCTCGAGTAGAATCTCGAGCACATTACAAAACTCACACTCATGAAATCGATGTACACAATTATGCAGTGGTCACACTTAAAGAACGAAAAAACTCGTACAACCAACTTTAATACACATCTACACAACAAACATCGAGACAGCTATGAAGCTGTTCAAATCGTTGCTCGACTTCGACCAGCTCGCAAGAAGGGTTGGAGAAGACGAGTTGAAAAACTTATGTTTATCAGCTACGAAGCTTCTAAAATCGTCGCTCGACTTCGACCAGCTCGCAAGAAGGGTTGGGGAGAAGACGAGTTAAAAACTTACGTTTCACAACTATGAAGCTGTTCAAATTTTTGCTCGACTTCGACCAGCTCGCAAGAAGGGTTGGGGAGAAGACGAGTTAAAAACTACGTTTCACAGCTATGAAGCTGTTCAAATCGTCGCTTGACTTTGACCAGCTCGCAAGAAGGGTTGGGGAGAAAACGGGTTGAAAAACTTACGTTTATCAGCTACGAAGCTTCTAAAGTTGTCGCTCGACTTCGACCACCTCGCAAGAAGGGTTGGGGAGAAGACGAGTTAAAAACTTACGTTTCACAGCTATGAAGCTGTTCAAATCATCGCTCGACTTCGACCAGCACGCAAGAAGGGTTGGGGAGAAGACGGGTTGAAAAACTTACGTTTATCAGCTACGAAGCTTCTAAAATCGTCGCTCGACTTCGACCAGCTCGCAGGAAGGGTTGGGGAGAAGACGAGTTAAAAACTTACGTTTCACAGCTATGAAGCTGTTCAAATCGTTGCTCGACTTCGACCAGCTCGCAAGAAGGGTTGGGGAGAAGACGAGTTAAAAACTACGTTTCACAGTGTTGATACCCAATTTGGTCCCGATTAATTAAATAATAAATTAAATAATGAAATACAGCCCGACAACCAAGGAGTCAAAAATATGAAATAAACGAATGTACAAACAGGTCCACGTATCGGGAAAAATCCGCCGTCGGTAAACGCGACAATTATCGAAAAGATAGACGTCGATTGGAACCGTCAAAAGTCATAAGCGGGCCCCACTAGGACTATCTCATATTAAATAATGATGTACCATTTTTTACTTATGGAATTACCCACTTGCAAAAGTAAAGTGGGTATATATATATATATGAAAAGGGGAGGAGAGAAAAGTACCTTTCTTCTTTTTTTGGGACATTTCATTCTCCATTTTCCTTCCCCCACGAGCCAAGAGAGAGAGAGCGAGGGAGGTTGGATGAGTCTCTCTCTATTTTTTCATCTTCTTCCCAACAGCAAAAGAGGGTATTCTCTCCAAAAATAAGGAATAAAAATGTCCTTTTTAATAGTTTTTAATAGCTTTGTTCTTCAAGATCATACAAGCAATTCGTATTATATTTGAAGGTTGATCGTCCGATTTTCGACATCAACAGTTTGGCGCTAGAAGGAGGGCTCCGTAATTTGCTCAGAGTCAACTTTCGCCGGAAAACGGCTACATTTCCACCGGAAAATATTCCCTCGAAGTTTGGTACGAACACCCGTGTCCTTATTTTAGTTTTTCAGCATTTTCTGATGCCATTTTTTAGGTACAGAAAAGAAATTCCATCCCAAAATGCTCATTGAAATATGTTACACGAAATTACCGCAAAGATTCTCAACCTTTTTGTTCATTTTTTGCCATGAATTTTCAGTGTGCGACAATCCAAAATTCCTCCTTGAAGTTGAATCTTCAAGTGAGAAAGTACCCACAAAATTTGTGATCTTTATCTCTCTCATTTTCTTTATTTGATCTTGAATTTCATTGAGTTTTCGCAGCAATCTCACGCGGACGATCTCTATCCATTTTTCCTTTTCTTTTCTGCTTTTTTTTTACTGAATAAAAAATAAGCAAAGAATACACACTTGCTTGGACATCATTGAACCACGTTCCTATTACTGTTGCACCATCCCTATTACTATTGCACCATCACATCATGGCAGATAGATAATAATGATAACAATTAAAAAAAGAAAAAAAAAGAGAAGCAAGAAACAATTCAGAATTCAGAAAACGGCACCCTCACCACAACTGGCCACCTAGCCGTATCCAGTCTCCGACCACAACTGCAAGTGCCGAGCCCGCACAGCACAACACGGGTTGAACACAACTGCAAGCCGAAACCCGGCACCATACACCAAAAGTGCCAGACTGACGCTACACTTACTACGACAGTTTGTCTCTACTGGAGCCGACCCAAAACTTTCCGGTGCCGACCTCGGGATTCAGGCCGGTACTAAACCACAAACAACAAGACCCTCGGGCCGACCTCGCAACCGTCGACCTCGTGAGCCGATGCCGACCTCAGCTCGGGGATAATTTAAACCATCGGGCCGACCTCGAAAGGCGACCTCGTCGCCCGAATCGAACCCTTTCACAGTCGATTATTTGCCGGCAAAATTCCAAGCCTCCGCTCACAGCACAGTGACGTACTCCGACCTCAAACCTACCAGCCGACGTCAGAAACGGCCGACCAACCTCACAACCGCCAGTGCTGAGCTCGCACAGCTCCACAACCGAGTCCCCGAAACTCTGCCGACCTCGGAATTCAGGTCGGCAGTACACAACAAACGTCAAACGCCAGTCTGACACCTACCCCTCGCCGCCGGAAAGCGACACCCTCAAGTGGCGACCTAGCCACTGCCGTCCTCAACCCCAGACCCGGGCACCGACCAGCCGGGTCGGTCTCCGCCGTTACCGGGGCCGACCTCACAGTCGACAGGCCAGACTGAACGTCCATTTCTCAGCCCGAACTTAAATCCCTGCATAAGACGGCGGACCCGACCTCGCCCTTGCCGGCACCGATCTCACAGCTGACTGGGCACCGGGGGCCGTCCACGCCATCTCCGGCCAACCTCAGTCGCTATCACCGCCAATCGTACCCAAATCGACGACCTACAATTGAGCTGATCTTCACGGCCAACCAAAACCCGACCTCAGCCAGGACCAGCATCTAGCCCTCAGATCCGAACCTGGATTCCAGAGCGAAGCCCTCAATCGCTGACCTAGCCGCGTCGCCGATTCTGCAGACGCCGAGCCGAGTTGCCGCCGCCGGCGGGAAGTGGACTCTGCCCTCAAGTCGGACGCCGAGCCGACGCTGTCATCCTCAGGTTGAGATACCGAGCTCGAATCCGAAGCGAGGTTCGTTCTAATCTCGACCTCGGCCACGGAAATTCGCTCGACGATGGAATAGGCTCGATCGATTTGAGAGAAATCTTCTGAAGGAGCAAAATTTGGAACCGGCGATTTGGGCCCAATAGTATTAATTAGATATGGGCCCAATATTGAAATTAGAATAAATAAGATTTTGGCCTGGTATTTTGTACAGTATGTAAAGGTAAGGCCCCAGTAAATATTGTAATAGATAGAACAGATGTAGTAAATAGAATTAGGATGACAGCGTCCCAACTGACAAGCGACCAAAAATCTCGAAGTAGAGAAGCTCGGTGGGAACTTGAAGAATAAAGGCAAAAGAAGAACCGACTCCGCGCCGGCCCAAGGTAATCCTACTCTCAATTTCATTTCAAATACATATACATATATATAAATGTGTATATATATCGTGTATACATACACATACATAAATAATAACATCATAAAAATAAATAAATAGTGGATGTGCATACGTGTACGTACAAATACATGAATAAGATATATACCGAACCTCATTCGTGAAAATCGAGCCGAGACAAAAAGGATTGGAGGAAGTTGGTCTGCTGCAAGCCTTCGGGATAGGCATGACCTTTCCTCTAACACTTCTCAGTCTCGAAAAGTCATTAGACCTTCAAGCGTGACGTCGTTATTTCGCCCGCCGTTGAGCCCTCGCTCCGGCCAGGCCGACGTCTCCATCCAGTCTGGCGACGAGCCCCTGCTCTGCCAGACTGACGTCGTTATTTCGCCCGCCGTTGAGCCCACGCTCCGGCCAGGCCGACGTCTCCACCCAGTCCGGCGACGAGCCCGTGCTCTGCCAGACTGACGTCGTTATTTCTCCCGCCGTTGAGCCCTCGCTCCGGCAAGGCCGACGTCTCCATCTAGTCCGGCGACGAGCCCCTGCTCTGCCAGACTGACGTCGTTATTTCGCCCGTCGTTGAGCCCTCGCTCCGGCAAGGCCGACGTCTCCATCTAGTCCGGCGACGAGCCCCTGCTCTGCCAGACTGACGTCGTTATTTCGCCCGTCGTTGAGCCCTCGCTCCGGCAAGGCCGACGTCTCCATCTAGTCCGGCGACGAGCCCCTGCTCTGCCAGACTGACGTCGTTATTTCGCCCGTCGTTGAGCCCTCGCTCCGGCAAGGCCGACGTCTCCATCTAGTCCGGCGACGAGCCCCTGCTCTGCCAGACTGACGTCGTTATTTCGCCCGTCGTTGAGCCCTCGCTCCGGCAAGGCCGACGTCTCCATCTAGTCCGGCGACGAGCCCCTGCTCTGCCAGACTGACGTCGTTATTTCGCCCGCCGTTGAGCCCTCGCTCCGGC
>BKCP01013514.1:167033-191659 GCA_008636005.1 Striga asiatica | reverse complement strand
ACAACTACTGGAATAGCAAGCGCAAACAACGAACTAACGACAGCTCAACTCTCGGCATCAGACTTTTCTGCCTCATCACCATCACCAGCAACAACAGTTTGAGTTCTCTCGGCACCATCACCCTCAGTCTCACCAGTCGACCTCTCATCATCAGTGCGAACCATTTCCTCCTGCTCCACCCCCTCAACCTCTTCGTCCCCGACCGGCTCCTCATGTTCCTCAGCATCGGAGGACCCCACGTGATCCGCCCCATTTGGCCCGACTAGTTCGGTCAGACCAGCCAAAGAAGCGGGGGGAACCTCGAGCCGACCACCCAGTCCGACCTTGTGAATGGCTCTAGCCTCAAGGCCGACCCACCACGGGTGATCCGAGGGGAGAGTCGCATCGCCTCTATCGTCGTCGGGGAAAGGAAGGGTTTGCTTGACTGCCTCACGGTCGAGCTTACACGCGCACTCAGTCTTTTCCACGGCCTTTTCCCATGCATCGAACGTATGATTGAAGTACTGGAGAGTCGCAGGGCATAGCTTGTCGAGAAAGGCGGAAGAATTGCAGAAGAGGTCGACCGCCTTCTGACGGTAATGCTCGAGGAACACAGAACCCATGGGCGACTTGAGAAAGGTCCTGCGTCCCTCGAGAATACCCGCCTCTCTCTCGACCATGGCATCATCTGCAGCCTTCTCCAAATCGGCCCGGAGCTGGTCGACTGTCGAGAGAGCTGCAGCCTTCTCAGTTTTCAGCTTAGCAATCAGAGCATGGGCGGCAACGAGATCGTCATCCTTCTTCTCGAGCTCGAGGAGCTGATCTTCATATTTCTTCTTGTAAGAGCGGATGTTGGAGTCAGGAGAGCTAGTGTCCTCGAGGAGAGAGGGCACAATATAGGCCATAAACTGAGGAACGACAAAGAATGGCGTCAAAAGAAAAATTGAAGCTTAAGCAAATGAAATTCATCGGGACTAAAAGGTAACACTTACCCGAGAAAAGCATAGCAGCGCACGACTGGCACGGTCGTAAGGGTCACGGTCGGCGCGGGCCTTGTCGGTAGCGGGAATTATGGAGTCAAAGTACTGAGCAATTTCATGAGGATGAGGATGATCCCAGAATCGGGAGGGCCTTTTGAGAGTGACCGTCTCGAGGCCACCGAGAAGAGGAGGAGCGTGTTCAATGGCCTTACCCTTGTGCTTGGTCTTCTGACGTTTGAGTGAGTCAGGGATAAGGTTAAAGTCGACTACATCTTGAGCCCGCTTCCAGGGAAGCGAGCCAGAAGCCTTTGATGGCTTTCCCGAAGACGGGAGCACCACTTTCGATTTCTTGGCAGCAGTCGTCTCGGCTGCTGCCTCCTTAGCACCAGACCCCGAACCCCCGACCGGCTTCTTGGGGGGAGAAGATTGACCGGTGGACTTGCCAGGGCCCTTGGCTTTCGCATTCTCAAAACGAGCAAGAACAGAATCTACAACAAAAAGTTCATGTTAAAATTGCACCAATAAGTTGAGAATCATGAAATACCCCCTGAAACGAATGGAAACAAACACTTACGAGGATCGTCAAGATGAGGAAGAGTCTTGTCGACAACGATGCCGACATGGTTAAGAAGGGACATCTCTTTAATCAACGGACGAGCTTTGTAAGTGTGTTTATTAAGCTCAGCCAGCATCGACTCAAATTTGGCACAACGTGGCCGTTTATTTTGGTTAACCATGGAAGTGATCCAAGTACTTGGGTATGGATATTTACCAGAGGCAGGTCGAATAAAAACAAACTTCGATTTCCACCTAGTTACATTCGAAGAAAGGTCATCGAGGAAGGTGACGCCAGCACGACGACCCAAGCAATGGGCGTCTTTTATGAATCGATAGCTATAACAGTAAAAAAGAAACTCTGGAGAAAAATATTTCAATTTTATTCGGAAGATGACGATGAAAGCGATCATGATACGGATCGCGTTATGGGAAAACTGATTTATGGGGGACATCGTACAAGTCACTGATAGCCCGAAGTTTGGGTTGGATTGGAAAGCAGAGACCCCGAACAACACTTGGTCTATGAAAAAGGTATAAAAGCCAGGAGGAGGATTAGCGAAGTCGTCATTTGGGCGGGGAACGACCAATTCCCAATCGGCGGGAAGTCCGCTGTATATCCTAAAGCCCTCGACCTCGGCTGCAGAGGCATAACAAAAAGGATTTAAAACAGCTAACTTTGCTAATTGACACGCTACAGATACAACATTTTGAACCTCGAGAAGAGGCGCAATTATGGGTAAAGAAGAAGGACTTGTTCTATATACAGGTAAATCTAAGATCCTAAGGGGAATACCTCGGGGAATGAGGTCGAGACGAGGAGATACTCTATTTCGGAAAGACTCGGGGTTCTCCATCAGAACACCTGACGTCCACGCCTGGTTATAGGCATCTCGGTCGATTCTGAAAGAGGAGGCATCGGAAGTAGGAAAGTTTTGCGATTGATCAGCTGACTTATATCCGACCACTTGTACTGAGTCGGATGATTGAGCGCCTGCGTCGATCAAACGTTCGATGGTGTCGGGTGAAGAGTCGGAATCAGAATCTAGGAAAAACGAAAAAGGAAGAGAGTCGAAATCAATAAAAGCAAAGTCAGCATGAAGCAAAGGTTAGCAGTCGATAGCGAACAAATCGACTTATGAAAGTCAACAGAGGTCGAGCCGAGGAATAAATGTAGAGGGGGAGCCTCTGGGAAACGGCTCCAAAAGTGGGCAAGACCGCGATAAACACTAAACTTGTCTTAGTCAAGAAGACGAGAATACATGTTAAGAATCGGGAAAAGTTAAACCTAAGTCGACCTAAGAAAGATACAAATCGGTTTCGAACCCAAAGCTGACATGTGGCGAAGCAGAGAAACAAGAAGTCCAGGGAAAACTCAAGTTAGAAAAATCTAGCGGAAAGTCCATATGAAAATTTGAAGAACATGAAGAACACAGGTTATCCGAACCCAGAAAACCCAAAAAAAAAAAAAAAAAAACGGGGAAGCGCACAAAGAATACGAAAGTAAAAGTCAGCAAGGGTTAGAAACGTGAAACTTACACATGATTACTGCTGAAGAAGCCTCGGGAATCTGAAGTCGCCGGACAGAGAAGAGCACCGGTAAAACCCAGAATACTGAGATCACCGGAGAAGTTGGAGAGCTCTGGAGAAGAAGAACAAGATTGCGAAAAAGTTACGTCCCTCAGAAGGAAGGGGTATTTATAGGCGGGCCAAACGATTATCAACCTTCGGATCAAAATGGGATCCGACGGTTCATGATCAGGCACATAATTCGAAGCGGCAAAAGGCAGCGCCACATCATTGTAACCCTAATTTCAAAATTTGAAAGGTGTCAGAATGTTGGAAGAATCCAGAAGAATATCAGAACCCAGATTCGATTTGGAGGCCAAATCACGAGAGTCAAGATATGGTGACGAGACGAGTAAAGGTTCGATAAATCAGAAGGCTGGGTTGTGTGCGAGACATGGCAGACATGATAATGACGAGTCAAACAAAGGCTTCCTGACAGACCGAAGATCGAGGAAGAAAATGAGCGCGATATCGAAAGAAACATCAAACCAACCAAATTTACTCTTAAGCTCAGAATCGCTTAGAGTAATTTTTAGGGGGGGACTAGATGATATAGCCATATTATCATATACCGGTTTTGGAACCCTACTCGACTAAGATAACAAACTCAGACCGTCCACAGGGCGATATGTTCCCATCGACATACTCAAAATCGACTTCCGCAAAGTCGACTCTACGTAGAACGACCGCGAAGAGGCTAAAATTTGGTTAGTCGACTCTCCTAGGTCGACCTCAGTCTGTCGACTTCCAATAGTCGACATCTGTATAAGAACCACAAGAGCGTAACCTCCGAGCATTCAGATACCTTAAGTCGACTCCCAACAGTTGACTTCACTATGTCGACTCTCTGAAGACGACTTCCACTCGAGAGAATTAACCGAGCGTAGCCTCCGAATCCTCATATGATCATAAGTCGACCTCCTAGCTCTTGAGGCCGACTCTGTATACCTCGAAGACTAAAGATGTGATGACGACTCATCACACTTAAAGCTTTACATCTTTCAAAGGGATAAAGGAGAATCTTGTGATGACTCAGCAGCAAGAGGAGACGAATCGACCGGGACAT
This sequence comes from Striga asiatica, assembly GCA_008636005.1. Taxonomy (NCBI): domain Eukaryota; kingdom Viridiplantae; phylum Streptophyta; class Magnoliopsida; order Lamiales; family Orobanchaceae; genus Striga; species Striga asiatica. Next base: position 187,510 of record BKCP01013514.1, on the reverse strand, counting down.
TTTGGACCTTTTAGGTCCAACGACTTGGGCATTTCGGGTATTTCAAGTAAGCATTCACTCCTATATAAAGGGGATGAGGTAACCCTAAACCCTAACTCTCATTCATTCCACACTCTCCTCATAGCTGCTGCGCAGCATCCCTTCATCACTCTCATACTGACTTGAGCGTCGGAGGCTCTACGCCGGAAACACCTCCGGCGTTGAGTTTTTACAGGTATTCTCACGGTCTAGCAACGACTCAGAGGCGGTTCAAGCAGATCTGAGCTCAAATCCAGCGGTTCTCTTCAGATCTAGAAGTAGACCCATCATATTGGCACCGTCTGTGGGGAGTTCTTGAGGAAGTAAGAGCTTCACACCTAGCTCCGATCTGTTTGCTGATGGCGGAGAAGGAAGGTTTGCAGAGGAATCTGAACGAGGAGTTTAGGGGAGCGTGGATGGACAAGAGGCCACCACCACTTTCCACTCCTAAGCACCCAGTGATGCGGATGATGGGGATGCCACCATTCGGAGGACTTCCACCACCGGGGCTGACGTTGGGGGGAGAAACTCCCGTCACTCCAACCGGAGTGCAGATGCAAGTGTTAACCCAGGCAGGAACAAGTCAAAACCCTAACCCAAATAGAGAGAAGGAACCAACAGAGATGTCTCGACGCGAGGGAAAACAGATACAGGAGGTACTGGAGCAGACACAACCCCGCGTCGAGGAACAGATCTTGACAATGATGAGGAGCGAAATGCAAAAGATGATAGCTGAAGCTGTGGCCGCCCAGATGAAGCAAGTGGCGCAGGTCGAGCAGCAGCCTCGTGTTGAGTACCAGCCTCGGGTCGAGCAACAACCTCGTGTCGAACAACAAGCTCAGTCAAACGTACAACAGAACAGAAGGGTGGACGAGAAGGAATCCTCCATTCGAACTATCAATCCGCAGGCGAGGGACGAGACGTTGAAACAGCTGCTGGCCCAGGTCCGCGACTTGCAGGCTCAAGTCGGGGGGAGGAAGAGTAGAGGAGCAAAAGAACATCCATTCTCGCAGCAAATCCTCAGAGCCGACTTACCCAAAGGCTTCAGGGAGTTGAGCATATGGTACGATGGCTCCACTGATCCGTCTCGACATCTGAGGAGTTTTGAGAACATGGCGGTGCTCCACCACTACAGTGACCCAGTGCAATGTCGCGCTTTCTTGACAACGTTGACGGGGTCGGCCCAGGACTGGTTTCACCAACTACCAGCTGGGTTGATTAAGGACTTTGATGGATTCAGCTCGAGTTTTCTTAACCAATTTGCAAGTGTGAGGGTGCAAGAGAAGTCCTACCTCTCGTTGATTAGCATGCAGCAGAAGAGGGTGAGTCTTTGCGAGAGTATGTGGCAAGGTTTACAAAGGCGTGTGTCGAGTGCCCAATGGCAACAGAGGAAATCAAATCAGGAGGACTGACGAGGGGACTATTACCAGGGTTATGTAAGAACTCTTTGGCCAAGAGACCTGGTAGGAGTTTCGATGACGTGTTGGGGAGGTGTGCCAAGTATATGAATGTCGAGGAAGCAGAAGCCGACTACTTGCAAAGCGTGAAAATGTCCCAGACTGATGGTCGAGACAAAAAAAAGGAGAAGAAGAGCCAGTCGACGGGAGAAAGAAGAGGATAACCGCGAGCTGATAGAGGTGAAGGACGATCTAGAGGATGGAGACCGATACAATACACACCCCTGTCAGCCCCTCACGCGAGAATTCTGGAAGTGATGGAAAGGGATATCCGTGACGATGTGGTGAGATGGCCACGGACAAGGAAAGATGGACCAGTAAAACCCAAAAGCAACTTATACTGTCGATTCCACAAAGATTACGGGCACAACACTGACGATTGCCGACACTTTAAAGACGAGATCGAGAGATTGATAAAGGCGGGCCACTTGAAAGAGTTCATATACAAAGATCGCGAGAGGTCGAGCAGGAGACAAGAAAGAAGTAAGAGTCCTCACAAGAGAGCAAGGTCACCGGAGAAGGAGGAGCTCCCACCGAAGAGGGGAGTAATTAACATGATTTTTGGAGGGTCGACAGATGGAGATTCCAATCGAGCAAGAAAGGCGTATGCTCGAGGCCGGTATGCAAAAGTCGAGGTGCAGCAGGTCGACGAGAGTGGGCCGGTATACAGAGACGAATACTTTAAAAACATAAAAATATAAAAAAAAAAAAACAAAAATAAATCATAATTTAATTCATGAAAAAAACTATGATGAAAAAAAATATGAATTAAGAAAATAATTCTCAAAATTGATTTTGATCAAATAATTGTTATGGAAGAGCCGTTACAACCATTTTCTTTATGCTAATACACCCGGCCATTTTCATGAGTGTGTGTGACTTAAAATTTGAGTACAAATTTGTAACTCCCTTGATTGGTTTATGCTCATAATTTATGGCATTCAAGCAAGTTATTTTGTAACTTAAAAATGAAATTGAATGCTAAAAATTTTGGAGAGAGAATAAAATTTAATGCATGATAATAAAATTAAATGTTTTGTTGCTCCTCTTTATATATATATATATATATATATAGATAAGAATTTGTTCTCGCATTTAATAATATATTTAAATGTTTATTATTTAATTTTAATAAGAGAAATAAGAAAATGAATGAAAATTAATACGTTACACAATTTTACATTATTCTAAACTTATTAAATGGCCATTGCACTTCACGAAATAATCAAACCAATCATTTTATTTCCCCCATTTTCCTTCTTCATTGAACATCTTCGTAGGGATAAAATTTATCCCTACTGTGTCCACATCAAATTTTGGTGGATGAACACATATACTAACGAGTGTTTGAGTATTTGGTTTCCGCAATTCAGAATTCGAAGTGGACGTGTCGAATTAGCCGCTCTTAAGTCTTAGGATGCAATAAATATATTCTCATTTGAGTGAAAAATTTTAATTGACCAATAAATTTCTTGGGAGAATGATAATTTTTTTAATATAAAATGGTGTGACATAACGAATAATAGTTAATTGTGATATAACAAAAATATAGTAAAATAGTAATTGATAGTTATAAATATGTGAGTAGATAAAACGTAAGTTTTATAAATAAATGTATAGTAGTGATTGGCGTTCAATAATTTTAATTTATGTTAAAAAATATAAGTAAAATGAAACAAAATAAGTAAAATAAATTAATATATATATATATATATATATATATATATATTTTATTGTTGGATGCCATAATGAAATTGACTATATATATCCATATTGCAGCTTTGTACGCCCATTAACTCTAGTATGGGGCATTAAAGTGAGATGCCTTAACGAGTTAAGTGACTACAACGTTAGGTACTACTTAGGTGGTATAAGTATTTAGAGAAAATATTGTCAAAAATGATATTGAAATTTGAATATGATTGTATGATAATATATAGAAATGTAGTAATTACATAAAAATGATTAATTAGCATCCAACTATTTCACTGACGGCATATTATAGCAGCAATATATAGTTATGTCCTATGAAAAAATATACAGGTAATCATATTTGTTTATTAGCATCCCAGGTCCAAACTATATATAATATCAGATTAACCTCAATTTGAATTGTGTCATTTTCGTTTCTTTTTTATTATTGTCATTTATTTATTTATTTTGCACAAAATTTACTGGATGGCTTGCATCATTTCGTTCAATAATGCCAAGAGGATAAATTTCAGTGATTTCAAGACACTTTAATTTATAACAATTATATTTAACGAGATTCCTTAACTAATGACAACATAGGTATAAAGGCACGTGTATTATATATCCTTAACTAGTACAATACCGTGTACTACACGAGTAATTATTAAGAAAATTATTTTTAAAATTAAATAATAATAACAACAATATTTGTTTAAAATTAAATAAATGTATTTATTAAGCTAATTTGAGGTTTTCATGAAAATTAATGACCTGGTTAAGAGCTTCAAAAACAAATCAAGGTTATATTAGTCAATCAATATCATTACTAAATGTCACAATACAGTTTAAGGTTATATTAGTCAAGCTATTATGGAATTACCAAGTTAGTTTTTCAATATTTTGGAATGTCCGAATTTAAAATTATTGATTTAGAATAATATTATTTTTTATCCAAACCAAACTACGAAGCATGTTTTTTCACCGAGTAGAATTCCGAAACATGCGAGACTGCAACTTAAACATAGTGCAATTATATATTGGGGGATATGACCTGTGAATTGTCATCTTTATCTACCAATCTATTTCAATTCTTTGAAAGTCCACTCTGATGACTAATTGAAGATATTTATCATTTACCCACTTTTAGCTTACGTCAAATGGAGTTTTAATTAATTGAGATGTTATAACACAATTTAGCAAGTATTTCGAGATCAACTTATGTATTTATTTAAAATTAACAACATCATGTATTATGCGGGTGCTTGGTAAAAATTTTATTCTTAAATTTTGAAATTAATGAAAGAACGTGTTTAAAATTTAAGGGATTGGTGGGAAGACATATGTAATTGCAAGAAGGTCACCAGTGTTAGAGAAAGATTGTCTCTCTCTCCGTGTGCTTATGGAGGAGAATCTGGAGTGCTAGAAACAACCTAGTATGTAGGAGAGAGATTTTTCAAGAAGAGGCACTAGTAGCTGCTGCTAGAAGACATTGGGAAGAAGTGGTGGATATTGGCTTGGAGGTTTCAAAAAGGGAGTTCAATCCTTCTCACCTTGTTAAGCAGTTAGATGTAGGGTTGGTATCGGTGCGGTTATCGAACCGATAAGGCCAAACCGATATCGAATCGATTATTTCGGTAACTACAAATATGAAACCGTTATTGAACCGTTTTATAACTGGTAATCGAAAATTCGGTTATCGATAACTCGGTTCGGTAACGGTTTCCTACCGAAAAAACCAAAATTTACCAATAATAAATGAGAGGGCCGATTTTTTTTTTTTTTTAATGGGTGAGATGAGCATTCATGAAATTAATACTCATCAATTTTTGATTATTGTACTTATACAGTGATTAATAGAAATATACAAACCATAAAATTAATCCACAAAATGCGCAAAGTGGTCGAGCATATTATGACTTTTGCTGACAAAAATTTGTCCGCAAACAGGGCATCCAATATCCAGAATAAATGTCGGCAACTGTTGAATCCTGAATATTGCTTATGACGGTTTTCAAGTCCTGAATATTGCTTAGTAATTATATACAAAAGCTGCTTGCTTTGTTATACATTCACAAGCTATATAACATAAGTTATTACTTATTAGTTATTAGTATTAAGTTATTAACTATTAATATTAAGTATTATTTTTTTTTAAATTCCTTTCGGTAAAACCGAACCTCTATGGTTTCGGAACCGATACCGTACCGATAACATATCGGTTATCGGTTACCGTTTTAAGTGAGTCGGTTCGGTTCGGTTTTCCGTCCAAAAATGCCAGCCCTAGTTAGATGAGAATTTTTCAAGAGAGTAGGGTTTGTTCTTTTACAAGTTAGTACTCTAACTTCTTCTAGTCAGTGCTCTAACTCTTCTAGAGGCTTGGTTGGGGTAGGAGTGGTTGCTAAAGCTGAAGAGAGAGTTCTGTTTGAAGGCAAAGCTAGATAGGACTAGGCAAGCAAGCAATCAAGTGGAGGCAAACCTTTTAGCAGTTAGATGGGCATTGGACTTGGCTATTCAAAAGGGCTGGGAGGAAGACTGTTGCTGCTTGGACTCAAGCAGCCTTACTAAGGAGCTAAATTCTGGTCTTCATTCTATGTTGGTTTCTGATTTTTGCTCTAAGCCTGTTGCTGAAGATGTTGTAACTTAAAGAACCTGTTTGTTTCGTGTATTTTTATTTCCAGCCCTTCTCTTTTAGTGTGTAGTAGTTTGGCCAAGTTGGCTTTTCCTCGATTGTTGCTTATCTATCGTCTGTGGTAAAGATGGTAATGCTTGTGTTCAGTTAAGCACCCTTGTCTTCATCTTCAAGCTAATATATTGTTCGTTTGGGAAATAAAAAAGTTGTTTACAATTACAAATACAAATTATAATGTAAAACGTGAATGCTTAGCCAAATCAATTTATGAAAGATGATTATTCAAACAAGAATATATGTTTATATATATTATGAAATATTACATAATTTACATTTCTTTCAAATCCAATATTTTAATATAAAAAGTATATTATTGTAAAAAAATAAAATAAAACGAAAATGACGAACAAACTCGTTATCAAATGGCCGACATTTATATAGTCTACAAGTTTAATTTAGGTGCCTAATTCCCTCCTGTCAAACCCGTAAACAAACTCAAATATAATCTATCTATCTATATCTATATCTATCTATATCTATATCTATTCTATATCTATACTATTATAAAAGGACGAGTGATTTTGTAAAAATAATGATCTGCCTAAAAAACCCTTATTTTGACATATTTTTAATGACAAATTAGTAATACAATAATATCCATCTTATTTTATGTTTTTAATTAACAAATGAACTACCTAAAAAACCCTTACTTTGATTTAATTTTAATGGCAAATTAGTAATACACTAATACTCTTCAAATCTTATTTTTTTTGTAATCACTAATATTTAATTAAATAAATAACGGCGTAACATTGAAAACTATTACGATACACGCCCAAAGTATGACTCAAATAATTATAAATTTTACTAAAAATGATGGAGATTGAGGTGGTCTTTGAAGAAATCGTTATGATTCTCTTAGCTAAGTAGCTATTGGAAAAAAAATAACTCTTCCACATAAGTCCACCAAAATAAATTGGTTCTTGTAAACAATATCTACAAAATAATCTTATGTAATATTTAGTCCAAATGTTTTATTATATTCTATGTCTAAATGTTGTGCTAACTAAAATGGTAAATCAAAATACTACTATAAAAGGACGAGTGTTTTTGTAAAAGAAAGAACTAACTAATATACCCTTACTTTGGTATATTTTTAATGACAAATTAGTAATAACATATTTTTAATTTACAAATGAATTACCTAAAAACCCTTATTATAACTTATTTTTAATAGCAAATTAAAACAGATATCGTCAAAAGGCTTATGAGAAATTTCCGAGAACGTGGAAATTTAACTACAACACCACAAAACATTTAGATGGCAAGAAAGTAGCCTATTTGTTGAAGAAAAAAATAAATTATTTTGCATAAAATAACCTACCTGATGGTAGCTAATTTGGCTTCTTCAAAATGGCACTATAGGGTGAGCACACAAATAGATTAAGGGATAAGGTACAAAAATTAACCCAAACATTAAAGCTTTGAAAGGATATATAATTGATGTTTCGAATAAAGTCCTTATTCATAATATAATTTTAATATAAAATCATAATCATATTTTATAATTCTAATATATAAAATTTTTTTAAGGAAAATTGATCCAACAAAAGGCTTATGAGAAATTTAAAAATAAATTATTTTTCAAAATATGAATTATGTATCTTTTTAAAGCTTTGTTGTATGGGTTGATTTTTTGGAGATATGATATGAAAGAAGCATTTTGATAGATATGCGAAAGAAACAAAATCGTGAGGAATAATGGCATGAGAATGTTGAGGTTGATTTTTAGGAGATCTAGAATGTTTTGTTGGTGTATCTATATTTATTTAACTAAATATTAATTATTGATTAAAAATATAAGATATGATGAGTATTAATGCATTACTAATTTTCCATTAAAAATAAGTCAAAGTAAGAGTTTTTTTAGGTAGTTTATTTGTTAATTACAAATATAAAATAAGATGGATATTACAGTATTACTAATTTGCCATTAAAAAATATGTCAAAGTAAGGGTTTTTTAGGCAGATCATTATTTTTACAAAATCACTTTAGTCCAAATGTTTTATTATATTTTATGTCTAAATGTTGTGCTAACTAAAATGGTAACTCAAAATACTACTATAAAAGGACGAGTGTTTTTGTAAAAGAAAGAACTAACTAATATACCCTTACTTTGGTATATTTTTAATGGCAAATTAGTAATAACATAATATATATCCCATCTTATATTTTTTTTATTAATAACTAATATGTACCTAAATTCTCTTTATTTGACATATTTGTAACCTCAAATTAGTAATACACTAATTCTCATTTAATATTTTATTCATTTAATACAATTAAATGAACAAAACATTCCACATCTCTTAAAAATCAACCACAATATTCACACCATTATTCTTCAGGAATTTGGTTTCTTCCACATATCTCCCAAACCGTTTTCTTCAATATCTCTAAAAAATCAACTCAACATTAACCCAAACAACAAAGTTTTGAAATGATATTGAATTTTTTTTTTGTTTGAATAACATCCTTATTTTTAATATAATTTTAATGATAAAATCGTAATCATATATAATGATTTTAATATATAAAATTTATTTAAACAAAAAATTATGCAACAAAAACAACATAATAAATACTTATAAAAGATCTAAATATTCTCAACTATTTGTCATTACAATTTATAAAGTATACAAAAAGTATTGCATCAAAACAATATAATGTCATTACAATTTATAAAGTATACTTTTCTTAATTTGTCAACTTTCTCATATGTAATACTCTTTTTAACACATCAATACAATCACAATAAGTTCAATAATTAAAAAAAAAAGCATAGTTTTTCTCAATTCGGCATAAGAAAATCATAAAAAAATAATACATTTTTCAAAATCTTTTTATGAACAAAAATTTTATGTTGTAGTATAGTTGACTCGACAATATAATAGATGATTGTATAAATGACGAATATATAACTAGAATTCTACATACACTTAAAAAAGACTTAAAATATATTTTCTAAAATTAGATAAAAATTATGTCGCAAAAAAGAGATAATAAGATATCATCAAGAATAAAAAGAAAAGAGAGAAATAGAGCGTAAAATTGTAAAATTTGATATCATATTTTCTTTAGTTGGGATACCGCATTGATGTTATAATTTTAATAACGTTATGAGTTGAATTAAATTATAATTGGTTGAGTTGTAAATTAATCATTATTTGTCTTTATTCTTTTAATTTTATTTTGTAAATAGAGGACATGATTAAAATTATGAAAAATATTCCCATAATGTTTGTTAGATATCTTATGCTATTTGTTTTGGGATGATGCCAGTTTCGGGACTATTGGACAAACATGGATCTGCACATGATTGCAACAAAATATTTTTGTTATAATCCTCATTGAAAAATTCAAACGAAAATTGTAACGTTGAAATATTCGATAGAATTGTTCTCGAAATTTCGCTGTAATATGTTTTTATTGGAATTTCATCATTTTCTTGTAATAAAAGTATGACTCGAAATCAAACTAAAAAATTCGCACTATATATAATATTGTGTGCAGTTAATTGTTTTGAAAATTGTAAATAATGATACAAAATATAACATATTTAATGTAATTATCATTTAATTTATGATAATTAGTAATTAAAAAATACATACAAGTTGAAAAGTCCTTAAATATTTTATTAGTATTATAATAATTAAAGAAGAGGCCAGAATGATGTTCTACTGAAAAGGTAATATTAATACTAAACAAGATGTAAAGATGATGTTCTACGTAATAAAAGGGTAAAACTACACAATGAGAAAGCTTATAACTGACATTCCACTCAAAAATAAAAAAAAATGATAAAATTAATAAATGTCATATATCAATTGGAGCTAGCGAATGATAAATGTAAAATATACTTGAGATGCACATTTATAAAAAATATATTTATTTTTTTGTCATAGAAATCGGTATGTTAGTCATAATTTTTTAGTTAAAAAATTAGTTAATTTACACCATTAAATTTCTTAATTTTGAAATACTTATTTTTTTTTGGTTACCCTTTTATATGTAATATATCATATCATTTCTTTCCCATGATATTTGATTTTACCAATGTTTTGTAAATAAAATAAAAATAATATAATTATTTATATCGATGTAAAATAATATATATATACCAATACCAATTTAAAATAATAAATAGACCTAAAAGAATCTTATAAAATAATTATAGATCCATGTTAAATTAATTTTATTAATTATAAAATAATATTAGATAAACTTGTGGTATATTTTTCTGACATAGATTTGAAATATTCATACTAAGGAAAAAGTCAATTAGATGTAATTGTACAACTATTACCAATATTAAATATGTGAATTAAAACAAAAAAATAAATCAGTTGTATGTTAAACTATTATTCAATTATTGCTTGAAAGGGAACACCATAATGGTTGTAAAAAATATTTTTTATGAATATAAACATGAATTAGTTACTTAATATTTTATCAGAACATGGAAATAAATTCAAAACCTTTTAATATTATAAACAATATAAAACTACATTTTTATCAAGTATATTATTACTATCAAACACGTAAAAAGAATGCATTGCATATAATATTCTCTAATTCTTTCAAGAAATAAAATATTATTTGTGAATAAAATAAAACAAATAAAAAACAAGTAAACCAATAGTAATGAAATGAGGAAAATAAAAATTCTAATTTTTTTTAGAAAAGTATGAATACTAATATCAAGAAACAAAAATCTTTTAAAATTACTACTTTTTTTGTTGCTAGCATTTAAGTATATATTCTCTATAAGAAATTAGATCTCATAAATAATGATTCGATATTATCATAAAATAGACCACAAACTTTAATAATGACTTCATAATAATAAAGTTAACAAATGACTAAGAGTATCATAATATAGTATAATTCAAATTCTTCTCATCTAAAATATTTTACTTCTAAATATTGTCTCATTGTTTTGTTTTGTTTTGTTTTGTTATTATTGAAGAATCAATGAAGGATCTTTATCTTGAATTTTTTAAGAATTAATTATGATACAAAACATTGGACAATAAACGCAATAAATGTTATTAGACACATAAATATTGCAAATCTGAAAGAATATGGAAGGTATCTATCTTCCAATTTAATAACACTGAAAAGGAAATGTTTAATACTGATTAAAATATTTTTGAATGTTGAATAAGTTGTCACTTTTTGATAAGAATTTACAATCATAATTGTGTATTGTGCTCGATCATACGCGCATTTGTTTTAGAGTACATATTTTCATGTAATGTGTGATGATTTTAAAAAAATAATTTAGCATCTTTATAGAAGTACATGATTTTGGAAAATCAAATTTTATTTAGAGATGAAATTCGTTCCCACCTCATGGGGTAAGTACTAATTTGTCTATGTGGAGAGAGAGAGGGAGAGAGAGAGAGAGAGAGAGAGAGAGAAATGTAGTAGTTTATACATTGATTAAAAAAAATATCAAGAATTTTAATGACACAAATATCAAGAAATTTAATGATACAATTGTTTATCTCACAGAGATACTTATGAACTATTGAACTATTAGTAGAAATATCTTATAATGATCATACAATCATAAAGTTTGACTATATATTTGGCTAAAGTATTTTTAAGTGTTGAATAAAACAGACGTTTTGCAAAATTAATTAAGAAGAATTTTGTAATACTATTGATGTATTAGAATTCAATGAGTATGAATGTTTTCTTATGAGAACATCAAAACCAAAATAAAAGAAAATGACTCTTGAATCTAACATAAATAAATAAAAGAACTCATGCATCTATAATATACATTATGTCTTTATTTAGTCATTTATTGTTTTTTCATTAGGAACTCATTTTTCATATATTTTTGTTGGAGTTGTAATATGATATTTAAATCTTTTTATATTACGACAACATTTTTATATTTAAAATAAAATGCATGAAAAGTTAATTTATTCTACATTTTATTTTGTTCCTGCAGTCATATGTGTAATAAATTAATTAATTTATCTTACTAAATTTAATCGGTAAAAAGCATTCGTCGCCACGTGCATCGCACGTGCACTTTACTAGTACCGTAAAATGTAAATAAGCTTTATTAAATTAATTGGAACACAATTATACATAGATTTTATTTATGGTAATTTCAATTTGCTAAAAATATTGTCGTGTCATACTCCTACACAGCTTTTCAAAATCCGCAAGTCTCCCCCACCAAAAACAGGCTTTAAATACTCCCTCAAAAGCAACACATTACTTAACAACTCAAATAAAAATCGCCATGGAACCAGATGGGGACCCACAGCCACCAACCTTCTGGCATCCACCACCCACATACCTTCGCCACCGCCGCCGTCCTCCGCCGTCTCCGCTCTTCAATCCGGTGTCTCTGATATTAGCCGTGCCGATTATCTCTATACTCGTCATTTTTTTCCTAGTCCCTCCATTTTTGCACTATCCAAATCAAATCTTGAGGCCCAACTCCGTCAAGAGGAGTTGGGACTCTCTCAATATCTTGCTCGTCGTGTTGGCCATTCTCTGCGGCGTTTTCGCCCGCCGGAATGAAGAGGCTCCACCGCCGGAAGCCGCCGCCGCAGCCGATAGCCGGAATATGGGCCGTGTTTCGAGTGTGTCCAGCACGAGGCCAAGGCAATCTGTCCCGGCTTGGCTCAATTTTCCAGATCGGAGGGAATATGATAGTACCTCCGGCGGGATGAGGCGGAGCAGGAATTCCTATCCAGATCTGCGGCAGGAGTCACTGTGGGAGAGCCTGGGTGGAGGAAGCAGGTCTAGGATTTTCGATGATTTCGAGGTGGGATTTTCCCGTTCCCCGCCGGTGAGGTCACCGGTTTACTCGGAGGGCCGACGGGAGCGGCGGACGAGTTTTGTGGTGGAGGGAGAGATCGAGGTGCCCGTCAGAGAGATCCTGGTGGATAAATTGGAAGTTCGCTCCGACCCGCCGCCACCCAAATTGCCGCAGCGTACCCCACCGCCACCACCGCCGCCGCCGCCGCAATCTGCGGCTACTGTGAAGCGGAGACGTTCTCTCCAAAGTGTTCCGCACAGCGAAAACGCTGAAATCCGGCAAGGAGGTGAGGCTGAATTTAATATCGATAAAAATCGTCGGCCGATGCCCCCTCCGGCTCCGCCTCCGCCGCTGGCCGCCGCACCGGAACCTCGAATGCCGGAGGCTGGGAACGAATCGAGTCGCCGGAAAAAGAGCAGCGCCACGAAGGAGATCGCAACAACAATAGCCTCGCTGTACAGAGCCGGTCAGAGGAAGAGAAAGAAGAGATCTGGAAAGAGTCGAAATATCTATGAAACTGCCCCTCAAAATTCCTCGCCGCAGCTAAGATCCACTCCGCCGCCTCCGCCACCCCCTCCGCCGCCGTCCATGGTGATGCAGAACCTCTTCAGAAAGAGCAGCAAGAGCAAACGCGTCCACTCCGTCCCCAGCAACGCCCCTCCTCCACCGCCGCCGCCACCACCGCCTCCTCCGAGCTCGATCTTGAACAACCTGTTCAGAACCGACAGCAAGAGCAAGCGCTTCCAACTGCCGCCCGCATCTCCTTCTCCGCCGCCTCCTCCTCCTCCGCTGCCGCCGTCCTCGATACTCAATTCTCTGTTCAAAAACGGCAGCCAGAGTCATCGTTTCAACAAAAACTCCACCAACAGCCCCTCGCCGGCACCTCCTCCACCCCCAACCCCACCAGCGGAACCCTCACGCCGCCGCCAGCCCAGCAACGGCAGGCCGCCGAAACCCACAAACACCGTCTACGTGGCCCCACCGTCACCGCTGGTCCCGCTGCCGCCACCTCCTCCGCCGCCGCCCTTCAGGATGTCCAAGCCCAAGTTCGTGGCACTGGGGAATTTTGTCAAGATACGCAGCGCCCATAGCTCCCGGTGCAGCTCGCCGGAGCTGGAGGACGCCGACCCTGACGTGGCGGCTAAATCCGAGGGTGTGGATTGGGTCGGGGCCCCGATCATCTGCCCTAGCCCGGACGTGAACGCAAAGGCCGACACCTTCATAGCCAGGCTCCGGGACGAGTGGAGACTGGAGAAGATAAACTCCATCAGAGAAAAGCAGATTTCGGGCTGAATGAACAGGCCCGGCCCGTTTTCAATCAAATCAGCAATCATCTCAGTCTAACAGTTTTACCGTGATGGCTTGTTTTTTTCACCTCTCTTTTCTTTTTGCTCCACTTAACTTTTCCATTTTTTTTTTACTCTTTCACTTTTGGTCTCTTCATTACACGCAAGAGAATACTACATAATTACCTTATGTACAGCATGTCTGATGAGCTGGTATGTGGTACAAGGTAAATTTCACCATAAAGGTGTTCGGGTGTGTCAATTGATGGTGAAAATCGGTGTGTACGTGAGTAAATATTGTGTGGTGTGGCTNATATTGCAATAACAATTGAGGTGACGAAGATGAAATTCCTAAATCAATATTTTTTTTTTAGAGGATGAATAGTAGGCAGGCTCATTTATATACCTGATATTATAGTCTATTATTGATTGTGCCTGGTATTGATTTGTTATGTACTCAAACTTATTATTATTATCATTATTATGGGTATACATATCTCACGTCATGTGTTATTGGAAAAAGTTTGATTTTGGATTTGTCATGTAAGATGTGTGGCCCTTTGAGTATGTGCATTGTACCCTCCCAGATTTTTGAGGCTCCTTTTTTGTGTTTTATTTCGTTATTGCCTTATTCGTGGCGCTAGAACGAACCCAATTTTCCAAACCTCCACACCTAACAAAACTCAATAGCCACATTACAATGGCTTTTGCAACTTGATACACAAATTATCCCAAGACATAGTTGAACTGCAATCCACGAGCTTGGACCAGTTTGTCGTTTCCGATAACCTGCAAAATACTTGGAGGATTCTCGACGGAAAAAGGCTTTGACTCTCAAGTTAGTCCGTGCACAATGAATAACAAGAACCACGTGTATTGGAATCTACAGTTTTGCTATGGAGCCATCGGATGGCTCGACTTAGAGAGCCATCCACACTTATTTACCAATAGTGTATTGACAAGTGTCCTGCAATAAATCACTTTGGACATTTGTCAATATATTAAGTGGTGGATGACTCCATAAGAAAACCATCCGATGGCTCAATAGAATTTTTGTTGGAATCTATGTGTGTACTGTATTGTATTGTGTAAAATAAAGAACTTGAATAACTTTTTATATTTAGGATTACTTGGTAGCCATATCTACTTTCCTAATTAACCGGATTTATTGTATCTTGATTCCTTGAAGTTATACACTTCCTACCCTCAAACTATACGGCTCTCAGGTCTCGAGGTCATAATACTAACCTTTTACCATCCTGCCACAAGTATGTCGAGGTCATTCACCTGACCTCAATCCTACCGACCTGCATATTGTGAGGTCTCTTCTGTCTTCGAGCTCAGAAGTCTTTCGACTCCGAGATACATGCTTTTATGGTCTCATGACCTCCGAGCTATATGCTTCTATGGCCTTCCAATCTCCGAGCTGTACTTGGTCCTTGAGCGGCCAAGTTAAGCACTAAACTGGAATGAGCTCTCCAGAACCGTTTATGGCCTAGCTGACACCTCTGGTGAACCGAACTCTGCTGGGAGCTATATCTCTAGCCCCCCCTTCTTGGACGAGCTATGGGGACTTGTTCAAAAATATTCAATACGCGTAAAATCTACGCTTTTTTCTTCAATCCTCAGGCGCGTGATCTAAAATTTGTGCCCATAAAAAAATTTCTTTTCAAATTCTCCACACGCGTCCATCCTCTATGTCGTAGATCTGCATTTGAAATCAACACCCCTAATCACCCGACCTTTCACTTATAACATATGTCCACCTCCCTTAATCTAGACCACCCAACATACTCTGATCGGACTGAGATGCAATATTGACAGAGTCTTACCGTCTTCTTCTCTATAAAAGTTGTACCAATAAACCAGTTACAAACTTTTGCTTTTCTGCGCTTTTGAAACTCCCATGAGCAAGAATAATCCAACAACCTCAAGCATTTTCCAGTGATCTTCCGTTTTTAGATCTCTACTTTCGCAATTATCATGTCGAGCAACTTTATGGGTATGTACGATTGAATTCATCTCGTCATTTTTGTTTTCGTGAGTGGATGAATAATGAATTAAAGTTGATGTGATTTGTAAGAATGATTGGTTGATACTATTTGATTATATTGATAATATTGATGATAGTGAGATTGAATTAATTTGAGTTTTAATTAATTTTTAATTAATTTAGTTTATATCCAGTCACACCCTTAGTGATCATTATTTGTGTAACTATTGCAGTTTTTTTTTTTCTTTCTTATTTAGTGCAGGTTGCACTTGCACGTGAAGAGTTGCAAATTTTCAAAAAAGAAAAATAGAAACACACAGTGAATATTGCATACTGGTCCTTGCGAATTTGAAAAGTGAGGCAATCGTGAGAGTTTTGAAAAATGGAGGGGCGCCATAGACAACTACAAAAACTTGTCCTCTTAACCAAAATGAGCCTTTCCTTTGAATTCAACCCCTCTACAGAGAGAGAGAGAGAGAGAGAGAGAGGGATTGATAGAGTTGAGACACGCAATCCAAAGAGCGGAAGGTCCGCCCCAAACATCGAATGCCCTGACACACACACAACACAACACTACTTGTAAGATTTCTTGGTCATCTCCTTCATTTTATTTTAGATTCGTAGATTGTTATTACATTTATGAGACAACTGCTTCTGCTTTTATCACTTTATTCATCTTCTGGTAGCGGCGATAATTTCTATGTTTAGTTCTTGATGTTTTTTTAGTTTCTGCAGATATGACTTGAACCCAATTTCCCCAAATCCAATCCGATTGCTTTTACTTCTATAGTGTTGTTTCAAATTTCAATCAGATTATCCCTTATGCATAATTTAGCTTTTTTTTTTTTTAATTAATTTCATGGGTTTTTAGTTCTGATTAATAAGTCATTTCAGATGTAATTTCAGAAGCCTTTATTTGGGTATGTAATTTTGAATTGGAAAAACTGCGTGTATGTGTGTGTTGTGTACTGAATTATGCAGTTTGCAAGATAATGCTGTCGAAACAAAATAGCCGGAAGAAGGCCGCTGGCCCATCAGGCAACAATGGCAGGAAGTTCCTAACCGACCTCGACACCATGACCAGCGCTTTCTACGCCCCGTCGAGGCTCACCAGCTCCACCGCCAGCAGCCGTTCCAAGTCAGTCAGCAAAACTCCCGCCCAAGAACCCAAAAAAAAGCCCGACGACCCCAAGCCCCGGGCCAAACCCCTGCTCGACCAGGACAAGAAGCCCTCCATCTGGAGCTGGAAAGGCCTCCGGGCCCTGACCCAAGCCCGCCACCGCAGGTTCAACTGCACCTTCTCCCTCACGGTCCACTCAGTCGTGGGCCTGCCACTCTCCCTCGAGGGCTCCTGCCTTGTGGTCCATTGGAGAAGGCGAGATGCTGACTGGCCCACACGGCCCGCAAGAGTCTCCCGTGGCTCGGCCGCTTTCGGGGACGAGCGGCTCACCCACTCGTGTTCCGTGTATGGGAGTAAAAGCGGACCCCACAACTCGGCAAAATACGAGGCTCGACAATTCTTGCTCTACGTCTCGATTCTTGGTTCGCCTGAGGTTGACTTAGGGAGGCACCGGGTTGACTTGACGAGGCTGCTCCCGCTCAAGCTGGAGGAGCTCGAGGAGGAGGATAAGTGCTCGGGAAAGTGGACGACTAGTTTTAGGCTGTCGGGTAGGGCGAGTGGGGCCACGGTGAACGTCAGTTTCGGGTATGATGTGGCTGAAAATGTGTCCTGTGGTGAACAGTCGGGAAAAATGGATGACGGGTCGGAGGACGTGAAGGAGCTTCACGAGGTTTTGCCGGTGATGAGCTCGGAGCTTTGTGACTCGGTAAATGTGTTGTACCAGAAGCTGGATGATGAGGCGTGTGATGATTCGGTTGGGAATAAAGTGGAAGAAGATGATTGTTTGGTATCTTCGTCCTTTGACCGACATGGTGTGGAGTTATTATTAGCAGCAGATGATGATGGCGAACGAGCTTGCGGAAATGAATGTGAAATAGATGAATTTTCTGTTGTAGACAAAGGTACAGTGGAGTCGACTGAAGAAAATGTGATACATGAAGATGAATCACGTAGAGATGGTCTAGAAGCTGACTTGGCTATTAAGGTGGTAGCTCCTGATGAGGAGGGCTCCCCTCGTAACTTGAGTGTCCTTCAAAATGATGAGCAGCTGGAAAACATTAAGAATAATGTAAAGCGTGAGCAAGCTGAAGTTTTCTCCAAGGAATCACTCATGAAAGACCTGGAAGCGGCTCTAAGTTGTGCCACGGACTTGGCGAATGAAGTAGATTCTCAGGACGAATCTGACTACGGAGATTGTAAAATGGGAAAATCACCGAGTTTGGATGATGTCACTGAGGCTGTGGCCAATGATTTCCTTGAGATGCTGGGCATAGAGCACGATGGCCCAATTATCTCGGAATCAGAATGCGAGCCCGAGTCCCCAAGAGAGCGCCTTCTTAGGGAATTCGAGATGGATTCTCTTTCCAATGGAGGTTTACTAAACTTTCTTGATTTCGAAAGTTCGTCATTGTTTGAAGATTCCGTGCACATGCCTGACACCGAGAACAATGCATTCGTGACTAAACCGAGTGCCTCGATGATGGAGGATCTGGAGACTGAGGCCTTGATGCGCGAGTGGGGCCTGGATGAGCACGCTTTCCAACACTCGAGCAGTTTTGGGAGCCCGATCCACGTGGATCCTCCAGAGGATACTCAGCCTCTGCCCCCACTTGCAGAGGGCGTGGGCCCCTTTGTGCGGACTGAAAATGGAGGGTTTGTTCGGTCCATGAGCCCCGCGCTTTTCGAGAACTCGAAAAACGGGGGGAGCTTGATCATGCAGGTGTCGAGCCCTGTGGTGGTGCCTGCTGAGATGGGTTCGGGCGTGATGGACATACTTCAGGGCCTGGCCTCTGTTGGGATCGAGAAGCTCTCCATGCAGGCTAATAAGTTGATGCCATTGGAGGACATAACTGGGAAGACGATCGAGCAAATTGCATGGCAAAGTGCTCAGAGTCTAGAGGGACCAAGGAGGTTTGTTAATTGTTACTTGTCCTTTTCACTATCTTTGGCATTTCCAGTGTTTTTCAGTGACATATTTCATGTATTTTTAATATTCTAGGCAAGATTTACAACCGGATGAATTTGGAATCTCAAAAAATACGCGTAATGAGCGGAAGGGCGCGCATGGAAAATCCCATGTTCCGAATTCGAGCAAGTCCCACTCTAGTCTGGCTAGCATTGACTCGGAGTACGTATCTTTAGAAGACCTCGCTCCTCTAGCCATGGATAAAATCGAAGCCCTATCAATCGAGGGCCTCAGAATACAATCCGGCATGTCTGACCAAGGCTCGGCTCCCAACATCACTACCCAGTCAATCGGTGAATTCTCGGCCCTCAAGGGAAAGACTGCGGGCCTAGACGGGCCAATCGGCCTCGATGGCACATGTGGACTACAGCTAATGGACATCAAGGACGATGGCCAGGCCCAAGAAGGCCCGGATGGGCTGATGGGCCTATCCCTGACCCTCGACGAGTGGATGAAGCTCGACTCTGGAGAAATCGACGAGAATGAGCTCGCAAGCGAGCGGACTTCGAAAATACTGGCAGCCCACCATGCCACGTCACTTGAAGCCTTCAGAGGAAGGTCGAGGGGGGACAAAAGACGTGGCAGGGCCCGTAAATATGGGTTACTGGGAAATAATTTTACGGTTGCTTTAATGGTGCAGCTTCGTGACCCTTTGAGGAACTATGAGGCGGTGGGTGCCCCTATGCTAGCACTCGTTCAGGTCGAGAGAGTCTTTGTGCCGCCAAAGCCGAAAATCCATGGTACAGTTTGCATGGTGAGGGACTTTGTGGAGAAAGAAGAAGAAGATGATGATGATGAAAATGTTGTTGAGAAGAAAACGAAAGATGAGGTTCGAGAAGAGGAAGTGGTGATCCCGGAATATAAAATAACGGAGGTTAGTGTGGCTGGGCTGAAGGCAGAAGAAGGTAGTAAGAAGAAGTTGTGGGGTTCTTCTGTGAACCAGCAGCAGACCGGTTCACGCTGGTTGCTTGCGAGTGGAATGGGAAAGAAGAATAGCAAGAATCAAGTGATGAAGTCGAAATCTTCGGGTGATGCTTTGTGGAGTATATCTTCTCGCGCGCGTAAATCGCTTAAATGATGCATTTGGAGTTGGAATTTGTCATTTTGGCTTGATTGATTGTACATTCAATTAGCGTCATTTTGGCTTGATTGATTGTACATTCAATTAGCGTCATTTTGGCTTTGTGAAAAAGAGGATATATTGAAGTCATTTTGTCGATCTTTTTTTGGGGAAAAGGAACATAGGTTGAATGAACACACATTGATGTGCTGAAAAATGTTTCACATTTCAGCTGTAAATCCAGGGCTTTGTAGTTGTTGTTATTTGTGCCTGAGTTTTGTCATGTTGCTGGTTTATTTAGGTGATGTTCATGAAATTGTTCTTGAAACTAGAATACACGGAATTAGCTATTTAATACTTAATAGGTAAAAAGGTATAAAAGTAAGAAGTAACTACTAGCAGATT
>BKCP01013514.1:132985-167028 GCA_008636005.1 Striga asiatica | reverse complement strand
ATAGTGATTTTATAGAAACCACACAAAGATACAATTTCGAAAATCGAATACACGGAATTAATTTCTGATTTATACTTTTTTAACTATTCTGCAATTTCCAACTGACGTTTATAATTTTTTTCTGGCCCCAAGTTAGTTCTTACCAAGGTGGAACGATTCTGGCCTATTAGTTCTTACGAAGCAGTTAGCGGAATGAATATAAATACATAATATTGTATATAGAAATGTACATAACACTCACATTGAGTGGGACTCATCAAAAATAAAAAAAGGACTCATCAAAAATAAAAAAATCAAGTGAATCCCACTCCATGTGAGTGTTATGTACACCTTTATGTACATTTATTATATACTTGTAGCATTTTCCTAGCGGAATGGACCAAACTGATTAACAAACGAAACATAAAGTACCAAATTGATTAAGTAAAAACTTAGGGAAACAAAACAAAAAACAAATACTATAATTTAGATAGCCAATAAGCCAAAACGAACTTTTCTCATTATTTTCTCATAATTGTCCAGTTATCAACAATTACATCCCTAACAAGAACCAACTCTACCTGCCATGCAAAATCAACCAACTTGCTGCACAAAACACTTAAAATCTTAAAGGGAAGGCAAAGTCCGACTGAGACTGAGACTGCGACATGCTAATTAATTAAGAGACTTAGACAATTACATCTAATTAAGAGACTTAGACATGCTAATTAATCCACGTCTATCAAACGTTTGACTGGTCAAGGGCGGGGTCTCTTGTTGGTAGTGCAGCTGGGGCATTTGTACTGCTTCATGTGCTCGGCCCGTGCAGGTGTGATCTTCACACACTTGCCATGGAACCACCTCTCGCATATATCACAACAGATCCAAAACTCGTCTGCACTGTAATTTTCGCCACAAGCGCCACATAGAGTGTCACCATGCTCGTCCTCATCTTCATCTTCTTCATCTGCTCTCTCCTCCTCTCGTTCTGCCTTGGGTATTTTGCCCTAATATTATTATATTTTTTTTTTAAAAAAAAAACAAATGTTTCCTCATTGGACGAGAAATATGAGTATACACTTGTCAAGGACAGGTCAAAGTGAATGGAAAGAAGCGAATTTTGATTAAATTCCACATAAAACTATATGTAAATGAATATACTAACATAGAAAAGAACATCTAGTACTTGGACCACATTTAGATTCATATAGTAGTACACGGAGTATATGAAACAGTATGATGGCCTTTCATGAAACACTGCATGTCCTGAACAATAAAATCAACAAAGGCATTGTCATACCAATTTTGATTTCGACTTGGATTTACTGCTGCTATCGTTAGTCACACATGATATTTCCTTCAATTGCTTCTTTGCAGCACCAGTTACAACTTCAAAGATTGTAGGGAGATCATTTATCATGTTGAATAGGCGCTTCCTGCACACAGATTCCAAAGCTATAACAAAGTGGTGATACTTGACGAAATTTCAGTAGTTATAATTTACACATCCAGCAAAAATAAATATTGAAGTTGCATATCGACCAATGTGCAACCCAGACCTTGGTAAAATTGTAACAAATCATCTAGACATCACTTCTATCGATTATATTTGAACAGAAAACAAGCATGAATTTGATCAATATATGCGAAGAATGAAGAAAATGGAACACAGTTGCATCCACAAATCACTGAAGACACAGATAAAAACTCTGAAGCACACTAGCAAACGACAACTTGGAGGGAAATACTAAGTCACCTCTCTTGATGAAGTTAAGAATTCCCTCCACCATGAAGTTAAAGAGCAAGAAAGTTCAACAATGAACTAAAGGCATATGTTAAAAAAAGATTAGGGTAGCAAGAAGTTTATAACTTAAGAACAACATTACCTGTCAGCTTTCCCGAAACCAAATCTAACACCAAAGTAGAAAGTAACAGAGAGCAGCCATGCGTCACTTTGGCCAGCAACAAGAGCCAACCAGTCCTTTTCTTGCATTCCATCTCGGGTAAAGTTTATACCTAAAGCTGGTTCTGGAAGCTCTGGAGGCAGCTCTACAGCCGGCAAAACAACTTCCCACTGCCCACTAGGAAATCCATTTACTGTATACAGTCCAATGATTTGACAAAGACTTCATGTTTTTCCTTCTCTGCAATATGTCCATGTTTTGACAAAGACTTCATCAATTTACTGTATACAGTTCAATGATTTCACAAAGAAACATGTTTCAGGGACTAATTAGTAAAAACAATGTCATGGATGTGCTTCGTTGACAAGTGGATTGGAGCAGTCAATGGTCAAAGATATACAAGCATATGTATTTGAAAGAGCCATTAAGAAAAACCATGTAGCGGCTAAAGGTTTAGAAAAGACAGAAAAGAGCAGGCAAAGAATTTTTAAACATGCAGACAATAAGTTTTAAAAATGATAATAAAATGATAGGTGATGATAATGTCACCCAAGTCACAATTAGAATCTGCATAGTATGCGGGCAACTTAGTGACAAAATTTTATCCTCCAATAGCAAGCTAAACATTATTAATAGTTCAAATAAAGCTATTGAACATTTCAGTTCAAACTAAAAGTCTATTAAGGCCAAGGTTTTTCTCTGTGGGTTAGAAATTGAACATTCATATTTTCATTAAATCAATATATATAAGAGATGTTAGCTATCTGCACACTAAAACGGAAAAGTTGAGAACATTGCTACTACTAGGATTCATGCAGCAACTGTTTCAAGACTCTGTGTGTGTGTGTGTGTGTGTGTGTGTGAGAGAGAGAGAGAGAGAGGGAGGGTGGGGGAGAGAGTTTGCGTTCAAAACTTCAAACACAACCATGAAAGAGTGTCAAGAGTAACTAAGTCTAATAAAAGTGAGAAGACACGCTCTTTATGTAAATTAATTTAGTACCACGAAATGCTACTTCAAAAGAATGCACCTTATCATCAAATTCCACACATATATTTATAAAACACATAACCACAATTTGAACTATAGCCACTTTCACCACCATGTACTTGTTAAAGAACCAGACGACAAAAACTGCCAAATAAATCCCAACAAAGCAACAGTCTAGATTTAAGAACTCATGTGACAATAAACCGACCATAAAATTCGACACAATGAAAAGGTATACTAAATCATTAATTAGCTAATTAACACTGAATAACAGTCCAGGATGTGAAAATTCCACGTACGAAAGCCAAAAGAGAACCCCGAGAACTCACCAGGATCGCACCGCTGAAAAAATTCTTCAACGTCTGTAAAAGGAAAACACGATAATCAAACCACATAATTTTCAGTAAATTTAAAAGGAACAAATCCTTGAACAAACAAAGCCCCTAGAGCTCGAAAAATAAAAGCAAAGAGAAAGACAACATTACAACTAATAGTGTTCGAAAATAGATGAAACCACCAAAAATTGGGCAAACTTTGAACATAAAGAGCACAACCAACCACCAAAATTGTACCTGTGGTGAGAGCTTTGATCAAGCCATTACGCCTGCCCTTGAAATCTCTGAAAACATCTTCCACCATACGAGGATTATAGGGTGCACCACCGTCCATAGATCCTCCGTACACCTCACCTCACCTGCACCGGGTGTGTTTTGCTGTTTCTTTTCCCGCAGTTTCGAAAGTAATAAAGCTCATGAGAAGAAGGGCAAAGGAAACTGAGGGCAAGACTGGAATTAAAGGATTTTAACTGGGACTATTTGGGGATGGCAAAATAATGAAATTTTGGAAGTGGATAAGATTTTAGGGCGTGCACGGTCCATCTAATTTCACTTCGGTTCGGTCCGTACATAAAACATAGGTAAATTACTCATCTATCTATATATAAAAAGGTTGTTGGTTAAATCATGTTTGGAAATTTGTTACCAAATAAATAATACCTTTGACATTCTATTTATAGAAAGCTTGAAAACAATAATAGTGTAGTTTTTTTTTAATCACAATTTGAATTCAAAATTAATGGTGTAGAGATAATATTGGAACAATAATTTGTGGATAACTCATGATGGAATTTGTGGATAACTAACTACTAATTTAAAAAGATTTTGATAAATCTTCATCAAACACTTATTTGATAAATTTGTGGATAACTAAACTATTAATCTAAAAAGATTTTGAAATGGCTAAGCTTATGTATTAATATCACAACCCTAGGAAAAAAAAAGCATAAGTGAGCTCATTTATTTTTTATACTAAAATAAAGAGATATTACCAAATATAATTTTTGTTTAATTTGATGGACAAATATCAAATCATTCCAAATTTTAATAATGTACGCGAATATCATTTCAAATATTTAGATAATATCATTCTAACGCTCCAATCATTTAATATCGAGATATTTTTTTTCACCTATTAAATTAACACTTAATTTGCCTATAAATAACATACACACTCTGAATTGTTATTGTATCCCCACTCATCAAAAAATCAAGCAAAACATAAAGAACAAATAGATATTATGTATTGATATGAAATCATGAGACTCATCAAGCAAAACACCATGAAAACTCTACGCAATCCAACTCTTTTAAAGGATAAATGTATCTTTTTCAAACAAAAAGATATTGAAAAATGATTTTTTTTTTATGGGTATGAAAGTCGAATTTTAGGTTGATTAAAATCAAGGTAATATGTTTCTCAAAATTTAGCATATTTCTATAATAACTTGCCAAAGAATTCTAATGATAATTTGACAAAATGGTATGTATTCCTCTTGAAAATTATAAACATCTTTGAACAAATATTGGTTAATAAAATTTAAAAATTAACCGACAACAACTCTAGAAAATTGTGAGATAATATGTATATAAGGGAATTTATATATAAGGGAATATATATATAAGGAAATTTATCGTATAGTTCAAATTTGGGTTTCAAATTTAAAAGTCAAATAAATAATTATTCATAACTTACGTGTCAATATTAACTTAGGCATAAATGAAATAGTCAATTAATTATAGTTTAATAAATTACTCAACAACTTAAATTTTTTTATTTTGATAGTTTATACAAAATTAAATTCATTTTAATTAATGAACACTATAAGTTTTATAATTGTACTTATTATTCACATAGATTTTTAAATATATGATAAAATTTTACCAAAAGAATTATTTTATGGAATCACATTGTAGTCCAATCGAATTTTTGAATAAATATTTTAAAATGACACTTATTTTGAAATAAATATAATGTAATTTATTATCAGTTACGTGCACCAGGTTGTATACTAATTAAATTGACATATTTTATGTAATTTTGCACGATATGAAATTTATATAATATTTTCAATAAATTAATATAGGTAAACGTATTACATATTGATTCAATATTTTTAATTTATAAATATTATATAATAATCATTTTTAATTTATAAATACTAATGAATATCTCTTACCCGTGCATCGCACGGGATTCGTACTAGTTAGTATTAAAACTATGGTATAATTTTAATTTTAATATCCCACATTTAAGCTATTTTACCCCACAACTATTAAAACCCTCACAATTTTCTTACTCAGCAGTTGGGTTACTCTTCCTTAAACCTAACAATTTTTTTTTCTATTCCTTGTTAATTAAATAACAGGAAATTACTAATTCAATATTCAAACTAAGTTAAAATATTGATATAAATATCCCACATTTAAGCTATTTACCCAAATTATTAAAATGTTTACAATTTTCATGCTCAACATTAAGTTGCTGTTAACACAAACGTGATTCAATTATTTATATATATATATATATATATATATATATATATATATGTGTGTGTGTGTTTTAGTTTCTTGTGAGTTTTAATAATAATTTAACGGATGAATATAAAAATTGCTATCATTTTAATAGTTAAGCATGAGATAATTTAAACGCGAGGTATTATTATTGAAATTATACTTTAGTCTGGATACTTATATGATATTGAATTTTCCATTGACCATGACAATCGAAAAATTGAAATAGTTCAAATTCTACCCCATAAGTTGTGCATTTATATCTAAGATTTATAGTCACAACTTTAAGTTCAACAATATTTGATTAATCCAACTTTTAAGTTTTGGATTATATTATTTGAAAGAGTTATAAGTTTGGCAATGACGTTCAAAATTATTATAAGTGAAGATGTGATTTTGCAAGCTCGATTATAAAAGGAAAGTTCTTTTATGTTATTCTATGATCTCGATTTTCTTATATATATATATATATATATATATATATTTATAAGAGAGTCGATTTTATATCATCTATGTGATTTATATTGATCTTGTTATTTAAGGAATGGATATGCATGGACTAGAAAGAGTAGCGTGCATCATGAGGAGATCTTGGAATGAGATAAAGGAGATATACACTTACCATAATTCTTGGCACCTACTTTGGAAGGAAATCGGAAAAAGAAAGGAATACTACTTGGAGATGACTCCACGCCTAGGGTTGTATAAATACCCTACTTGAAGATTGAAGACGGCTGTTGAAATTATCATTAACCAACATATTCTTCAAGCTTCAAGTGCTTTTGTGATTTTAGATTGTATCCAGTTTTTATGTGTTCTTACGAAACAAAAGACTGGAGTTGCGTTATATTCTTTTAGTTGGTTTTTTATTTGAACTTTATCGTGTTTAACACTTAGGGATTAAGTGTTGATCAGAAAGTCTACAGGACGTGGCCAGAGAAGTAGTTGGTAGATTCGAGCATAGTTGTGGCTAGGCTAGAAGGGAGTTCTAGTTGTCATAAGTCCGAACTATGTCTAATCGAGTTATCAATGAAAGAGCTCTGATGGGAAGTGGGATGCTTCCCTGAAGAGTTTTTGTATCTTCGGTTTATTGCTTCCGCTATTTTAATTGTTTACTCGTGTTTTTACAACGTTGAACGCACTCTCGCTAAATATATGTTCCATTATTAAATATAAATCTTTAAGTTCACAACTTTAAATTTAAAAAATTATCTAGAATGCACAATGTGATCAAACATAATATTGTTCACTTGGCAAAAATAAAAATATTATAAATAAGAAACAAAAAAAAAAAAAATAGATATTTTAAAAATGGTAATAATATTTATCTCTCATCTCTCAATTAGTTGATTGGAATGTGAAAGAGAATGTGGATAAACCACATTCTTCTCTACATTGTGGACATTAATTATGTTCACCACATTACTATATTCGTGATTACATTGTGCATTGTACGATTAAAAGTGGAGACATTGCTAAATTTGTAACAAGCACAATGCACAATGTAACAAATTTGTAACAAAGTTAGCAATGTCTCCATTTTTAATCGTACAATGCACAATGTAGCCAACAAGCACAAACTAGTCCACAAGACATAAAACACCACAATCCACAACCCATACAAAACATAATCCACCTCACATATAACACTCCACACACCAAACCACATAAGTTTTCAGCAAAAGGTGAGAATTTAAATGATTTCTGTTCTTGGGGAAAGCACAAAAAACAAAACCAGGAAAATCACAGTCATGAAGAAGCCAAGGATGAATTGCCGAGCCCGTGCATTAAATTACCCACTCACCGCACCACCGAAGCATAGTAAGCAAAGCCTCCACCTAGCGTCTGGACACCCATACTAGATGGGCCCGTGTCTTCACCAGTCAAGGGGCCCATATTGTAATTCGAGACGTTATTGGGCTCAGAATCGGGCTGCTCCTCATGGGCCTTCCTTGTGCTTAGAAAGCGCCCACCGGACCCCCTAACCCTATTCACCGCGTGCTGATGACGAGACTCGTGCAGGTACGGCTAACACAATTTGTTCGATGAATTACGGTTAAGAAAATCGAATTATAAAATCCCGGACATTTTTTTCTAGCATGATGACTTACTTTCCTGTTCTTGACGAGTTTGTTCTGAGCCTCGAGCTTGGCGCGTATTTGTCTCCTTCTAAGTATGCCATGGTACTGTTTTGCATTGACGAAAATCGGACCATCCGCCGGAATATCGGCCGGCAGAGGAATCCGGCCAGTGGCTGCCGCCATGACCTGCGCCGGAATCTGGCCGAGCAACAATATTTGATTAATCCAAAACATTAAAAGTAAATGAACGGAATAACGTAATATTTGGACAACTCGGAAATTAGCCTCACCATGTTACGAGGTCCGTAGGCAGTATAGAATCCACTAAGGTAAGGGTCAGCATAAGCATATTGGAACTGCAGCTGAGGCACAAAAAGTGAC
This sequence comes from Striga asiatica, assembly GCA_008636005.1. Classification (NCBI taxonomy): domain Eukaryota; kingdom Viridiplantae; phylum Streptophyta; class Magnoliopsida; order Lamiales; family Orobanchaceae; genus Striga; species Striga asiatica. The sequence continues at coordinate 158,846 of BKCP01013514.1, read as the reverse complement.
CATTTCACGTTATATATGGAAATTTAACAACGAGATTAAATTAACTTAATCTTTAGGAGAGCAACTAATTACAATTGATTGGCTCATTTCAGGTTGTGTGACAATATTCATGGATAGCTCGGGATTCTGTGTAAACAAGGCAGCCCTCCTGTAGCTTTCGACATGAACTGAATCGAAAAGCAAATTTTTCGAATCTCATTAGTAATTTGGAGGAAATAAAAAAGTTTGCATTTACATACAGAGGCAGAGCATAGTAATATATATACACCATGTCACAGAGTCTATGTTTTGCCAACATGATAAGTAATTAGAGTTGTTGTGTGTATGTACATTTCATATGATGTTTTGAAGAGCTTTTTGTTATTATATACTCTCTAGGCAAGGATGTAACAAGGATTATAATTCAACTGGTCGAAAAGCAGTATTAAGTAATTACCAGAATCTGATGAAGCACACTGATCTTGAGAAGTTTTTCCCATGATAAGATAGGCTGGCCGATTCAATTGAAGAAGTAGCCACCTAACTAAATTCAACATATTCACCATTAAATTCATGGTCAGAGTACATAGAATGGGCCTAATTTCATAAAAATCTATAAGGCTCCGTTTGTTTTGTTTTGAGGGAAGAGAGAAGGAAAAGGAGAAAACAAATTCAACAACTAGTGACTTCACAAACCTAACCTCCCATAAAAAATTAAATCATCTTAAACACGGAGGGTTTTAACCGTCCGATCACACTCACACACCCATACGGGTATCTGAAGCACAAACTAGTATCAACAAAAAAGAAAGAACAAATAAAAATAAATAAATAGACAGAGACCCATATTCAGCTTGCAACAAGTTTCGGGTAGAAACAACAAATCTGTAAATCTAGCACAAGAAAATCAACAACTTTAGTCAAGAAGAAAACATGTAAAGTAAAACACACAGAGAAAAAAAGATGTTGATCATGAAAGAGAGGTTATAATTATTTATATAGAGAGAGAAAAAGATGAGACATTGAGAGACAGATGTAGAAGGACCTTTAGGATCTGCTGCCAATATTTGGAGGAGCAAACAACACAACTGTTGGGATGAAATTGGGCATGTTTTTTTCGCTCTCCACCAAAATCCTCCCCTAAAAATATCTTCTTTTTTTTTTTCTATACAACTATTCCCCCCAATTATGAATATTCTCTCCTAATAAAATGGTAGCACTATATATTGCACAAATAAAAAAGAAAAGAAAAATATATAGATATGAAAACAGGGTACCAAAATAAATAAAAGTTATAATAACAAAGAGGCACACTACCACCCACCACCAGAACCATTGATGGCATCATACATATGAACTCCTTTTTACTTATTTATTTATTTGGTTTTAGTTTTCTTCAAATGCAGTTTTGTTTTTTAGCGTTTCTTGTTAATGTCATTTTCTAGTTGTGGGCCCCGCCATGTAAATGCTTCCCTGGGGTGGAATTCAAGATAGGGACTTTTTTTATGTTCACAAATTCACAATATGGATTTTAACCATGACCGTGACATTGCTCTCTGCCTACTTTGCAAATGATTTGTCGTTTCCCACTTAAATCTTGGCAATAAAGTGCATTCAGTTTGCCATCAACACGTCTTCCCTTTTCCATTAATTTTAATTTATATGACCAAATTTGCTCCTGGCTCCTCTGAAAAGCCACCCGCTGAAAAAAAAAAAAAAAAAAACNCGAACCGCTGGGCACAGAAGACCACGCGAGGGGTATTCTTATAAATACGTAATCCGGCAGAAGCACCACTCTCATGAGGCTGGAGCGTGTAAACACCGCCAATCGTTCTTGTCCGAGTAGGAGTTGCGTCAGCAAGATGACGTAAGGCGCGTGGCTCAACAGTGACATCGCGACAGAGAAAGTTGACAGGGCGGCAGACAGTAATTGTAGGGAACAGTGGATGCCTATGTTAATTCAACTCAAACGATACTCACAGATATTTTTCTTAAATATTTGTGAATATAATACATATATATAAAAAATTTCCAAAAGACTTTCAAAATTTTTACGTAACGGTTATTCTTATTATAAGTAGATATATAGATATAGATTTTGGACAAAAGAAAAAGTTTAATTACGTTAATGTTATATAGATTATAGATATGAAAAAAAAATATAAATCCCACAAAACAAAAATTAAAAGTTGATTGCAACGTACAGTAGGTAATTTCTTCTTTATTATTAGCTCTTTCAGAACTTTCAATATTCTCTATTTTATTTCTTTATTTGTTTCTTATGACATTATTTCAATAAAAAAATATAAAATCCCACAAAACAAAAATTAAAAGTTGATTTCCTTTTTTGTCTTTTCTCCTGTTTCATTTAGAGTTTGAAGTATTTATATATGCCTCTATGACATTATTTTGAGCGTAGTCAAGATTTGGTATTCTGTTTTAAGAGATCATTAGTTTATTAGAAGTACGTTTTTCTTCTTACAGTTTTTCTTCTAGGCTTTATCATCTTGTGCTCAAGGCATTCATTCATAAACCATGAAGGGGGCTAAAACTGAAAATAAACAAAAAGATTTTCTTTGGACACTCCAGCCAAGCAGCTTGTACGAAAACTGATCAAACCCGCATAAACGTCACAAGTCGCAAATCTACACTGTACAAATGATTACAACAGAACATTTCCGTTGGAGCCCACCTCTCTGTACTCGGCCATCTTCCCATGCAATGGCTTGCCATCCGTTAGTCAGTTAGATACCACATAGTTAGACTCAATACACGATTCACTATCAAACTCCACAAAACACTAGCAAAATCGCGGGAAATCAAAGCTTCTTCAACCTTCTCTCTCAAAACACCAAACAAGTGAATCTCCGAATATACTTTCAAGTACCCGAATGCAAACTCTGGCCGACCAAACCCAATAAAACCCATCAAACCACCTCCGATTTGCTCGTCAACCTCCCACACACACAAACCTATATGTACTTTTTCACTTTTTACAGTTTCAGCTTAATCCTATCCGACCATTTGAAGATCTCCGAATGCACCCTGTCCCCACCCAAATCCTCCCCGCCACCTCCCGCCGCCACCCGGATAATATCCTCAATCAGGGCAGAGTTTCCCATGATGTCCACGTGGGCCCCACTGTTTGTTCCCCTGCCCTCAAGAAGTGTCGAGGGAGGAGTGTGTCTGTATTCCCTAACAAAAGTGCGTGTGCCCGAGGGATTGAACCTCGTCCTTCCGCGCCAAAGCCTGGCGCACGTGAACCCGGCGCTCAGGACAGGGACTGTCTCGTCTCCATCCACAGAGTAAACCCCTCCTTTCAGACAGTGGCTGTGGTCCCGGCCCTCGGCCGACGAGTCGATCTGGAAAGGGATGAAGCAGTCCGCGGCAGGGCTGAATTTGTACACGTATGCTCGTTCAGTTGGGATCCCGACTCCATACATCGAGAATATCTCCATGTCGGGAGCATTTGGTAATCTGCAAAAAAGTGGGCCACGTGAGCATTATGAGAAAACTGAGAAGATTGGAAAAAAAAATAAAAAATGCGGGTGAGTTACTTTGTCTCTAGGGGGTTTGACCAGTATTTGTAGTGATTATATTTTTTGTCATTCAGGTTGTCGGCTATTCCGTATGAAAAGTGGGCCTCTCCACGCTGCATCATCTTTGGCGCAACGTAACGAAGAAGATCCAAGACTGAACTAGCTGTGTACACTTTATGATCTGCTACTGCTTTGATTCCCTCAATTCCCATGTCGTGGTACTCTGTCCATACAGCACGGCAGGTCATGTTTGCTAAATTTCTTCCCTTCAAAGCACCCTATGAGAGTACCCGAAAAAGTCTTATCATAAATAAATGAATTGAAGATTTTTCTTTGATATCAGTGATGGAAATTTTGTGTTTTGGAGAAAGTCTGTTTGCATTCAGGATACAGAAATATGTAATGGTTTAGGAAAGTGGGTTATTAAAATAAAGACTACTGAAAGCTGGCCAAGAAGTCACCCGAAAGTCAATACGCTCGATCTTTGATGAATGTAACTCCGTGACATCCTTTCCGAAGGATAATAATCTTCCATACTTCACACTGCTAAAATTGGGCAAATCAGTAGTCTTGTTATGTCGTGATTTTTGGTTGTCGTTGATTGTCTTCTTTGAATTGCACTTGTGACTTTCTTCAGGGGACCAATCAAGTCCACCCCAGATAGTTTCCCCACCCTTTAGCAACAATGACATAGCTGAGTCCCAAGTGCGAGTCATTCGCATCACATGCTGCAATGTTTGAAAACCAAATATATCCTTATCCATAATACCTGGCGCAAGGGCCCTGCATGTGTTCAAATAATTTATCATAAAACAATAACTAAAAGGGTCACATCCAAAGTTAAGAGGATATCCTTGCTTCAAGAATTGATCAAAAGACAAACTCAATACAGCGAAACAGATTTATAGTGTTAAGAAAAATATCTAAAACTGACCAATCAAAAAAGTAAGACATGTGACCTTGCAACTGCTATATCCTTGGCTTCGGCAGAGAACAATGATGTAACTGCCTTAGGAATACCCAGAAAAGGTCCACCGATGTTCATTACAGCCTTTATGTGCCTAGCGCACCAATTTGGCCCACCACCACCCCCCATTGGTGCAGGTGCCTCGACCCATTTCATGAAATGCAAGAAATACAGAGCACCCATTGAATGTGGCACAACCACCACCTTCTTACCTCCGTTGGTAGCAACCATGAGCTCTATGTTGCTTTTTATCCTGCTTAGAGTTTGGTCCCGAACCTAATGGTTTAATATGATGAAAAAAAGAAAAAAAAAAAAAATCATTCACAAGAGTGCCACAAAAAGATGAAAGTGCAAAGGGAATAATCACAGCAACAAACAAGTTTACCAAAGCTTTATAAATTTAATCAATAACATGTGATGTTAAAAGCACAAGGCTGGCCTTCTCAATAATATAATGGAATCTTCTCATGAAAATGTCTGCCAAAACTATAAATAGGCCATATCCTTTAAAGATTCTAAAGATACAGGATTTTGCATAAAAGGTTTTGCGTTTTGCAGTATTAAATATTTGGTCGTTCTATTATCTTATTTACAGTGTTAAAGAAAGTCGTGAACCTCGGTATTTTGGAACGCCAGCCTCCAATCATAGGCAGCCATAAACATATTTTTGTCTTCATATCCAATATGAGCCAAGTTGGCAATTAAAACTGCCCAAACAAAGTAACCTGGTGCAAAGTAATCAGCTGCTACAAGGCCAGAAACAGGACGGATCTTTATGCCCAGAGGATCTAACCCAGTTTCATTATTCAGTGACATATGCTCAACCCAGCACAAGGGCCTATTACATGGTGAAACTATCGGTTAGAGAATATANTACGAAGTATGAATATATAAAACGAATGAGTAATTGCTAAAAACAACACCGTTAATTTTGTTCGAAAGGCCCTTGCTATTCTTTATCGGATGACCCGAAAAATATAAATGTACACATTACCAAAAGAAAAACAAAAAGTGGTTCTATTACCATGGGTGGTTAACAGTTATCTCACATATCCCCGTTTATCATACACTTTGCAAAAGTGAATATGAGCAAAGATTTCACAGGGGCATGTAAATACTATCTTCTTTTTTGATAATAATTAGTGAGAAGAAGCCATTAAAGACTATGTTTCTATCAAGAACTAACAAATATAGAAACTCTATTGAGTCCCTGCGACATAAATACGCAAAAGCATGATGCAAATTGAAGTGCACAAAAATGAAACGTTGTCCAGTCCACAATCACTTGTTTCTCATCAAGTTTCCATGCTAGACCAGAGAAAGCATTCAGCCTTTAAGCACGATAACACTTGAGTCCATAAGTTACTAGTACCATCTTTTCCAAAAATTAACCTCAACAATTGAATAGAATAAACGAGTTTCTTATTTATAGCAGTGTTGACAGCGACCTTAGGAGACAGAAACTATTCACAATATTACACCAGATAATAATAGCACTGGAAAGCTTGTCCAGTTACTTCTTCACAGTTAGTTAGCATGCATCATTAACATTTTTCTTCAGTTGTAAATGCGAAGCTTCAGAGAAGAGTATTATGGTTGTCACTAGCGTTAACTATAGAATTTATACCTAGGTCAACCAACAAAATGAGAAGAATAAATCCAGAAAGAAGTAAACCGCATCATTAGACCACACCATATGCTTTCATCTGCAATTGAATCGGCTAGTTCCACTATCTGCAGCTAGCATTCATCTGAATGTACAGATATACTATCAGGTATCAGCTGCAAAAAGCATAATATACAGATACTAACTACAGTCTCCAAGTTCTTTTAGCCTCTCAATTAAAGGCAGAAACTTTATAGTCGCTAAACTAAATGTAAAGTCCTTTTAGCCCATTTTGTGGAAAATGTGTTTCAGCTTTTTCCTGAATTATCCATTCAACTTCCACTTTCACTTCCCATTAAATACATCAATTCTCAAAGTCCAGAAAGGAATGTTCACGTCAAGACTAAGTACTGTGCCAATTTGTTTGAAAACTTGCCCAACTAACTACGTATAAGCCATCATTCTCAGGCCAAAAGGGCTGCAAACGTATTTCCAGAGTATGGTTAGAAAACCACCTTTTTCCATGAAAAATGTCCAATCATGTGTTTTAATAACAATTAACCTCCAAACAAATTCATACCAAGTAAACACAGAAAAGCAACCATTCATTCATTACCCGGTGCTGTAAAAAAAGAACAAAAGACATTGCAACTCTATTTACTTGTTTTTTTCCACATGCATTGCCTAAGAAACCAATATCCCACAATCGCCACCTTTAAATTGCTGCGAACAAACTTCAGATACAAATCACAAATCCATACAGACATTTCTTCAAACAAGCAAACTGCACGCATCACATACCTCTTGTAGACTTCGCCAAAGGTGCCGCCCCAAAGCCTCTTCCTGAACAGCCCCTCTGAGCAGGCGTGGCCTTCCCACAGCTCGAGCCCGCCCGTCACAATCCCCGGCACGAACACCACAGGGTGCAGCGCTTTCAGGCCCTCCCTTGCCAGCCTCGCTCCCGGCGGCTCCGTCGCCGGGCCGGCGATCGCCTCCGTCAAGTACAGCGGCAGCGCCGCCGGCATCGCGCTGTAGAGGAAGAGCAGGAACCACCACATCGAGCATATGCATCCAACGAACCAGCAGCAGTTCCCGGCGCAGCCCCAATTATTCCTCGATTCCCTCGCCGCCGGTTCAGGTCCGAAATCCGAACCCGATTTGTCGTCCGATTTCTCAGGCGGCGGGTTGTCGGACATTTTGGCCCGTCTACGCCTCAGCATCGCCGATTATTGTATGTATTGGGGGGAGCGTATGTTTCTTCGCCGATCATTGACGACATGCATAGTTTTATGTGTAGAACTGTAGAAGGACAAGCTTCGTTTTTCCTTTTTATTCTTTTAAATTTAATACATAAATAAATATGAAGATTCTGTCGAATCAAATGAGCTGGAGATCAATATTTATGAAGGGTTCGGACGTATGATCGTCTGTGGCGGGTGCAATAAGTTGATGAATCGAGGAAGTTGTGGATCGATTTTTGGGATTAGGGAAGTCACACGTGAACCCGACTGTGAAGATTGTAGTAAAAGTAGAACTGTAACAAACTCAACGTTCGCGAATAGGGGCGGATCTAAAAATTTTGTTGAGTGTAGGTCTAAAACTATTTTCGAGAGATGGTAAAATGGTCTAAAAAAATAATATAATTTTTATTTTTTAAAATTGATTTATGTAAAAAAAATACATTGTGATTTCTAAACTCATAAATATAATTTTAAGTGCTTTATACTCAAAATATTCCACAAACTAAAATCTATTGTCCAATATCGTTTAAGTGCGATAGAACATGAATCTCAGAATATATTTTAGAAATGCAAACAAAATTAGTATCATAATGTTCGCATATTTAGAAAAATAGATTGGATCGAATTGGTCGTAGCTGAAATCAATCGGTTGATCAATTTGGTTCGAACTGGTAAAAAAAAGTTCAGAACTGTCCAATTGGATGGATCCAAGTTTTTTCATTTTGAATAATAAGTTTTGATAATATATTTCTCAAATAAATAAAAATAGATATTTAAATACTGAATATTTATAAATTATTATAGTGATTAGTTTAGAGATATGAGATATTTAAAGTAATATATATTTATATACAAATTCAAGTGTTGACTAATGAACTTGTAGTTTGGTTGTTAATTCCTGAACAAATAAATATATAAAAACAAAAAATGTAATTGAAAAGTGAACTAAAAATAAAACCATATGATCACCTTTTATTTTTATTGATCTGCAAGAGTCTTGTTTGCTTATGAGTGACCTATTAAAAATAATTGATTTTACATCTAATGTAAACTTTTTTATCCAAAATTTGAGTGAGGGGCTAGGCCCACACTGGACTCAATCTACATCCGTCCCTGTTCGCGAATAAAGCTCGTTCGTTTGGTAATCAAACCGAGTTCGAATAAAAAAATAGACTCCTTCAATAATTGAATGAACACGAGCTCGTTCGTAAACGTTCGCGAACATTAATTTAATATAATTTTATTTTATTTTTTATATATTTACATAATATTTTTAATAAAAAAATCTATAATATCAAAATATTTTTATTTTATTTTTGCAATTCCGAGTTTGAACAAACAAATTTCGAGTTAATCAAACATATTTAAAAAAATTATGTATTAAATTATTCGAACACGAACGAACTCGAACTTTGACGAACAATTAAACTAACGAGCTCGAACATGAGTTTTTTCTCGAAAAATAAACGAACGAACACGAATACTGTTCGAACGTAAACGAACATGAGCTCGAACAGCCCAAGCTCGGTTCCATCCAGTTCGTTTACTGCACTAAGTAAAAGTAATATGGTTCTTGTTCGCCTTGATCTTTATCTCAAACACAACCAAACTCAACTAAATAATTAAAAATTATTTTTCTTTCTTCCACTTAAACAATCCAACTTTAACCCAATTTTAGACTATATTTACCCCTAATTCAACTTAATAATTAAAACTTAATTCTCTCTTCTCCACCTACACAATAAACCTTACAACTCATCTTATTTTTATCTCCAACTCAACCCAATCTAAAATATTTATTTTATTTTATTTATTTATTTAATAAGTATTATCTACAATTGATTTTTGTTATTATTTTAATTGTGACAAATTAATTAAAAAAATCTATAATTAAGGTTGTAATGATTTCAAAAAATTAATATTTTACCATACAATTAAAAAAATATGAACTCCATTAAAAAATAAAATTACAAAAATTAGAATAAAATATTATAATTAATTAAACAAGTTAGTAATTAACTAGCAAAAGAGTGATAAGAGAGAAATTGCAATTGTATTCCAAAATCTATCTTCTATTTATAGAAAATGGAAAAAATACAAATTTTGATATTTTTTATTTTTAATATAAATTAACTCCAAATAATGTAAATTACTTTTTTATCTTATCTAAGACATACACCTGTCCAATAGAAATAGGACAGTTATCACATTCCCAAATTGATAATAATTATTATTATTTAATGTATTGTTATAAGGTAAAAATAATATAAATATAATTTAAATTTTATATATAAAATTAATTACTTGGTTTAGCAATTGGCCTGATGACCCGGTGATTGGACCGGTGACCCAGATTCCGGCCCGGGTCAACTGGTCAATTATCGGTCCGGGTTTTGAATCCATGGTTTTGTATAAATATTCGTTTTCTCTTTTAGTTTTTCCTTTCTGGCCCAAACGAGGGACAAGAGCTCATGGGATGATCACGATGCTGCGACGTACTGCTCAACCAATAAATTTATTTCTCTTGTCTCTGATTATCAGCAAATACACAGCTGCAACAATTTAATTTCTGTTAGTTTGGCAAAGCAACACCACTACACTAGCCATTACATCAGATATATGGAAAATTATTAAAAAACAAAAAGAAAACCAAAATAATTGTCTGTACTAGAAAAAACAACTAGAGTCATCAAGACACATGGGTGCTTTCATCACAACCCTTATGCGCAATGATTAGTCACCCACATTCCATACTCTTGTTTGTTTAAAAATGGATATGAAAAGATAAAAAAAGAAAAAAAAAAAATTAGAAAAAGAAATCACACACACGTACACACAGTCTTAACAGCTGAAGAAAAGATACTCGATCAGCAGCAACTTCGTGAGCTAATAGAAAGAGTTTTTGAGACGGTGCGTAATAGTTAGACATGTTGATATGTCATATTTTTTGAATAAAAAAAATATAATTTTATATGAAATGTTATACTTTTTTTATTTTTAATATTTATATATCATTTTGAAAATACACATGTCTATTGAAATGAATGTGCACTAACGATTAGGCCAGCAGGCAGCAACCTAGCACATAGTAGCAACAAGATGAATTTCTATATATAACAAGTGTTTCAAAATAAAATTATATTTAAAACATTTTTTAACTCATGGCCATACTTGAGATTCCGCCGATAAAAGTTCAACTTATTGAAAAAAATGATACCACGCTCTTCCTTAATTATCTAAATAGATCTCATTATTAAATATCCAGCAAGATCATAATGTTAATTGACTAAAATTTGTATCTCCAATAAGCAAATATGCAATTACACATGCATTATACGTTGTTTGAAGATAAATATTCTAATAATTAATCAATATGCAATCATGGGAGCATTCGATCCAACCAGTGATTATAGTTAGTTAAGGGACTTTTATCATTGGATCAAAACATATTCAGCTGTGCGTGTCTTGACACATAGAATATAAGAGAAGGTAAATTGGGGAAGAACAATATAAAAGAAGATCAGTTTGGTTTGATTATGTTTTAGGTGCAATATACTTTCTAATAAAATGTTACTACGTGAGGTCAATTCTAATTTGGGCTATGGAGCTTTCTCACGTGTTTTGCAGGTCAATGAAGGTGATCAATTTACAAAAAAGTTTAGTTTCTGTTGGAAAGTAATTGCACATCAAAATGGTATGGGTGTGTAGGCGTGCAATACGACTCTTTGGGTCGGGTGTGGGTAGGGTGGAATACTCCCTCATTCTACTTTTTTCTTTTGGTTAACGCACGCGTGGTAAAGCTTTTTAATTAAGCTGATCACTCCCCAAAAAAAGCTACCCAACCCAACAAGCATTATATTTTAATTTCTAGGCCAAGATATATCCAAGCCATGCCATTTGGCTTTAAATTTCTCTCTCTCTCTCTCTAGTGTCCACTAACTCTCACCATACAAATTCTCTTTAATTTCTCCAAACCAACTACACATTCTCGTAAACTTCACCACACTGTCCCATTATTACACTCTACTCTTTCATGGCTCAACTACAACACACGCAAAGGCACCGCCGCAGGGCCCCGTCATTCTCCTCGACCCTCCTCGACGCCATCTACCGCTCGATCGACGGGCCCGAAGAATCCTTCTCCGGGCCCCACGCCCGGCCCGCACGAGTCGAGCACGAGATCGAAAGCCTCAGACGTGCCATCAAGATCGAGAAAAGCCACACCACCACGTCATCCCACTCGGGCTCGTCCACCGATTCAAGCATATTCTCCTCCTCGTCCGAGACGGAGCCCTCCTCGGCCAGAAACCCGAAACTCGGGCCCGCGAACGCTATTCGGGCCGAGCCCGCCACGCCCAAGCGCGAGAGCCGGTTCACGAGGACCGTGTCCAGGGCCCTCAAGATCTACGGGGACCTGAAGAGTAACAAGAATCCGGGCTCGCCAGGCGGCAGGATCGCGGGCTTCTTGAACTCCATATTCAGCCCGAGGAGGAGCAGTCGGGCCCCTTTGAGGAAGTCGAGGTCGGTGAAGGACCAGATTGACGTCGATAAACGGACGAGGGCCGTCAGGTTCTGCCACGTCAGCGCGGTTCTCGATGAGGATAGCCGGGCTGGTGGGCCCGGCCGGTTTATTGTGAAGGACGCGGACGGTCGGAGAAGGTCACGTGGGTGTGGTGAGGATGAAGGGAGTGACGATGATGGGAGCTGTGCCAGCTCGGATCTGTTTGAGCTGGAGAATATCGGTCGGGCCGGGATCTATGAGGAGGAGTTGCCTGTGTACGGGACCACGAGTGTTACGATGAACCGGGCCATTGCTAGTGGATTAATGATGTAGTGCGATAATAGTTGAGCATTATTATTATTATTATTTTTATTTTATTTTTTTATTATTTTTTTTTTTGTGTGTAGGAATTGAGGTATTGGTGTATTCGTGTAAATCTGACATGATTAATTTATAGAGGTGTTATGTTGAATAGTTTTTATTCTATTGTATAATACTGTCTCATATTTTTTTTAAATGTCATTTTAACTTTATCAACCATTAATTAAATAAAATGACGTTTTGGATCTTTTGTACATTTTTTCATTATTACTCTCATTTAGCTAATAATTACACTACGTCTTTTCATATTCATTTTTCATTTTTTATTTAAAACATCAATCTCTATATTCATTAATGAGGGTTATTATTGATAAAAAAAATATTATTAATTATTGTGCAACTTCTCAAAATGACACTTATTAAAAATAGGAGGGAGTAATAACTACTGGCAGTGTGTTACACACTACTCTTAATTAAAAAAATTATACTTAAAAAATTAAAAATAAAAATCTTTATTTGAATTTCAAACATTTTTTTATATATAAAATGACACTCATTACCTGTAAGATTTGTTTGTTCTATTTTATAGTGATTATCTAACTTATATTATATGATGGGCTAGATAGATAAATTTTATTATAATTTATTTATGTACGGGTAATTTGTACCTGCTCCCCCAAATAAATTCCTACAAGCATCCCGAAGGAATTTCGTTTCTAACGATCCGCAATAAATTCATCCGATATGGAGTTAAGAAATATAAGCCCACACGCAAACCTATTGCATCATCAAACGAACGAGTAATTGAGACCCTGGAAAAAGTTAATCAATTCTCTATCAGTTAAAATTTCACTCTCCCACTTAATATTTTACAAAGAAAGGATTTCGTAAACAAGAATTTTCCATAATTAATTTACCATGCAAATATAGCAACTAAATTAATTATCATGCATATTTATATCTAATCTAACAGTAATAAAATAGGAAAGAAAATCCAACTATTATGGTCATTAATTATCAGTCCAATTTCCACATGGAAACCAAAATCCCTGTCCTAATTAAATTAATATTCCTCGATAAGATTGAACTCCTCATCACCCCAACCCATAGCAACCGCCGCCACCAACCACCGTTGCCATCGTATTGGCATGGACACTCTCGGTATAGTCTGGGCCATGCGGGTGGAAAAACCTTTCACAAACTCAAGATTCTGGAATAGGGCAACAAATTCTGGCATTGCCGACATCCCGTTGGTTTTACCGGCAGAAGAGGCTGCCCCACGATTGTTGCCGGCCCTTGACGTCTGATCTTGTTGTCCCGATTGTGACATGATTGTCGTCTAGATGCAAAAAGTGATGATAGTAACTCGAATTATGGAAGAACAAAAAGACTGAATCAAAGATTAACTCCAAGTATCTTATGGAGCCCTTCCTCTAGCGCCAAACTATTGTTATATGGAATTTAACAACGATATTAACAAGAATTTAGGACGTAAAATGCGATACATATTCGTATTTTTTGAATTATCATTAGATCGAATTTTGTTACAGGAAGTCGGTTTTTTATGCACCGAGCTATTTTTAATGCGAGAATTTAATGTCCAAAAAAAAAAGGATCCTTGTACAAGAATTAATTCTGTTATTTATAGTAACTTTTAGCTCGACATTTGAGGTTGGTACGACAACATTTAATGCAAAGTAGCTTTATAAAGTCGGTTATTCGGGCCCACATGTTATGATTGAGACATGTGTGATACCGGTTTCGTTTTCCCGTTGTTAGCATATCTGCTCCTTCGTCTCTGGCACAAGAAAATTCTTATTAGGAAGTGGAATGCAGCCTTTCTGTAAGCCCATCTTTGGTTTGGCTACTTTTGGTACTTCCTGAGAGGAGATCTTTCTTTGATAAGGTGTCCTATCGAGTTAATTACATCGAACCTATTTTGCAAACGAAATCGGTCTTTGAGGAAAGGTCAATTCAGAACAGAAGACTGGCGGTTAAGCAGCCTCTAATTAGAAAGAAGTAATGTGACCCCGGGGTATTCTGACAAAACAGTATCTTATTTATCATAGGCGATTGAATTGACATATGTCTTGTCATTGTCGATTTGAGCTCGGTTTCGGATTCCGGACCTTGGTTTAATCATGGAAGTCGGTCACCGTAGTGGGACGAAGTCGGTTTTCCATCTGGTTTGAGCCGAGTTTGTCCTATACCGAGTTTGGTCCATGCTTAGCTGAGCTTTGACGATTGATCCTCTTCACTTAACGTTTTTAAGTCCAGCTTTTTGATCAGGTCGGTTGTCAACATCAACATATATCTTGATTTTCGAAATACAGTCATTCATGCAGTCCATCAAGAAAATGATCGATTCTGCGTTTGATTTGCTAATCACCTCCTAATACTACATTTTGTGTACCATTGCAATGCATCACATGATGATCAAGACTTTAGCACCAATCTCATGAGTATATCATAAATAAACGCCAATTTACTATATCATCATATATGGTGAACAAATTTTGCAATTAAATATTCCTTATTGTCCTTGCTGTCCTTTTCTCAAAAAAGAAAATAGTTCTTTAAACAACTAACACCCTTTACTCCTAAATCTAGTCTTTAAACTCATGATCAGCCCCAATAATTGACAAGAAAAGTGAACAAACAACAAATTAGTTATTGGTAAAGTTTACTTAATTATTGTTTCATTTCTATCAAGGACCTATGATGAATTTGGTAGCTGTAAGATATGATTGTTATACAAAAGTTAAAGTGGTGATGCATATTAAGAATCTAGCAAGTAAAAGTAAGTGCATCATAGCGCACATGCAATCCAACTTCTTTACCATCAAAATGTGGGTTCATCAACTATTTTTTGCACAATTTTTCAAGTTGAGTATTATAGTGTAGTAAGTATACTTTTTTTTTTTTTTCCATGTTTAATTAAATACAATAGTATTTATAGTTAATTTTTGGCTTAATTACACATAAAATCTCCACCTTTTGTATAATTGCAAATAAAACTCAACTATTTTATCTTTGCAAATAAATACTAAACCATTATTATGTATTACAAATTTGTCTCAAAACCATTTTCCGGCTAATCTTGCTGACGTGTCCGATCAGAACACAAAAATCGCCTATAAATCACTCGAAAATCGCTCCCTCTGCCTAATTTTTCAAAATTTGGGGGTTAGCTCATAAATGTATTAGGAATGTTGGGGTGAACTTGATTTTGGGGGTGGAAGAATCGCGTCATAGAGAAGAGAAGAATCACTGCATTTTTTTTTTTTTTTTCAATTTAGGGAGAAGAACTCGATTTTTATGAAGATTATATGGAGCAAAAAACAGGGTGATAAAATACTATTTTTCCAATTGGTACTAAACTCTATTTTTGGTTAATTTATTGACATATGATGCGGCAAAAACATGGTGAGGAGTTTAAAAGATTGACTGACACACAAGGCTCATCAGTGTCACGTAAGATTTCTGATCGAACACGTCAACAATGATTGATGGGAAAATGGTTATGAGATAAATTTGCAACATATAATAAAAGCTTGGTATTAATTTGCAAAGATAAAAAAATTGAATTTTATTTGCAATTACACAAAATGTGAGGATTTTATGTGCAATTAAGCCTTAATTTTTTCCCCTCCTCACCTATACAAAAGGTCTGACATTGTCTTGGTTTAAACTTTTCTAACCGCCATAAAACTCCTATATTCAGCCAAACTATCTCCCAAACTATGATTTTTCCAAGGAAACCTCCTTTGACCATTGAAATGACGGTTTTAATATTGATAAAGCTCACACACCGTGTTGATCAGCTCGTGCCTGTCTTTCAAATTGCTAACCACGGCCTTGAATCGAATCAGATAAAAAATGGAAGAAATCTTAGGTTAATTTAGAGAAAAAA
The DNA here is from genome assembly GCA_008636005.1 of Striga asiatica. Classification (NCBI taxonomy): domain Eukaryota; kingdom Viridiplantae; phylum Streptophyta; class Magnoliopsida; order Lamiales; family Orobanchaceae; genus Striga; species Striga asiatica. Next base: position 142,779 of record BKCP01013514.1, on the reverse strand, counting down.
AAAAATATGCACAAAAAATTGACGGTTGATCACGAAAATTGCACGAACCTAATTGCAAGTGATACTCTGTCAGCATCGAAGCTCCTGGCTGAAATCCAGCAGCCCCACGGTGTGGTGCAACCCCGATTTGTGCTGTAATCTTTCGAATATAAATATTATGTGTCGTTTTAAACAGTTACCACTCTATTATTTATTCATTATTTGTTGTACATTTATGTATATAATAATATCACAATAAGAATATAAATATTTTATATATTAATTTTTTATTGTACAAATATTTTTTCTTAAATACTTTACACGAGTGTCGTACTAGTATATATTATGTATGAACTAAATATGCACTATGTATGAGTTAAATGTACAATATAGTGTCCATGTCAAAATATACAAAATTGATATCAACTAAGTATGCATTATGAATAAACTAAACACGTATTACATATAAACTTAATATACATTATGTATGAACTAAATATGTTCTATGTATGTCAGTTCTGAAACTAAGTATGCAAATCAAACTAAACATGAACTAATTATGCATTATGTATAAATAAAGAGTTTTGAGATATACAACCGACATCAACTAAGTATGCATTTATGTATGATCCAAATTTTGTATTATGCAAGAACTAAATATGCAGTATTCACGCTAAAAATATTTACCACCGATGGTCAATGGAGGTAACGATAATGCCAATCAATTATTTTTTTATTATATAATTAATTATAATCTAATAGTAATATTTTTAATTAATTAATATAAAACACAGTTGATTAATATGACTTAGTTAATTCCACATAAATTAATGTTTATAATTGAGCCCCAGAGAGGACCTACAGATTTGATGGTTATTAATGGTTTTTATCCTTGACGCTCAAAATTAAAATTTAACCCACTTTTAATTGAAGCCCACAATACGATCGCTCCCATTATTTGATAGGATCTTGCCACGTTTAAATATTTCATCATAATCCACGTTAGCCGTACGATCAAAATACGAGCTTAGTAAACGCAGAAACCTTTTCCGCGTTGGTTTCCCCAAATAATATTCTTCGTATTCGATTCCGTGTAAAAGCATAAGGGGCCAAGACACCCTCTTTTGTCTGATTATGATTGCTTCTGAAAATTTTCAGATACAATAATACAAGGAACTCCAATTGTTGTTAGATAAGGATTTTTTCGCCAATTTGAAATTTTTCGAGGGAGCCAATCGATCCGCAGGCCGCCATGAGTTTTCTTTTCGGAAAGAGGAAGACTCCCGCAGGTCCGTTTTGAATGTTCTTCGGATATCTATGTTTCTCTTTTTGGGATTAATTTTGTTGTTCATGCTATTTATGTTTGATTGAATGATTATGGGTATCCATTTAATAAGTTACATGATTTTGTTCAGAAGGGAGGAGACACTTTGTCTGTTTGTGTATAATTAAATTAATTCGTTATGAATTTGTTGGTAACTAAAGATGATATTTTTCATGAAAGGCGAGCTTGTTACGTGATCTAAAGCTCTTTTTGATCAGGATATAGTTAAGGAGAAGCTAATCTTTAGTGAGCTATAGCGAGTTGCTTAAACTAGTTGAGGGAGTAATTTGCGAGTGAGCTTAAAGGATGTAATCGAAAATTTGGAACTATTGGAACCATCAACACATATGTTCAAGATAAAGGATGCTAGTTTTGTGCTGCTTTGTTGCCTACTTCATTAAGACATTGTGTGGTGTCTCTTTTTCTTTGTAATCACTGTCCCAAGAATTTGATTTGCTCGATTTTGCCAGCCTTGAAACATATGGGATTCAAATTTTTTTTGAGATGTGAAATTAAGTTAGAAGTGTCGGACTTTTTGTGCCTCGACAACTTTAATGAAAATTGTCCCTGGTTGTTGACTTCAATATGGTCCTGAAATTAATTAATGGTTTTGTTAATTTCAGTCAGGTGCCTTTAGTTATCTCTACATCAAGTATGAGTTTAATAGGACCATGCAGTTATTTCGTAGATGCTAACCTGGTTTGTTGTACTTGAGCATCTAGATTTATAAATATTGTTTCTGTGTTCTGCAGAGCTTCTGCGTGAAAATAAGAGAATGCTTGATAAATCCATTCGTGAAATAGAGAGGGAGAGGCAGGGTTTACAGACACAAGAAAAGAAACTTATTGCAGAGATAAAGAAAAGCGCCAAGCAAGGGCAGATGGTATGTGAATTCCTTCAATGTACTAAGTATATTGTGGCCATTTTTCTTGATTTTTATATCATTTGATAGTGTTCTGATTAGATGGTACACATCTGACTGGATGAGTTTGTGTAGCTTCACTAAATCTGCTGTTCTCCTCTATTGATATATAGCTTGTAAAAGCACTATTATGCTTCAGGATTTTTAACTCGGCATTTAACCTCTGTTTTAAATTGAGTATATGAGTGAACACTTAAATATTTTTTAAGAGAATAACAAAGATGAAAAACTTGTCACTTAATGAATTTTGCTTTTTTTGCGATTTGTTGGGCCAAACCAGAAATTTGTGATTGAAGGATTGTAACTGTTTCATAGAGCATGTAATTTTAACTTTAATTAGGCATATATTTTCTGAACATATAAGATAACACTTACGGACATTTGATCTATACATTGAACTGAAAGATCTGGAACCAAGCTCAGAACAACTGAAACTTGATCTGCATTTGATTTAGTGGTTTGGACAGAAGCTCAATTGAATCTAGAAGTCATCTGCAGACTTCTCAATCAAGCCCTTGTGTGATCCCAAATATTTAAAATAAATAAACTTAGTGTATTTGTTGCAGGGAGCTGTTAAGGTCATGGCCAAAGATCTTATCAGAACACGACACCAGATCGAAAAGTTTTACAAACTGAAATCTCAACTTCAAGGTGTCTCACTCAGAATTCAGGTATACATTGCCATATTAGACTAAATAAAGTTATCTTTAAACATGTGCATCAAAACTTTAATTTTCTTTTAGATTAGTTAAACCTTCATCTGGGTTTACAAACATTAACATTATATATTTATTTTCACCGTTTTGGTGTTGTTTTAAATTTAGGTTTTCATCTATTAGGAAATAGCATTTAAATGATGAAATTTCTACTACTATCACTTCGCGTGGCCTTTGTTAGACATCATAACATTACCAGTTGACTTCATCTGAATAGCAGGACATAAATTGGGCCTTCCAATTACGCAGATTGTTATACTTAAAAGTAAATAATGCCGCCATCTATTTTTTCACAATCGAAATACTTCTCGTTTCAGACATTGAAGTCGACACAAGCAATGGGGGAGGCCATGAAAGGCGTCACCAAGGCAATGGGACAGATGAATAGGCAGATGAACCTGCCATCACTCCAGAAGATAATGCAAGAATTCGAGAGGCAGAACGAGAAGATGGAGCTGACCAGTGAGGTTATGGCAGATGCCATTGATGATGCTTTGGAAGGAGATGAGGAAGAAGAAGAGACTGAAGAATTGGTCAATCAGGTTCTTGATGAGATTGGCATTGATATCAACTCTGAGGTATAATTTAAATTCTTAAACACACACACACTCACACACACACACACACTTCTCTTTTCATTTTTTTATTTTTTTTCAATATGCGCATCAATATTTTTGTGTCTTATGGCGAATTTTGGTTTACTCTTATATTGCAGCTTGTCAATGCACCTTCTTCGGCTGTAGCTGCCCCAGCTGCAAAGAATAAGGTTCCACAAGCTGAGGCAACGGGAAATGATGACGGTGGAATAGATAGTGACCTCCAGGCCAGGTTAGACAATCTGAGGAAGATGTGATGGGCTTCTGACTTGTAATGTAATATTTTTTCTGGTGATAAAAAGGCGTATTATATGTGGCTTTCTAACATTTGTGACAATTCAAGAGTATATGGTTTGGTACAGCTTAATTTTCTCTAGTAAGATTCCTTTATGTGATGTGGAATGTGTGGTTTGTTGGCTGTTTGTCAATATATGGAATCTGTGCATGCTTGAACACTAACTGGAGAATTGAGTTTTTCCATACTTTAGTGGGCATCCTTGCAGAAGCAACTTCTCGTTTATTGTTGCGATTTTTATTGTAATATGGATTTCTTCTTATCAATTTTGCTATAAAGCTATCCACACTTATTCACAAATAGTGTATTGACACATGTTCTACAAAAAATACGCTTTGGATAGGTGCCAATACATTAAGTGAAGGATGACTCCACAAGAAAATCATCCGATGACTCCATAGAATTTATATTCTTCTTATAGCTTTGCATTAGTTATTGATCAAAGCTCCGTGGAATTTGGAATTCATTGTCTAATAATTACTGACCAAGCCGTCGGCGTTTTATAAGGCCATTATTTTTTTTAAAGCAATGAAAACTAAGAGGGTATTAGTTCGTATGACCTTCTCACTTTTTTTGCTATTTCGTTCTTCCTTATTTTCTTTACACTATTGAATATCTTGTGCGATGCACGGGAAAGTAATATTAAATTTATTTTTTAAAGTTAAATGTTGGACTAAACAAACATATTAAGGTTATTTTTTAAAATTAAATGTTGGACTAAACAATAAGTTATTTTTAAAAATTAAATGTTGTATTATATGAACATATTAAGCAATTGAATAAACCTAGTATTGATTTGGTGATTTTGTATGTATTCTTTCAATGTATATACAAAAAATATTGGTATGTATATTTTTTTTAGATCACACACAAATTTAAAAGTATTTTCTAATATAAATTTCTCATTCATTTATTCATTTATTAATTGCTTTAAATTTTAAGCTTCGAGGAGGTTGGTCGAAACTGTCCTCTAAGACGGGAGGTCAGAGTAACCAGTTACATAAGCATAATATCGATCTGAGTAGCATGCAGTTCGCTTGGATTGGACCGGAAATCGCCGCAATTGTGAAGTACTAGAGAAGTGCAAACGGGATTTTTTGCTGAAATATATTATGGGAGACTGAATGTGACCACGGTGCCGAGAGGGAAATATCTATTATGTTCTTTATAGTTGTGTAATCTAGATTCTTTCTTAACCGTTAGAATGTATCAAGTTCTATAACTATAATACATTCTTATTTATTTAATTATGAATCATTCTCACAATAGTATGACAATGTATAATATTCTTGTTATTTTGGGTTCTTTTTTAAATCCTCTCGATATTATAATACATGTTTTTTTCTTTTTTTCTCATCCAAATAATATCAACTCAGTGGGGTGTGGTGGCTTGGCGTGGCGCCTGAATGTTAAAATTGTGGCTATGGCAATGGAGATAGATAGCCTTATCCATTACGACCCAACGCAGGAGCTGCCACGTCGGACAGAAGGTGAAATCCTTCCCAATTCTCCACCTCCCAATTTCCCCCTTTCCCATCTCTCACACTATCAACAAAATCACTCACATCCCCTTCCCCTTCTCATTTCACATCCAAACCAAGAAACTCACACAAAAGAAAAAAGCACAAGCAAATAACCATGGCCGCCACCTCAGCATTATCCATGGCGGTTCCGCTGGTCCGAGCTAGCCAGAAGCCGCAGCAGATCTCCGGCACCTTCTTCAAGCCGCTTCCCCTGCGGCCGTCCAAGGCGGCTCCGGCGGCGGCCGGCAAGTTCCAGGTCAGGGCTTCGTTGAAGGAGAAGGCCATCACCGGGTTGACCGCCGCCGCGTTGACCGCGTCCATGGTGGTTCCGGACGTGGCGGAGGCGGCCAGCGGCGTCTCGCCGTCGCTGAAGAACTTCCTGCTGAGTATAGCCGCCGGTGGAGTTGTTGTGACCGCCATTATTGGTGCCGTGATAGGCGTGTCCAACTTCGATCCCGTCAAGCGGAGCTGACGGATCTTTTTCCCTCCATCTGTTTACCATATGCGTGTGTATCAATCGAGTATGTGAAGTTATTACTTTTGCTAAATAGACTACTATTTGTCGTTTCAGTTTCACCGTCTTGCTGAATAAACGAATCAATTCCTCACAAATTCGCAGGATAAATGGACACGACAATTGCCGTTATTGTTTTTTTCTCGTGTTTTATCTTATTTGTTTTGTTTTCTTGTGAGCATTGAAATGAATTGAGTTGTTGGTGTAATGATTGTATCAACACAGAACATATAAAAAGCACAGAATTCCCAAAAACAACCTTAGGCTATTCCCAAATAAATTACTCAGTGGAATTTTATGTTCACAAGACAATCTGAGAAATTTACAGAACGTTATTCCAAAAATGCTCCGGACACAGTATATGCCTTTCAGAATCGACTTGCTTAAAAATACTGAGATGCGACAGGTATGAAAGTATACTTTATCCTTACACGCTACTACAGTTAAATCAGCCAACACCTAGCATTATCCAAGACGATCTTTAATCTAAAATGGGAACCAACAAACTGTTTTAATCTTCATTCTTATGGTAATCAAATTTTATCTTGGGCCCTAAATCACAGTTCAAGACATGTGGGCTTCAGTGCCCCATCTCCCGTTTAAATAAAAAAATGCATAATTATGTTTTGAAATGCTATGATTTTATTTATGTTGTTTGTTAACGTATGATATATGCATATTTGTTGAAATAAGATATATGCATAACCATTTAATTCTAAACACGTCTATCCGGAGACAGACTCACATCAATTTATGCATAGATGACACAAACACTATGAAACAATAATGGGAATGAATTTGACAAAAAGTTGAAAAAGGGTGATAAATTTATAACATTAAAGTATTTATTCAAACCAAAGTTAGATCTTTACCAATGGCCGCATAATCCCCACTTATACATAGAATAATGAAAATAAGGCTATCATGAGAAATCCCATTTTAATCTGTATATAGTTTGTAGCACACCAGAAAAAGAAAGATGAAAGAAAAAAAAAATAAATAAAAAAAATCCGACCGGGTTTCGAAATTAGAACACTTAGCGAGTTTTTTTTCAATTGTTCCTTGGAATCCCGAGCCTCTGGCGAAAATCCTCTTCCATAAGTGGGATTCCATCTCTAAGCTTTACCTTTGGTTCCCATCCCAATAATTCCTTTGCCTTTGTAATGTCCGGTTTTCTCTGACGAGGGTCGTCTGGTGTGTTCTCAACCGTTATGATTTTAACATCTGGATTTATCATCTGGGCGACGAAAATGCAGATAGAGAATGGGTTAATTACCATCTCAATATTTATTTTTATTTTTATTTTTTATTTTGCTATAACGGGAATCTTAGAAAGTTGTTCAGGGACTTGATAATAACCTCTTTGACAGTCTCGGCAAGCTCGGTCATTGTAAACTCGCCTGATCAGGTAGAAAGCCCAAGAATAGCGAGTCAATTGTACAAATATTATGAAAATAGTTATAGATGATACTACCCTTGAGGTTTAATCTAATTTCGTGCGAAAGGCAAAATTCACAAATTCTTTTTTTTTAATCTAATCTTGTAAAGCAAATACAGAAGCTGCGGTGGAAAAAAAAAACAGAAGTCTTGAATATTTTTTGTGATCTATAAGAATGTAAAGAAAGAGCAGCCGAAAAAATGGATTGCTAATGTTTTCCTACAATACTTTACTTACAATTTCAGTACTTCCTTTACTTTTTTGTTTGTAGCCCGTTTATTATCTGTATAATATATTAAAACAGTTGTGTTTTTATAATTTTCAACTTGACAAATATACTTTACATATAAATATTAAAAAAACAATAGTAAGAACATGCTAGATAGTTTATATGGTCTGTTTTAACTCGTTTTTTAGTTATACCGGTACTTCTATGATTGTAATTACAAGTATCAAGTTATATTATACCGTATTCATCATTAAACAATTCAACATTTCAAATAAATTTTCCTATATAGACAATTTCTAGTTTTATACTGTTTTCGAAAGATTACTTGATACCCAAAGGGCAGTTTTTGCCGTCAGTTCCTATTTTTCATGTGAATTATCAATAATATTGAGAGAGAGAGAGGAGATGGCAGATAGTTTTAACCTGGATTTCCAATGTTAATAGGCCCTGTATTTTCTCCTTCCATCAGCCGAATAAGACCATCAACCTTCAACAGCACAAAATTGAAGCAATTATTATGTCAATAGTGTATCCAATCAAAACTTAAATAAAAAAAATACAAGATGCTTCTTTCAGACCATATCAGATACATAACAGAAGCTTCTTGTCTGAGTTCCAGGCAATTGAACTGTTAGAGGTTCATCACTGCAGATGCAATAGAACGATAATATTAGATTAATAGCCACTAAAAAGAGTAATATCTCGATTCATTTTTAAATGAAATGAAGAAAAAAAAAATGCATTCAAATGACATTACCGTATCGCTTGAGCTATGAAATTGCTGACAACACGGCCATCGTCGATATTCATGCGGGGCCCATAAGTATTGAAGATTCTAGCAATCCTTATTTCTGTTGCAAAATTTTGCAATTTCAAGTCGGTAAAAGGATCAAGCATGTGAATTACAATCGATTCTAGGCGGTAAGAGCAAAAGTTAGTTACCTATTCCATGCTGCCTATGATAGTCAAACATCAAAGTCTCAGCAACTCTTTTTCCCTCATCATAACAGCTCCTAACACCTGCAGGGCCACAATAAATATAACGATATTAAAATTAGAAGAAAAAAAATAAAGAGAAAAGGATAAAAACACAAAGAAAGTCAACCATGTAAAATGTATTTTACACAGAAAAACTTAGATACCTATAGGATTCACATTTCCCCAGTAGGTTTCATCCTGAGGATGCACAAGAGGGTCACCATAAACCTCTGATGTTGATGTCAGCAAAATCCTTTTAAAACAGTACAAAGTGAATTTATGGATACATTGAAAAGAATACTATAAAAGTAAAATGATCATGTGATGGAGCTTCCAAACCTTGCTCCTACTCTTTTGGCAAGCCCTAGCATGTTTAGAGTCCCAATTACGTTAGTCTTTATCGTCTGTAGAGTAACATTTCAATGCAAAAGACAATAAATCAACATTTAGTGTGTCGCTTTACACCAAATCATGGTAAAACATATTAGAAGAATGACATTAGTTAAAAAAAAATATCAAGTAATATATTTAAAGGGGAAAAAAACATTAATACGAGGATTTTATGTTATTACTGACCTTCACAGGATTGTATTTGTAAAAAATTGGAGAAGCAGGGCAAGCAAGATGGTAGATCTGATCGACTTCAATTAACAATGTCTCTGTCACATCTGAAAAATTGGCAGACAAAAAACAACAAGAAAAATAAATAAATAAATAAAAAATGATCCAGGCAGCAATATCAGCACAACCACGATCTCAAAGGATATTAAAAATGCTTCGTGTTTACAAATGCTGAATCCTCATTTCAGAAAGTAACACAATTCATAATCAGATCAAAATCAAGAAAGGTATGAATTAACATGCAACAGATTCCAACAAAGAAAATCTTGAGAACTAATTGAGTAGACGTGATGCGAACCGTGCCGAATAAGCTCAAACCGTGGATGACCGATCCATTGCTTCAGATTGTCCTTTGAGCCAGTAAAATAGTTGTCCACAACAATGACCTGAATTAAGAAGCCAGTGAAGCACTTATAACAAAGTAGTGAAATTATTGGGAACCTGTGTGAGCAAAATTTGTTTATGTTCTCACCTCATTCTTTTCATTTTCCATCAGCTTGTCAACCAAGTGAGATCCAATGAATCCAGCTCCACCCGTAACCAGGATTCTCATATTTGCCTGTCAAACCAAATCTAAATTTAGTAAAAGGAAATGCGGAACCTAGTAAACTATCAACTATTGGAAAACTACTCCTTTCTTTCTAAAAGCAAAAGTACCA
>BKCP01013514.1:101363-126950 GCA_008636005.1 Striga asiatica | reverse complement strand
AAGGAATGTGACAGAACTGTAGCATCCTCAAATATTGTACATCTCTTTGTCTGCAAAATTTGAGCGTATTTACCTTGTATTTAAAAATTTTCACGATATCCCTTATATTCAAGGTTTAATTTGCTTGCACAATTTTCCTCTCTCAAAGCTGATGAGTGTGCACTACACGCACCTTTGTTCGCACCTTGTTGCGGGTATTATTCATTATTTATTTACTCAAATTATGAATTTACTATTTTGCAATTGTACATTTATTAAAATCTTCATTATTTATTTTACACAACTAGTGTAGTCCCCGTGCGCAGCACGGTGGGGTTGTTTCCTCAAACCTTTTTTCTAAACTTTATTTTAAATATTGATGTTTATAAATTAATAATTTGATTATAATGAAAAAATAAGAAAGAGAAATACAAAGTATAAAAAAAATCATATATTATTAAACACTTCTCTATACACAATATTATTGGTTTGATTTTCTTTCAAACCTTCTTCTCCACAAATTAAAATTTTCAGACCCTTTCTATTAGTAACACGAGAGACAACGACATATAACTGACCATGACTAAAAATTAGTTTCTTCAAGAATAAGCCAACATGCGATAAGGATTGACCTTAACTCTTGTTTATATATAGTCATTGCATACGAAACCATAATGAGGAACAACCTTCTTTATATATATATAATATAATATACACATGAAGCATGTTGCAGGTAATGTAATAGTGATGTATGGGCGATGTGAAAAAATATTCATAATTATCGGGTAACAAAAAATGATGTAGACAAATGCCACGTTGTGATCTATTTTACATGTTAAAAGTTTTGTTAAGTAATTAAAATAGCTAATCAAGTTTTTTTTGTAGTATCCCGTCATTTTAGTCAGGAGTGTGTAATAGGAAAGATATTTCAAGATTGTGTACAATAATCTTACTCAAATTACATTTATTTTTTAATTTGATATGTAATAGGAAAGATATTTCTACATATTCTCTACAATAATCTTACTCAAATTATAATTATTTTTTAATTTGAATGTCAATTTTTTAGCCGCCACTTTTCAAATTTTTTTAAAAGGATTACTAATAAAAGTAAAAACGAATTATTTAGGCGGGATTGCTACTTCTATTTCAGGTATATATCAAACTTTATATATATAGATTATATAAAAAAGTTAATAAATACAAAAAGTATTTAAGACTAATTATGCACTTAATTTAAGCATAAATGAAATCTATATTGTCATTTGTTAGTAGAAACATTCAAATAATAAACAGTGTAGGATATATAAGTTTACAATTAAAATATAAGAGTGGATATGCAATTGGCAAAACAGTACAAAATTATTTTTTATTAAATATATTTACTAAAAATCTAAAAACTTAAAAATCATGTGACGTGGGAAATAAGAAAACTTTTTGTCTCATTCTGTTTCAGGGGATTACTACAGTCTCATTGGCGGAATGATTCCGTCATTGTTTGTTATGGTGAATTATCTATACTACATAATCTACATGTGTATCTAACGGTGAAAAATATTGACGGAACCATCTGTAACGTAGTCATCCCCATCCCCTCTTTTTCAACTTGTTCTTTTTTCAGAGTGGTGGGAAATTAAGGATGAATTCGTTTAGCATGAATATTGAGATGATACAAATAAAAAATAAAAATTATTTATTTTTATTCTAAAAAAAGAGAGATTAATTTAAAATTATGAAAAAATATAAAATAAATATAATAATTAAATGGTATAAAAAATAATAAAGTATTGATAGAGAAGACTAATAGTTAGAAACATATAAATGGATGAATGTTTTTTTGTCGATAAATATGAAGTGTTTATTTTTTATTTGTGTTATCGAATGCATAAACCGTTGTTTCGAAGTTTCAAATTATAAATAAAAAATATAATGATATATATTTTATAAAAAAATAATTATCTAATTTTTTATACACACAAATCCATGCCTAACATTTAAAATGGGGGAAAAAAAAGGGAGCACAATTACAACCTCATTCACAAAATGGTATAAACAAAAGTACCTGCTAAAAAAAAGGCGAGCTTCAGAGAAATCAGAATGAAATATAATAATCAGCATAAGAAATGTTTGTTTTTGTGTTGTGAGGTATGAAATATTTGTGCCAGAGAACGTCAATCTCATTATGACAAGTATTAACACAAAAATGATCAGTAACCTTAAAAAAAAAATATACCATTTCACTGATACAAGTTTGACTCTTTTTGATTCAGCCATAGTTTCCAACACTTTGCTCACAGTTCATTTTAAATCCATACTGTTGATTACATATTCAAGTAACAATTTCGAAAGTTTCTACAAATACAGAGGAACAATAACCACATGACTTCTGAACACATAAAAATTGTAAGAAGAAGGCCACACATTTGTGAAGAATTAAAACTACTAACGTGTTTAGTCAGAATTTACCATAACTCGTGTGGCACCATCAACCAGTAAAAATACTTCACCAAACCGTCTACCAAGGCCTTTTTCATTTTCCTAATAAAAAAAGCAAGAAACTGTTGGAGAGCTTTTAAATTTAATTAGATTTTTATTTTACAAGCTTTGATGAATAGTTCTTCCAAATTTAGGGGAAAACATAATTTTGTTCATCCACATTCTCGAACAGTCGAACTACCTTTCAACACCATTTTGAGTGGAAAGGCAGGGAAGATGCACGTCAAAACCATAATAAAAGAAGGACATAAAATGCTTGTTTATTTGCAAAAAAACTCCATGAAATTGTGTAAACAATTGTACCGAACCCGAGTAAAAATCCATGCAAGTGATCCTTATAGAGATCCCTAGACTCTTCAAGTATGATAAACTCGACAGATAAACAGCTAGCAGGTCATTGCACTGCAAACTATTGAATGAATGCTTAAAGAAAACAAAATACAAAAACATCATCACAACAAACTCAACAAATGCACTGGGCTTCACATATATAAATTCAAACTACCTTTCTTTTTCGACGACACTCCACTATAATTCGAAGCCGAGTGGACCCACGCGACAAAACAACAGCTTCGGCATCCTCCGGCGTGCTGCCATTCCCGAAAATATCACATTTGCCCCAACAATCCAGAAAATTCAAGTTCCCCCCATCACCCTCGACAATAAAACTGCCCAAGTTGTGTGATAAACCGGCAAGATCACCCACTTTCACCGTCAGCATATCGGCTATATCCTCTTCAATTCTACTGATTCTCGGAGAAAGATTTTCGAGCCGGCTTTTGTACAGCTCCGCCGCCTTATCCGACTCCATTTTCATCGACTTTAAGCTATCCACACTCTTATTCGCCTTGAGAGTTTCACCCTTCGGCTTCTCGATTTCTCGGCCCATTTTCTCACCATCGTTCTCCAAGCACCTGCATTTCTCCTGGTAAACTCCCACAAAACAATCGGCTTCCAAGTTCTTACCTTTGAGCTCTCTGATTTTCGTGCTCAGCTCAGAAAAAAGGGTATTCCTTTCGGAAGCTATTTTCTGATTCTGGACGGTGATTCTCTCGCATCACTCCCTGGCCCGTTTTTCACGGTGCTCGCAGCCCCAGCCTCACGCTCAGCCCACACATCCAACAGCCATGAAAATCGGCCAGAACCTTCTCCATTCGGTTCGCTTTGTGAAGCTCAAAAAAATACTATGAACATATCCTAATATTTTATTAACAATCAACGTGAAAAAATAATTTACCTAGTATGTCACTCAAACAAAAATGGTATATAAATTTGTGAGAGACACAAGGACAATCATCCAAAAACAAACAACAAATAAACCACACAACTATAGAAATAAAGAAAAAAAAAAGGAAGAAAAATACATAGAAAAACAGAGCCCACACAGAAAAAAAAAAAGAACAAAAACAACAAAATTAAAAAAAAGAACAGAGCCCTCTTAGTTAATCCGAAGCTGTTTGGGTCCTAAAAACTCACTGGAGATTAACGACCGATGGCCTCCAGCGTTGGAGGAGCTCCCAATATCACCTTAGCAACATCAAAAAACCAAATGAAAATTGAAAAAAAAAATGCAGAAAAATAGAGCAAAAATTAAGCTAGAAAATCAGAGAAAATCACAAGGTACAGGGCGAGACCGGTGAATAAGCAGAAGGATCCACGGACCTCGTGACGGACTCAATCTCCGTGTCGATGCCTCGAATATTCTCGCGCAAGCCGTCGAGCTGGTGCCGAAAGCCGTCGACTGCTTCTCAAGCGCAACGTGGCGGGGGAGGGGGGCGCGTGAAAGCCACTCTCGTCGCTGGCCATTGAGCTGATGGTGGAGAGTCCACCGGCGGCGCTCCACGGGAGGAGGGCAAGGGGGGTTAGGGTTTATGGGGTGGATGGGAAAGAGTCCAAATGTTTGGTATTTATTCCTAAATTAAATTGGATAGTTAGATAAATAGGCAAGATTTTATGGTTCTCGCTCCTCTTTTAACGGAAAGATTCTGGCAGCCAAAAGAGCAAGTTGAGGGCGGCGGGAATATAGGCTGAAATCAATAAAAAAAATTCCAAAAATTTCGAATCACATAATGGGCGGCGGGCTTATTCAATATTTTTTTGCGAAAAATCTTGCTTAAACTTTAGCCGGGAATTGAAATCATTTTTTTGCTGATTTTCCACTTGATTTTTTCAAACAACTATCATTCCCTCTTTATATATTAATAGATATATAAATTTACCATATGGCAAGGAAATACCTCTAATGTCGGACGACCCAAAGTGTATAAGGGGCATCTCTTCACAGACTTGGATTTCCCCAATCCCTTAACTCCTAATTACTACTCCGAAATGTCTCTACTTGTCCTAGTTCGAGTCGTCGTCGGTTGCTCCCCACGCAATCATGTGTATCATTCATTTCTTTCGAGAGGCCTACTCGAGCTCGTCTCGGTCAGCTCGGCCCTTTTTGTCTCCTTCAAGATCTCCCTGCCCTTGAGGACAAACTCCTTCAAGTGTCCTGCCCGTACCAGCCTCTCAATCTCGTGTCTCAGCTTTTTTCAAGTATCTATTGTATGCTCATAGTCTCGCGATAGTGGCAATATGCCTCGGCCAACTTATGGAGGCTTCGTTACCTCGGTAGGGACCTAGGTGGATCTAACAGCCCGAGGTTCCCCCTTCCTTCCATAACCTTGAAAATCTGCCCATGTGGCGTCGCTAGGGGGTGTAACAATCAATTTTTTCCCCAGCTTCCAACCTCTTTCTTTTATATGCCTTCCTTTCGACCCGACCTCTTTTCTTTAGGTCAACGTCGATCTTTTGATTTTTTTTATCCTTCTTTGTCTTGCATCGTGATGTTGAAAGTTCGCTTTTGTCTCCTCAATATTGATATACTAGGAGAATCATTCTAACAACTCATCATAGCACCTCACTGGTTTCTTGGATAGGGAGCTTCAAAAGGGACCAGGTCGCAATCCCTTGGTTAGTCCTCCCACCTTGCCTTCTTCTGAGGTCGAGGACACGTCTACACATTCTTTAGAGTATAGAGCTTCATAGGCCCTCAGTGACTTCCTTTTCACTGCACGTTAATCAATTTCATGTTAATGGGTCCATTATATGTCAAGGCCAGCTCTCAGAATTCATACAACAAATCTACGTTGAAAACCTCTTCCGCAAAGGGGAGCCTATAGATCATGGGACCCCAACACCCCTCAATCTTTTTCTGGAGATCAAGCAACTGAGCTGCCATACGCTCCGACGCAGGATCTCACTGAGCCTACAACACGACACCGGTGATCATTCTGGTTCGTCGTCTCCCCATTCGTTGCAATGCGTCAGTCCACACTGTCGCCTCCAGTGTTCTATGGATGTGTTGGGTGTGTATTGTCACCTTCTCTGCAATCATCTTCTTCAGCTATGCTCGGGTGATATGAATGAGTTGCTCAAGAGGGTAAGGTTGGCTTCCATGTTGGATGGGACTGCCTCATGCGCGCAAGTGAAGGCTTATTAAATATCATGCAAATTGTGGAGAAAACATTTTTCGGCTTTGACTGTACTAGAGTTGGGTATCATACAAACAATGCCAATCTGATAGTGATCTACCAAATAACTCCGGTTTGAGGTCACTATCTTCTTTAATCTCTAAATCGATCTGACTCGCTCATCGGAGTACTTGAAAAGCAGTAAGAGGGATCCCGATGTAAACTCTCTGATGATGAGGTAAGTTTTTTCTCAATGTGGAAAAGATGCGTGTGAAAATAATTAATGTCAGTATATATGGAACTAGAACCTTTTTATTGCTATACCACAATCCTTATATGTAGAAATATTTGTCTTGTTCCCCAGGAATATCTTTTTGACCAAGAATGTCATATCTTGTTGCCCAAGAATATTTTATGTCATCCAAGTCGACACGAAGTCTACTTGCGGAGTTGTTCAAACCCCCGCAACACTACCTCGGGCACTGTGTCTCCTTCAAGTGTAGGTCATTATGTCAATAACTTGATTTAATGTTTCTGAGATTCCCTCCTTAAAAGGATCGAACTGACAAAGTCGTTTGGCCTACCTTGAACTAAGGGAGCTCCGGTTTGTGACCGAGCTATCCATACTTATCATTGAGTAAAGCCTTTGCTTGTAAAAGACCTTTTTACTATTTAGACTCGGTAACACTTACTATAATCATATTTATCAGCTATATGTTAGTAAAAAACAATTTCAATTATATTTGAGTTTTATGTGATTGCCTAATTCTAATAAGTAGGAATAACTAGGCAAATCGGTATACCAAAATTTGGACTTGGATTCGCTACATTTCTATTACTACTATATGTATCGCTGTATCGATTTTATATATAAATAAGCGATGCACGTACTCCAAGAAATTAATTGGAGTTAGGTGAAATAGACGTTAGAGGGCGCCTCATGGTTTCTTTTCAACTCGGAACGTTCTTGATCTGCTTGGCTTGAAGAAAATATTTTTCTTGTAGAAAATGCTAGTTGAGGTTACTCTAAAACAAATGTTGGAGCCTTCCTCTAGCGCTAATCTGTTGACTTGCGAAATTCGAGTCAATGGGTTAGGGAAATTTCCCCAAGTAAAAATTGTAACTACACTGAAAGAGGTCAGACACTGTATTTTTATATAGTGAAACAACTCAAGTACTTACTACGACATATTTATTTTTAGAAAGATAATTTCTAGTTATGTCTTTGGTACAATAAATGAGGGGTATTTATAGTGAAAAATCCACGGGCACTGTTCACGATGTCAGTACATCAACATTTAATGTGATTTGATGACGGCGTGCAGCTCTGCAGGTCGAGTCACATTGATTACTTTTCGACAGTACGATGGACATGCATCTTGGTTGAATTTAATGCGTAGTCAGAAGTTGGTCTCCGAAGGATCTTGAACAGTTTCTTGTGTCTGAGTAACCGAGCTCCTTATGAAATTTATCTCGTTGCCGAGCTCTTTACTTCATTGTTTTGTCTCAGAGGTCAGATATTTACATTATTTATTAGGTGTGTCGGTTGATAAAGGGGTCAGCAGTTCATATGTCAACATGCATGCCACATATTAGCATAAGATTTATTTTTCCATTTGAAGTTGCAAATAATAAAATAAGAATAAGTTGATACATTTTTTAGCATACCTAAATATAAATCACGACTAGAGGTGCAAACAAGTCGAGTCGAGCTCGATTTCAAGTTAATGGTGCTTGAGTTTAAGCCATTAATGAGATATTAATCAAATTTGACTTGTTTATCAATATTAAGTAGTCAAACTCGAGCTTTAACAAATTATATTAATATTAACAAGTCTTAAGTCAATCTTGACTCTTAACTAACCGAACTTTATTTGAGCTCTCGGCTTGTTTATCAAATGTGGCTCTCCTAAACAACTCTATGCACGAAACGGTTTATTTTTCGTCCGCTAATTGTGCTTAACACCGATTCATTTAAGAGTATATTTGGCAACAATAACACCGAGAAGAAAAAAATTAGTGGAAGTATAAATTTATTTCAATAATTTGAGAGATTGCGCATGGCATGATATTGACAAGTTTATATATTTTTTCAAAACTGTAAAGTATAGCTTCATCCATGAACTGTAGTATTATATTTTCTAATCACGGGGAAAATGTAAAAAATGCATAGATAATTTGCTTTCCATTCTATGGCAAATAATAATTATATACTTGTACAATCGTACAATACCTATTCCACTATAGTACAAAGTTTGAAATTTGAATACTGACAGGGTACGTGGCAATCGCGAATTGGTTTAACGTAATTATGGAGTAAATGAAAAAGTGCCATAATTATTTACTAACCATTCTATACAGGAGCTGACAGGTGCCCTAACCATTCTATATTGTTCTTTTATTTTCAGCACAGAGGAAAAAATAAACAAAATAAATAAAACGGACACGCGTCCCTGAAAATTCCAAAAGCGAAAATGTGACCTTTGAGATTCCAATAAAACAAAAGGCTAATATAAAAAAGCTATGCAAGGCATTCAATGCAGGGGTGAAAACCAGAGCATTTTTTTTTTTCGCAAATAAAACCAGAGCATTTAATGCAAAGGTAAAACGCTTTCTGTCCATTGGCTACGTATCAGAATATATACAAGTTCATAGTCATGTGTAGCTTGTCATATTAATATTTTACAATTTTTACTTAACATATTCCAGTACAGTATACAGATGCTTAGTTAAAAAATTTATAATTACTTTTCTTTAATAAAGAGAAATTTCTAGTATAAATTTAAATTACTTTTTAAAATAATTAATTATTTATTTTTCGGAAGGCTTATTAAATATCATGCAAATTGTGGAGAAAACATTTTTCGGCTTTGACTGTACTAGAGTTGGGTATCATACAAACAATGCCAATCTGATAGTGATCTACCAAATAACTCCGGTTTGAGGTCACTATCTTCTTTAATCTCTAAATTGATCTGACTCGCTCATCGGAGTACTTGAAAAGCAGTAAGAGGGATCCCGATGTAAACTCTCTGATGATGAGGTAAGTTTTTTCTCAATGTGGAAAAGATGCGTGTGAAAATAATTAATGTCAGTATATATGGAACTAGAACCTTTTTATTGCTATACCACAATCCTTATATGTAGAAATATTTGTCTTGTTCCCCAGGAATATCTTTTTGACCAAGAATGTCATATCTTGTTGCCCAAGAATATTTTATGTCATCCAAGTCGACACGAAGTCTACTTGCAGAGTTGTTCAAACCCCCGCAACACTACCTCGGGCACTGTGTCTCCTTCAAGTGTAGGTCATTATGTCAATAACTTGATCTAATGTTTCTGAGATTCCCTCCTTAAAAGGATCGAACTGACAAAGTCGTTTGGCCTACCTTGAACTAAGGGAGCTCCGGTTTGTGACCGAGCTATCCATACTTATCATTGAGTAAAGCCTTTGCTTGTAAAAGACCTTTTTACTATTTAGACTCGGTAACAATTACTATAATCATATTTATCAGCTATATGTTAGTAAAAAACAATTTCAATTATATTTGAGTTTTATGTGATTGCCTAATTCTAATAAGTAGGAATAACTAGGCAAATCGGTATACCAAAATTTGGACTTGGATTCGCTACATTTCTATTACTACTATATGTATCGCTGTATCGATTTTATATATAAATAAGCGATGCACGTACTCCAAGAAATTAATTGGAGTTAGGTGAAATAGACGTTAGAGGGCGCCTCATGGTTTCTTTTCAGCCCGGAACGTTCTTGATCTGCTTGGCTTGAAGAAAATATTTTTCTTGTAGAAAATGCTAGTTGAGGTTACTCTAAAACAAATGTTGGAGCCTTCCTCTAGCGCTAATCTGTTGACTTGCGAAATTCGAGTCAATGGGTTAGGGAAATTTCCCCAAGTAAAAATTGTAACTACACTGAAAGAGGTCAGACACTGTATTTTTATATAGTGAAACAACTCAAGTACTTACTACGACATATTTATTTTTAGAAAGATAATTTCTAGTTATGTCTTTGGTACAATAAATGAGGGGTATTTATAGTGAAAAATCCACGGGCACTGTTCACGATGTCAGTACATCAACATTTAATGTGATTTGATGACGGCGTGCAGCTCTGCAGGTCGAGTCACATTGATTACTTTTCGACAGTACGATGGACATGCATCTTGGTTGCATTTAATGCGTAGTCAGAAGTTGGTCTCCGAAGGATCTTGAACAGTTTCTTGTGTCTGAGTAACCGAGCTCCTTATGAAATTTATCTCGTTGCCGAGCTCTTTACTTCATTGTTTTGTCTCAGAGGTCAAATATTTACATTATTTATTAGGTGTGTCGGTTGATAAAGGGGTCAGCAGTTCATATGTCAACATGCATGCCACATATTAGCATAAGATTTATTTTTCCATTTGAAGTTGCAAATAATAAAATAAGAATAAGTTGATACATTTTTTAGCATACCTAAATATAAATCACGACTAGAGGTGCAAACAAGTTGAGTCGAGCTCGATTTCAAGTTAATGGTGCTCGAGTTTAAGCCATTAATGAGATATTAACCAAATTTGACTTGTTTATCAATATTAAGTAGTCAAACTCGAGCTTTAACGAATTATATTAATATTAACAAGTCTTAAGTCAATCTTGACTCTTAACTAACCGAACTTTATTTGAGCTCTCGGCTTGTTTATCAAATGTGGCTCTCCTAAACAACTCTATGCACGAAACGGTTTATTTTTCGTCCGCTAATTGTGCTTAACACCGATTCATTTAAGAGTATATTTGGCAACAATAGCACCGAGAAGAAAAAAATTAGTGGAAGTATAAATTTATTTCAATAATTTGAGAGATTGCGCATGGCATGATATTGACAAGTTTATATATTTTTTCAAAACTGTAAAGTATAGCTTCATCCATGAACTGTAGTATTATATTTTCTAATCACGGGGAAAATGTAAAAAATGCATAGATAATTTGCTTTCCATTCTATGGCAAATAATAATTATATACTTGTACAATCGTACAATACCTATTCCACTATAGTACAAAGTTTGAAATTTGAATACTGACAGGGTACGTGGCAATCGCGAATTGGTTTAACGTAATTATGGAGTAAATGAAAAAGTGCCATAATTATTTACTAACCATTCTATACAGGAGCTGACAGGTGCCCTAACCATTCTATATTGTTCTTTTATTTTCAGCACAGAGGAAAAAATAAACAAAATAAATAAAACGGACACGCGTCCCTGAAAATTCCAAAAGCGAAAATGTGACCTTTGAGATTCCAATAAAACAAAAGGCTAATATAAAAAAGCTATGCAAGGCATTCAATGCAGGGGTGAAAACCAGAGCATTTTTTTTTTTCGCAAATAAAACCAGAGCATTTAATGCAAAGGTAAAACGCTTTCTGTCCATTGGCTACGTATCAGAATATATACAAGTTCATAGTCATGTGTAGCTTGTCATATTAATATTTTACAATTTTTACTTAACATATTCCAGTACAGTATACAGATGCTTAGTTAAAAAATTTATAATTACTTTTCTTTAATAAAGAGAAATTTCTAGTATAAATTTAAATTACTTTTTAAAATAATTAATTATTTATTTTTCGGAAGGCTTATTAAATATCATGCAAATTGTGGAGAAAACATTTTTCGGCTTTGACTGTACTAGAGTTGGGTATCATACAAACAATGCCAATCTGATAGTGATCTACCAAATAACTCCGGTTTGAGGTCACTATCTTCTTTAATCTCTAAATTGATCTGACTCGCTCATCGGAGTACTTGAAAAGCAGTAAGAGGGATCCCGATGTAAACTCTCTGATGATGAGGTAAGTTTTTTCTCAATGTGGAAAAGATGCGTGTGAAAATAATTAATGTCAGTATATATGGAACTAGAACCTTTTTATTGCTATACCACAATCCTTATATGTAGAAATATTTGTCTTGTTCCCCAGGAATATCTTTTTGACCAAGAATGTCATATCTTGTTGCCCAAGAATATTTTATGTCATCCAAGTCGACACGAAGTCTACTTGCAGAGTTGTTCAAACCCCCGCAACACTACCTCGGGCACTGTGTCTCCTTCAAGTGTAGGTCATTATGTCAATAACTTGATCTAATGTTTCTGAGATTCCCTCCTTAAAAGGATCGAACTGACAAAGTCGTTTGGCCTACCTTGAACTAAGGGAGCTCCGGTTTGTGACCGAGCTATCCATACTTATCATTGAGTAAAGCCTTTGCTTGTAAAAGACCTTTTTACTATTTAGACTCGGTAACAATTACTATAATCATATTTATCAGCTATATGTTAGTAAAAAACAATTTCAATTATATTTGAGTTTTATGTGATTGCCTAATTCTAATAAGTAGGAATAACTAGGCAAATCGGTATACCAAAATTTGGACTTGGATTCGCTACATTTCTATTACTACTATATGTATCGCTGTATCGATTTTATATATAAATAAGCGATGCACGTACTCCAAGAAATTAATTGGAGTTAGGTGAAATAGACGTTAGAGGGCGCCTCATGGTTTCTTTTCAGCCCGGAACGTTCTTGATCTGCTTGGCTTGAAGAAAATATTTTTCTTGTAGAAAATGCTAGTTGAGGTTACTCTAAAACAAATGTTGGAGCCTTCCTCTAGCGCTAATCTGTTGACTTGCGAAATTCGAGTCAATGGGTTAGGGAAATTTCCCCAAGTAAAAATTGTAACTACACTGAAAGAGGTCAGACACTGTATTTTTATATAGTGAAACAACTCAAGTACTTACTACGACATATTTATTTTTAGAAAGATAATTTCTAGTTATGTCTTTGGTACAATAAATGAGGGGTATTTATAGTGAAAAATCCACGGGCACTGTTCACGATGTCAGTACATCAACATTTAATGTGATTTGATGACGGCGTGCAGCTCTGCAGGTCGAGTCACATTGATTACTTTTCGACAGTACGATGGACATGCATCTTGGTTGCATTTAATGCGTAGTCAGAAGTTGGTCTCCGAAGGATCTTGAACAGTTTCTTGTGTCTGAGTAACCGAGCTCCTTATGAAATTTATCTCGTTGCCGAGCTCTTTACTTCATTGTTTTGTCTCAGAGGTCAAATATTTACATTATTTATTAGGTGTGTCGGTTGATAAAGGGGTCAGCAGTTCATATGTCAACATGCATGCCACATATTAGCATAAGATTTATTTTTCCATTTGAAGTTGCAAATAATAAAATAAGAATAAGTTGATACATTTTTTAGCATACCTAAATATAAATCACGACTAGAGGTGCAAACAAGTCGAGTCGAGCTCGATTTCAAGTTAATGGTGCTCGAGTTTAAGCCATTAATGAGATATTAATCAAATTTGACTTGTTTATCAATATTAAGTAGTCAAACTCGAGCTTTAACGAATTATATTAATATTAACAAGTCTTAAATCAATCTTGACTCTTAACTAACCGAACTTTATTTGAGCTCTCGGCTTGTTTATCAAATGTGGCTCTCCTAAACAACTCTATGCACGAAACGGTTTATTTTTCGTCCGCTAATTGTGCTTAACACCGATTCATTTAAGAGTATATTTGGAAACAATAGCACCGAGAAGAAAAAAATTAATGGAAGTATAAATTTATTTCAATAATTTGAGAGATTGCGCATGGCATGATATTGACAAGTTTATATATTTTTTCAAAACTGTAAAGTATAGCTTCATCCATGAACTGTAGTATTATATTTTCTAATCACGGGGAAAATGTAAAAAATGCATAGATAATTTGCTTACCATTCTATGGCAAATAATAATTATATATTTATATAGCTTGTACAATCGTACAATACCTATTCACTATAGTACAAAGTTTGAAATTTGAATACTGACAGGGTACGTGGCAATCGCGAATTGGTTTAACGTAATTATGGAGTAAATGAAAAAGTGCATAATTATTTACTAACCATTCTATACAGGAGCTGACAGGTGCCCTAACCATTCTACACTGTTCTTTTATTTTCAGCACAGATGAAAAAAATAAACAAAACAAATAAAACTAGGAATGAAGAAGACCTTCCCACATGTGAGAGGGAGGTTTTCGGAAAATTCCAAAAGCGAAAATGTATAGCCATTTATTTAGTGTTGAAGCAAGTCTAAACTAGGAATGAAGACAGACCTTTGAGATTCCAATAAAACAAAAGGCTAATATAAAAAAGTATGCAAGGCATTCAATGCAGGGGTGAAAACCAGAGCATTTTTTTTTTCGCAAATAAAACCAGAGCATTTAATGCAAAGGTAAAACGCTTTCTGTCCATTGGCTACGTATCAGAATATATATATATATATATATATATATATATATATATAATTAATTGTGTTTTTAGTTGGGTATATTTTTATTTTTTCGCGTTTTATGTACAAGTTCATAGTCATGTGTAGCTTGTCATATTAATATTTTACAATTTTTACTTAAACATATTCCAGTACAGTATACGGATGCTTAGTTAAAAAATTTATAATTACTTTTATTTAATAAAGAGAAATTTCTATTATAAATCTATTATAAATTTAAATTACTTTTTAAAATAATTAATTATTTCTTACTTTATGCATATTTATATAAAAGTAAATAAAAGAGTCTTATAATATAATAATTTCCTAGCCTATATCATCTAATGTCTTTTATACATGAATTTGTTAATTGATAAATAATTTTATTACATTATAATTAATATTAATAGATAGTTTAGTTATTAGGTATACAAAGATAATATAGTTATTTATTTAATGTATGTAATATGAACGTCAAATCGAAATTCAGTCACAAAATATTTATTCTGATGCATTATATATAACAAAGTAGTAACATTTACAAAAATTATTACCTTTTAAAATATATTTATAATTTAGGTTGTCAAATATTTTATAATTTTAAAAATTTGAATGGTAAACCCACACCTACATTAACAACTACTCCCAAGCACATATAAAATTAAAAAGAACTCGACATATATGATTAGAAGGCACCACAAGTTGACATATATTTATGATACCCTGCTTTTATAAATAGAAAGAGATACAATAAATATGAAATAATAAATATCTTAAATATTTTATGACCCCTTGCCTATATAATATATATGTATATATTGGACGTATTATATCAATTGAGAAATGGTAATGAATGCCTCTAATAATTTCTATTTTAATAGTATTTATTTATACTAATCCTTCTGCATGTTTATGAGAATATTAACAATAATTAAGAAGATACAATGGTTAGCATTGGAAGAGAAATATTTTAAGGATCGTCGTAGTTGCAACTGACATAGACCATTATATTTTGAGGACAACGATGATCAAGTCCCATTTTAATACTAACTTAAAATTTTTTATTCAAAAAGAAAAAGTATATTTACTAATTTCTAATTAAATATTAATTAATTGATTATTAGTATGTTTTGAATAATATTATATAATAATAGTATTCCAAATTTAATATCACAAATACAATGGACACATTTTCTGAATTTAGTATCACAGATAAACAATAAAACAACTCCCTATCTATTATATTATTATTATATTCCCTATCTATAACTGCCTCCCTACTGCTCCCTAATCTAACAGACTACCTCATCTCTCTCACACGGACTACACACCCTCTCTCTCTAGACGCAAACGACCCAACAGAACAACCCACAGCCGTCGCAAATGCCCAGTCCCATTTGGTCATAGATAAACAATAAAACTTACATTGAAATAGAAACCCATCTAGTCAAACTGAAATAGAAACTCATCAAGAGACACCCATCAAGTCGAAAACTATTAATAGCAAGAAATGATAAAAATCATGAGTACCACCTAAAACAACTTAGCGGCAGATCAACTCCTACATGATATCAACTCTATAAAAACTATAAAGCGTTTATATCTTTATATGTATTGGTATCTAACATATTTTATAATAGTAACTTGTGGAACATATGTTATTGAAAACAAGAAATTATAAAGCTTAGTGGTGGCTTTTTTTTATTCACCTCATCAAGATGATGTACACTATATTTATAGGCTTCATATGTCGGTTAAGGCTATTCTAGAGATTTTTACCATCTTTTGACTAACATCATTATGTAGATAATTCTAGAAATAATTAAAGTGTAAGCAAAGTATAGTAAATTGCTAGAATACTCCGGAATGTACATAAAAATTTTCTCAACATGTTTTGTGTTTAATATTTGCATCCAGTTAACCAACTCATAGAGCAAAGATTTTGTGTAATGAATGCTCCGAAAATGTGCATAGTTCACAATTCTACCAAAAAATGGCTTGATTAAATTGTTAGTTCTCGTGTAATTTCAACTTGATACAAAACTTACAGTAGAAATAATTATGGCCGGAACTCAGAATAATGGCATGATTAGTATAATGAAATAAAATTTGATAAGAATGAAATAAGTTGAATAATGAAAATAATTATGAGAAATGAATAAAACAAGATTTTCCATTGAAGTATTTGGTATAAAGAATAAATTATATAACTGAAAATGACATTACCAACCTATATTATCATTTATCACTATTTGATAAGTCAAATTATAATAACTATATTAATGTTATTGATTTTCTTATTTATGATAATACTAAAAATATATTTTTTAAAAACAAATATACTCTATTTTAATAAATATATTTTTTATATTATTATACTCATCTTATATAATAAGTAAGTGACTTATGTATTTATATACATATTAACTAATACAAATATATCATAACATAAAACTTTATAAGATTTTGGTCGGATATTATTTTTTATATCGGTGACATCTTTTATATCCCATGATAGGGTAAACGGTCCCAACCAGCCTCGAACAACCTGGACTCGCACTCGACCGGTTCAAAGACCTGAAAAACAACGTCAAGGAATGTCCCAACGTAGAGATTTCGATGCTAAAGCCAGTGAACAGTGAGAAAGAGGATAAACAGTAAAAACTATATATAGCTTATAAGTATATTAGTGTGTGGAGAATGTGAGTGATATATCATGCCTCACCTTTTTATATATGAGTGGTACCTTATTTCCCAAGACTGTCAGGTTGGGCTGCGCGAGTGCCCGAACAACCAGCTTGTACTGCCCAGGTGCCCGAACTGCCCAATTCTTTTAGGCTACGTGGTCCTATCCACGTGTTCTTATATTAATAATATTCCTTTTTATCTATTATGTGTAATGTGTTTACATTATGCCACTTCATTAGGTGTTCTAATTGTGCGAGCAGCTCGGCTTCCTTTGAACCGGACTGCTCCGACCTTCAGTGTGCAAGCTTTGTCTCTTAGATCGCGCCATTGACCTGCCTAGCTCAATATCGAGTTTCTATCAGACTAACCGAGAGCCCTAACCCGGCCTGTTGAGGAGTTTTTTTACCAGTGAAGTCACCACCGATATGGTGACTCTTCCACTTCCAGTGTCCTCGAAATAAAAAATACAAGAGACCAAAATGACAATAAAACATATAAGTGAAAACGACCAAAATTTAAAATAAACTACATATAAATGAAAACGGTCAAAATTTAAAATAAATTAAAACGAACACAAATAAAACACTACACACATAAAATAACAACAAAAATGTTGAGCCCGAGTTATAGTGGTCACGACTCGTTTGAGGGTTTGACAAAAGAGGGTTCAGCCTAGTCGTATTCCGCCCATCCTCATCTCTCAGGCCATCATATTTGAATTCTGTGAAGGGTGTCTTTGTTCTAATTTATTTCTTATTTATTCTTCAGCATTTTTAAATTATATATGCTATTCAATTGATGAATTAAAATTACCTAGCAACCGGGTGCTGGAGTCGAACCATGATTGAGCACACAATATTGCACGACAAACTAAGAGAACTCAACCGAGTCGAATTGAGATCACACATGTACTACACAATGAATGACACATAAATAAATAAGAGAACTTAACCAAGTCAAACCAAGATTGCACACGCAATGGCACGCTCACATAAGAGAACTTAACCAAGTCAGAACCTAAGATTGCACTCGCAATGGCACACTCAATGTAAAAGAACTTAACCAAGTCCAAACCAAGATTGTACACACAATGGCACACCCAAAACAAGAGAACTTAGTCAAACCAAGATTGCACAAAAAATGGCACACTCAAAATTGGAGAACTCAACTTGAGTCGAACCAAAGATCACACAAACAATAGCACGATAAAATGAGAAACTCAACCAAGTTGAACCAAGGTTGCACAAACAATGGCACACTCAAAATAGGAGAACTTAACCGAGTCGAACCAAGATCACACACAATAGCACGATAAAATAAGAGAACTGGTCGCACACACAATGGCACGTGCCATGGGACAAAATAAAATTAAATAAATAAATGTTACAAAGAGAGGGGAAAAAAAACATAAAATCTACATGAAAGCTCAATCATTTAATCTCGTACGTTGTAATGATCAGTAACCGGACACAATCTGGACCCTAATTCAATGGGCAACACTCTCAATATAGCTCTCTGTGATAAGTAACCGGACACAATCTGGACCCTCCAACCATAATCCAATGGCCAACAGTAGTGTCATTCTCGACTCTAACGTTCTCGCACGGGGCCTTGAACACATAGTCGTCGTAGAAACCCTCGAACATGACCCGGCAGTCGAGCGCCCTCGACTCGGCTTGACCGCACGTCAGCATCGTGGCCAAGGTCACGTTCTCGAGGATGCGGTCGTTTTCACCCATGTACATGGTGGGCCCAAAGCCTTCCCCCGCGGGCGAAGGCATGCACTGGGGCCACACGTTGAATTGCTCGATATCTATGCCGCGGCGCTTCCCCACAACAAACGCTAGCTGGAATGCGGCCGTGGTCTTGCAATCGCCGTCCACGCTCGATTTGCATATTTTTTCGTCCTTTATGAGGGAGAGCGACTCGATTACGAAAGTCGGGAAGTGGGGCTTCATGACTAACATTGTAATCGCTCCTAGTATCAAACCCAATAGAGCGATGATTAACACCAGCCCTGACAAACGCTCGTCGTTACAGGACGAGGCTTTGGTGGCTTGGGTGGGTAGTGTTTCCATTGAGTGCAAAAACAAGTGTGTGTGTCAGTGTGTGTAGATGGTTGAGATAAATAATAATATGTATAGAGATAGAGACACTGTCTGCTATAAGTTAATATATAGTGACCTATGATAGTTGAGTCTGCTGGGTATACATGAACTCAAAATCTGATTTGTATCTGGTAACTGATGGAGATAAATATGGGTTTAATAGTCAACTCAAAGAGATTGGATTTGGTAACTGATTGAGATAAATATGGTTGTCATAATTATCTATATACATACATTGTGTTGGGAATCAATCTACAGTGAGTATAAATGATGCAAAATTTTCGAAACATAGGTCTCAACTTTTCAAAAATTCTATGGAGCCATCGGAGTGCTCCCGAGCCATCCATAACTTTATATATTGACACGTGTTCAATGTGCATTTATTGCAGGACACGTGTCAATACACAATTTGTAGATAATTATGGATGACTCTATAAGCCGAGTCATCCGATGACTCTATAGAAAAATCGTTCTAACTTTTGTAATTCGTAACTATAAATTGTAGGCTATAATTTATTGATATTTTTACATTCTTTTTTTTTATTTTTTTTTTTANTATTACAAAAAAAAAAAAGGAATGCATTTTAAAATTGTTAATATGTTATTAAATTCTTGTCCCTTGCGTCCATACTATATTGCACATTACGCACACAATCAATTCATTTTATACAACCTTTTTCATAGGAAATCGAGCGGTTAATATCAGAATTTTTTAACGGCCTACAAAAATTTTATGTTAAAATAATAAGCCACACTCACGAAACGCAATGCTAGTAGCTTGATTACGCTCGACTCATTTGAGTTTAATTTGACTTGTTTGACAACTAAGTCTAGTTATTTGAACTCATCTACATCACCAGCTGAACTTAGATTGGTTCATTAAAATTGGTAATGCTACAAAATAAGGTATTTTTATATATCAGCTCGTTGAGCATCAAATACAACTTGTTAATATTAATAAATGAACTATTTACCTCAAAGATCTCATCATCTTAAATCCGAAATTAATACAACAAAGTAGCATGTAAATCATACCAGAAATGATAAAATAACATAAGATGATGAATAAATATGATTAATCTGGACCAACGAACCCACGACTTGCTTTCACCTAAAAAACCTAATCACAAAATAATTTTGAAATTGATGACAACTAAACTAGCTAGCTAAGATCATCTTGAGCCATTATCTCTACACTGGTGTACGACTTACTCTACGATCTAGAATAGAGTTAAGCAATGGTCAAATTGTTCTTCAATTGTTCGCACCGCATTTTATGAATATTTACAATTTACTCATTATTTAAATTAATTTTAATATTACAAATATAATTTAATGAGATATATTATGTTACAAATATTTAGTTATATAAATTATCAATAAATAATTGAAAAAATACAGTTAAATGCAACATTATTTATGTCAAGAATATTCTATTTAGTAGAAGATTAATCATTTATTTTCTACCACATCAAGTTATATAGAGAATTCTCACGGTTTAATCTAAATCGTAAACTACTTTTAACCATATACATATATATCAAGGTTATTCTATTACTAACTATATATATATAGATTTCAAGAATATTATTCGATTACACAAAAAAAATATGGTAAGTAGAGAACTCATAAATAAATGGTTAAAGAAATCATAAGCATAAGTAGAAAAATATGGTAAATAGAGAACAAGAACTTGTTAAAGCAAATATATTCTTCGCGTTCATTTGGGAAACTAGAAAAACCAAAAACAAAAAGAACAGGACGTCAAAACCAAAAAAAAAAGAAGAGCACGTCTGGCCACTATAAATTAGAGAACTGTTTTGGATTTTAGAGAATTGTTGGCACTATAAATTAGAGAACTGTTTTAGATTTTAGCTCCGCGTTTATTTGGGAAAACTAAGGAAAGAAAAAGATCACCAGGACTATTTTTATTTTTTAAAATAATGTATATATATATATATGAATACACATTTATAAATATTTATTAGCAAATATAATATTATTAACATTTTGGTATATAAAATTATATATATAATATTTGTTTGTTACTTTTATGTATATCTATATAATAAAAATACTATATGTAATTTTAAAATTTTTAAAATTAATTATTCAGAATTTTAATAGTTGTAATTTGATTTTTTTTCATTCTAAAAAGTATAAAGAATATAAAATCTTAATAAATGTTTTGCAAGATTTGTGAAACTTGATTACACAAACTCACCCATATAAATTTAATTTTATATTTATGGAATGTCTATAATTAATTACTCCATCTATACTTATATTAAAAGGTATATCATTTACCAGATTTAGTATAAAGAAAAGTCAACAACATTTATTGCATTACTATTTCCGTATAATACAATCTATACTTATATAAAAGGAGATCCTATTTACTATATTTACTATCCAGAAAAGTCAACTGCATTAAATGCCATTACTATTTTGGTATTATAATATTTTATTTATTTAATTAATTTATTTATTTATTTTATTTTAAAAAAGTAAGTATAATAAAAAAAATTAATAATAAAAAAATCAAATACCAAATAAAAATGTACACTTTGACTTATTTGATTATATTTGGTATTTGATTATACCAAATATATTCCTATTTAGTATATACATTAAATACTTACTAAAGTACTTATTTGTTTTATTTGTCAAAGTTAAGTATAGATTTGTTTATATTATCAAATCATAAAAAAAATATTAAATCCATATTGTAAAAAAAAAAAAATCATATAATTTTATAACAATTCTACTACACTATTTAACAATATTTTTTTATTATATAATAAAATAATAATTAAATATTATATGGTGAACAACAATAAGTAAAACTGTTACTTTCTCTTATATCAAGGGATAAATTGATATGCTAAAATTATATTTTTATTAGTATAAATATTTTAGTGAGATAATATATTAATTATTTTACAAGCTAACCCTAACATGCTCATATTTAATGTTTTAAAAGATGTAGAAAAAAAACTTATAATAACTCTATTGTTTTTAGACTTAAACGTTGATTAAAAGAGGTAAAAATTCCTAATTTTTTAGACTTAAACGTTGATTAACACCATAGATTGAGAGTTTATATTTAGTAAAATTTCTAGTTGTAATAAAAAAAATTAATTTTTGCTATATTTTAGAATATATTTAAATTCATTATAAAAAAAAAAAAGAAAAAAAAAACTACAATGAAAAAAGCAAGTCAGCTATATATCGATTTGTTGTACTACTCAAATCACATTCACAATTTGACGACAAGGAAAGGAAACTCATTGATTAAAGTATTATTTTGTCAGTAGTCTTAATGTACAAGAGACTTTAAGACTCCACTTGAATATTATAGAACTTTTATTGAACGTTGTACAATTTTTTTGCGTATTATAAATTTTTATTGAACATTGCATCTTATAATATAATATTCTCCAAATAAATATCTCGTGCCCGTACATTTTTTTTTATTCATGTATATAATTATAAGCCTGGATAAATAGCCTTAAAATTGTGCACCCCGTGCATCGCACGGGCTCTGTATGTTGTACCAAGTCTAGCCCTATAATGATAAGATCAAATCTCTGAGTTCAACTAAATTGCATGTTGTGTTTACAAGCAAAATTTCAAGAAACTAACAAACAAAATTTCAATCACAACTCGGCCATAGAATCTAAAATGATGTCTATGTCGGGTGTTATAACAGCACGCCTTTTGAGCTCCCCAAAGTTACAACACTGTTTCTCGTCCGTATTCACCGCAACAACATCTTGAGCAAACACACAATTCAAACCTGAAGATACCTGTGAGTGTAGTGCATCGATTTACAAGCAAAATTAGCTTTGTACCACATTAAAATATCATAAATTTTCATATCAAATAATTTTCTCTTATCAATCAAATCAAGTAGCTTACTGTTTTTTATCACAAAAATATCGCATATAGTTAGAAGAACTTTTCAACTTGTAGAAATTACAAGTACCCCTTCAGGTATATATTCGCATTTTGAAATGTACTTTGTAAAATAAAACAAATACAGATTGAGGTCTCTGAATCAAGAGAAAACTGGAAAATTTCCATTTGTTAACTTCAATTTAGATTCAATCAAGCCTCTAAAGTATACATTTTTGTAACTACACATTATTATTTTTTTTATTCATAGCTCTAGAGATACTAGTGAATGCATATTGCTAGAAGATGATAGATATATATACTCACATCATATAATGTCTCGCCAAGCTTCAATTTCACGGCACCACTCTTGTAAACCAGCATCTTGCCCATGTGGCCGGCTGGAAGTGATTCTAAGCTACACGGATTTCGAGAAGGGGCTTTTCCCTTAACGGGCTTTCCATTATTTTCGGGCCCTTTGACCTCATCATAAGCGGGTTTGTTCAGCATGGGCATTGATGATGGTAACTGAAAGAATAACATGCTATCCTCTGTATCCTCATCCTGCCAAAAAAAAAAATATATATATTAAAAATATCGTTAAAACGCCACAGAGTTTCAAGCAATTGGTGAGTGAGTGTGGTTAGATTATATTCGAAAAGATTATTGACCAATAAACCAAGCTCTTCTGCTGGCTTCGTCACGTTTTCATCATAAGCCGATGCCAGTGAATCTTCTCCGAATTCTTCTTCATCAAGTTGTTCTACACGCAAGAAATTTGAAAATAAAAAATGTCAAATCAACTCAATTATAATTTTCAACTTTGAATTATGAAGCACATGGCAAATGCAAAATATGACAATACGAAATTGCTTTAATGTTTTTTTTATTTTTTGTTCTCTCCAGCTAAAAGCTGAAAAACATTTTTGTTCGAGTATCTGCAAAGACCATTACATTTTAAGTAAAAGAATAAAAAAAAAAAAATCTGTTTGTCGATTGAACGTGGAGACATGCCTGGATTTCCCGCGTATGGCCTCCTCAATGGAAGAGTTACGGGATAATAGGTGTAATAATCCTGCAATCGTTGCAAATAAGGAACACCATTAAGTTTAGTACAAAGAGCTCAAGCACACAAAATCATATGTTAGATTTATCTGAAGTTCATACCCACGGTTCCTTATATTCTCTCTGCTGCTCGAAACCACCTTCACGCAGGAGAATATTTTTAAATTCAGCAAACAATTTCCACAACACAAATCAAATGAGACCACATTGTTACGAACTAAACAAAAAAACCCAAAAAAAAAAAAAACNAGAACACTCGCCTTCAGAAGACGAGCCCTGCTTATTGTTGATGGCCTTGGGCACACCGTATGACTTGAGGGTCGAAGAAGATGATCCTCCGAAGCCAAATGAGACTTGTGTGGGTCCCACTGAAATCATCAAATGAGAACAAATCAATAGCACGCCCAAAAATTCCACTCAAACCATGTGGAGATGCTTTTTTTACCTTTCCTCTCGACTTTCGGCTTCTGATCCCTCAGGGATGCTTCCTAATAATACGCCGCGTAAGAAGGAAATTTAAGCACGAACCACTCATTTAATATCGAACTTTCGGAATAATGTAAAACAGAATTCGAAATACAATGTGAAATGAAGTTGAGAACTTTACATTAAAGCGGCGTAGAAGTTGCTCTGCCTTGGCGGCATCAATATCATTTTCAGCTTTTTCACTTCAACATGGACAAAACGACATGAATAAAAACAGTAAAAACAAAGTTAAAAATCGAGTCATGCTAGGAGAGCTAAAGTAAGTGTGTGGATTGAAACTAAGATGTTTACACTTTGGTTGGGATGGGTTTCGGCTCTCTCTTGGGAGGACGTTTTGGGGCAAATTTCACCTATTGCAGAGCAATACAAATAAATTAAATTAACATATAATTAGATTGATTGATTGATTGATTTTAATAAAAACAATATGAATGATGCTAATAGAAATACCTTCCTGGGAGGATTCTTGGTGGTATTAGCTTGCAAATCAGGATCCATCAGGCTCACAAGTTTGAATTCACTACTCACTCAGTCTACTATGTACAAAATAAACAGCAGTAAATATGAGCTAAACAGATTTGTATTTATATATTAAAAAAAAAAAAGAAAAATATTTCATACAATGCAACAGCCATATTGAAATTTGCATCTAATAAGAACGATACAAAAACCCAGAAAAAGAAAAGCATGATAACCAATTGATATACATTTACAATCACATTACAAATATGGAATTGGTCAATTTACTAAGAGTACGCATAAATAACGCGGTAGCCATGGAACTAACCTTTTTCAGTTGATGGTCGATTATGTGGACGATTTTAGAAAGAAGTGCCAGTTCGCTTCGAGTGTCGGATTAGAGAGAGAGAGAGAAAAGGCTGAGGTTTAGGGTTTTAGGGAGTTAAAATGTGAGTGGTAAGATTTTCTGGGGGTCAGTTTTGGTCCAACAACGTGCGCCAAAGATGTTGATGCTTCTGTTTTTTTGTTTTTCTTTTCTTTTCTCGAGTGTCATTGTAAATTGTAATTTGTAATTCAGAAGAAGTGACAAGACAGATGCTATTGTAATCTACCCACTGAAAT
>BKCP01013514.1:68245-100772 GCA_008636005.1 Striga asiatica | reverse complement strand
ACAGTTAAACTTATATTTATCATCATATTTATGATCAAATAAAATGTGTAACACGAAGAACATAATTCGTCACCCCTGATGAAATTGAAACAATACAAGTCACATTATCACACACACAGGAAAAAAGTTGATGTTTCATCCTTCAAACATCAAGAAGCATTCAGAAAAACCTCAATCTTTTTATCTAAAAAAACAACAATTCAGAAAAAATTATATTTTGGCAGCCCAATCAGAACTCCCATTCCCACCAAGTCTAACGGCTACAAAATATACAATAGAAATTTAAAACGGAGCTCACTAAAAAGATCTAATTCCTTGTTGCTTGTACAGACTGAGATGTGGCAATCATCTGGGCAGTAATACTCGCGTACTGAACTGCCGTGTGTTGTAGCGTATATTGGTCTCGCAGGCCATATTCTGAAAAGTTTGGCTCTATGTGGACAAAATGACCTGGCAACGACCTTTTTGATAGAGCCTCCTGCCAGAGATCAAAGAATTCACCCATGATTTGATGCGATTTATCCCATGATGAAATTGGTAGATACTCCATCTGCAACAAAGACACACCGAGCCTTCAAATAGTAGTAATTCACTTGATGTATTTGAATGTAGAAGAAAAGAAATCTCATAGAACAAGAAAAAATGACAAGATATAGTTATACATTTTAACTGAACCTAAGTGTTTCTACCATTATTGGTGAAGACTACTTGAACAAGAGCAAGTTTTTATCCATGTAATGGATGAAACTGGAAACAATATTTAGTTTTCATCAGTATTCATACGAGAGTGAATAGTGCCCACGGTAGTGCTGTATAATAACCATAATTAGTTTACTGTACCTTCAAAGTGTCCATCTTAGAATGTTATCAACCAATAGAAAAAGTCAAACAAAGAACACCTCGTATTAATTTCCATGCATCTGCAGTTTTTTTATAACAAACAGAAAGCACAATTACTCGTTACATGTGCAGAGATGTCCAGAGAACACATATTATTTTATAATCTTAAGCTGCAGGATCTGTTTATAATTGCATAAATCCACGCTTTTCAGACCTGTTTGGCAAGTAGGCCAGTCTAATATGTCTATAAAGTACACCATCCAGCCATACATTTCTCAGTTCAAACAAATGGTGAAGGCCTAGTTTGGACTGGTCTTCACTCCTCACTCAAGACAGAAAAGATTCATTTCAACTGCTAGTTTATATAAAATACAACTCACCGAAATTTCAAACCAGTGTTAATACTTAATGTACATGGCATTGTACTACTATATGGTCTTTTCAAGCATGTTATAAATCCCTTTTTCATCATTTATGGTCTAAATAGGTTCTTCAAAGGAAACAAAGTCCCTTATATTTCTCACATATGCCAATGACAGTGTAAGCATTACACCTGAACATAACATCATGTGTCTACACACTGACAATAATAATAACCTCATATTGCTCCCATTTATACTGATGTTTCTATTGAGGCCAAGTTTATCACCTTCATTAAGTTCTTAAATCAAATTAGATACTCATGATTTGGGAATATGTAGTTACAAATTCTAGTATTTTACAATCTTGAAATTTGTTTACACTAGACTAGATCAAACACTTTCATTTGATAATCCAAGTTCAAGCATCCAACTACAAGTGATTCAATAGTTAACTACTTGACGGTTCCGACCGGAAACTACTATAACAGAAACACGGTCAATAGTTTGCACATAACTCCATACAAGCATTCTGTTTTCTATCCATTTGATTAGGGAAATGGCACATAAAAGCAAGTAAAGTACAAATTCAAAATTCAGAGAACTAAAAGTTCCGAGTTACCTCCATAACTATGCCCCTCAAACTTTCCGAATGCATTGGAACCACCTTTCCCACTCGCAACTGAAAGTCGCCAAGTTGGTACAGAGTACCCTACACATAGAGTAAAACATTCCAATAAATAAGGGCAAAAACGTGATTCCACACTGTATGCTCCTCAGCCTTTCATTATTTAGCACAAAAAGGAAAAACGAATAGATGTAATAGTAAATGCTGAATATCAGATCAAAAATATCTTGACTGGGGAAAAAAGAGGGAAATAAGAAATCAACATATGCAACAACCACAAACCTCAAAATTAAGGGCGACCCTTGTTTTATAAGATTGCAGTTTCTCCATTATCATCTGAATATTAGACTCGGCCTCAACCACGAGGCGCTGCCCCCTAATTACCAAGAAATATTTACCAGGCTGCTCCGCAAGCGAAATCCCCATAAAATCGCGAGGGAATTCATTACCAATGGCTTGTTCTTACCATAAACAGAAAACAACAACAAAAAATTTAGGGTTTTTTTTTTCATTCCAATACAGATGCTACCAAATTGTCTCCGCAATTACAA
Organism: Striga asiatica; assembly: GCA_008636005.1. Taxonomy (NCBI): domain Eukaryota; kingdom Viridiplantae; phylum Streptophyta; class Magnoliopsida; order Lamiales; family Orobanchaceae; genus Striga; species Striga asiatica. Next base: position 98,394 of record BKCP01013514.1, on the reverse strand, counting down.
TTGACATACTCGATCGAATCCATGTAGGTAAATCATTTTTTCAAAGCAGAAAGCGTACAAGACCCAGAGTAAGAGATACCTCTGACCATGGCCTTGTAGAAGCTAAGAGTTGATTTCCAGCGCCCTTCCTTGACGCCATTGATGCTCTCGGCGCACTGGGACACTTCCGTGAGTATTTGGGTGTTCACTGTCGTGCCGGGATTTGGCTGCCAGTGCAAAATCCTGCATCCACCAAACACGCCGTTACGCCATTCGCACCGCACAGTTACTCCGACAGTAAAAGCTTAAAATTAAAGTAGGTCAAAAAAATCTCGATTGGGAAGTTACAGTTTTCAGAAGAAACAAAAAAAAGGAAGAAAATTTGGGGTTTCTAGTTTCTGTGTTAACCATTTGATGGGCATTGGTTGGCGGCTTCTTGGAGCTTGCACAGGAAGCGTATGAGAGATCAATTTCCTCTCGAGTTCCAGTAAACGTGAAAAGATTAGGAGATGGGAGTGGAAATTGAACATAGACCACTGTAACTTAACGAAAAATGCCATGTTCCAAGCATAGTTTTTATTAAAATATTTGTTAAATACTATTTTATTTACTAAAATATGTAAGTATTTATTAAAATATTAACTATAATGGAAGAAAATTTTTAATTTATTATCTAAGCCGTAGAAAATAAATTGTCATAGGAAATTTTTAAAGAAAATTTGTTAAAATAAATTTTTTAAAATATTATTTATTTTAAAATTTGTTAAAATATTATCTTAATTTTTTAAAATATTATTTTTTTAAAATTTGTTAAAATATTATTTTAAAATAAATTTTTTAAAATAAATTTGTTAAAATAAATTTTTAAAGAAAATTTGTTAAAATAAATTTTTTAAGGAAAAATTGTCATAGAAAATTTTTAAAGAAAATTTTTTAATTTATTATCTAAGCCGTAGAAAATAATTTATTATCTAAGCCGTAGAAAATAAATTGTCTAATCATTTATCACATATTAACTAGTACGTAGCCCGTGCGATGCACTTGACAAAAGTATTAAATGAATCATTTCCATAGAGCTTGTCCGTTAAGTAGCCGTGCGATTCACGAAAGATATTAAACGAGTGGACCATAGGGCTTGTCCGTTCAGACCTAAAAAATAATAGAGTTTGATCATATACTTTTAACATCTTTTCATCAACGTCATTTTTTTTTTTTGTTGGAACATTAAACCTGAGTTTGGTAGCGCGTAAATTAACTAATATATTATCTCCTCACATGTTTATAATAATATAAATTTGATTTCATTATATATATTTATTCCTTGATATAAGAAAAATAACAATTTTACGTAATCTTGTTCCTCGTATAATATCCATATTATTTTATTATAAAATTTATTGTAATATAATGTCATTATTATTATTTATACAAGTTATAGATGTAGTCTTCTTCTTCTTTTTGTTTTATGCAATTAAAATATTTAATGTATGTTCATAATATTTATTAATGTAAATAATTTAAATTTTGTAAATAAATTTAAAGTAAAACATTCTGTACAAACATTTTACAAAATATACTCAAATGTTTTTTTAGAATTTAATTTTTTAAACATCTTCGAAATTCTATGCAATTATTCAACATCCTTGATATAAATTCGAAATCATAATTAAATTCTATGCAATTATTAATTTCATCCGATGTTATGGGAAACAAATAATTCGGAAATGTAACAAATGATAAGGAATTTCAAAATTAAATTTTCAATGAGACATGTTTTTACTTAAATTCTATGCAATTATTATTTTGTCCGATTTTATAACAAACAACTCATTAAGAATTTTAATGTAATAAAATGATAAGAAATTTTAATATTTAAATTTAAATTTGAAATGAGACATGTTTTTACTTGAAGTCTATCTGTCCGATTTTATTGCAAAACACATCAATTAAAGATGAATTAATGCAAATCAGTTTTTTAGCAATAAAATAATAATACAATTGAAAAAATTGATGGAAATAAAATGCATTAATTGTCACTTGACTTTACTAGCTACTAATTTTAGTAAATAGGATGGCTCTTTATAAAGTGTATTTTAATTTTAATAAACTATTTTATTTTTACTACCAGTATAAGGGCTGTATTTTTAGTCAGATGGGCCTGGGACTCCACACTCATTAGGCCCATTGCATATTCTAGAAAACTACGTGGGTCATGTCCAGATAATAATCTCATTTAGAGTGGCCTTTTACTTTTTAGTCTTATTCTGCTAAACGCAAAGCAATGTGGTTCGCTTTCAATTTCCTCTATCCTGCGTGAATCGTAAGCTTGTTCTAGTTTAACTACAATTCCAGGTAAATAGGTACGCCCATCATGTTATTGGCTTGACAGATTTGGTTTGTTTCGTTAGTGTTTCACGAAGTTTGTGGATTGTGCTCGAGACATGTTTGATTAAATGCCTGTGAAGAAGTTTGTAGGTTGTGCTCGAGATATGTTTGATTAAATGCCTGTGAAGAGCTAATCTCTTAATATTGATACTGTAATTTGGGGAAATATTGTGGATTGTGCTCGAGATATGTTTGCCATCCCTTGATTTTAGGTTACATTACAAAAGATGAACAACACTGGCCAAAACTCACAAACAGTATCAATGAAAACGGCCTGATTTTGTGAAACAATATATATATATATATATATATTTAATATTATGTATATTTGTTTCAGCTGCGTTTCTATTACAATTCTGGCTTGGAGGACGTAATTTTTATGCAATTACAGATCTGTTGCGCTTCGCCATATTTGTTGAGATTTTGACTTTTTCTTGGCATGTGTTTGTTAGAATTTGATGCTGATTTGATTCATCTGCAAATTATTGGCGTTTTTTTACAAGTATTTAAGCTGAGCTGGGCCTATTTTGAGCCTTTTTTTTTATTATGATGGAATATCACGTCAGTTCTTCGTTCGGTAGGGCTTTTTCTTGGTGCTTGTTTTTTATTACTGCAGTAACTTACCAGATTTAGCTGCATTTGTTGTAAATATTTGGTTGAGGGTCTTAATTCTTATGTTAAATTCGCATTGTATGTGGGATTTACTTTTGCTATTGAGCATTTCTTGAATTTTTTAGAATAACATGTCGTGTTGATACCTCTGAGTTTTAGCTCCTATTTTTTTTTTGAAGTCTAGCATTATGAATGTGTCTAATAGGTTATTCGTAATTTCTATTCAACAACAACAACAACATACCCAGTATATTCCCAACAGGTTGGGGTCTGGGGGGTCAGTTGTACGCAGACCTTACCCTTGTAATTATACAAGGAGGCTGTTTCCGTAGCGACCCAAGGTGCATTGCGCCGTTTGATATATTTTTTTTCTAGAAACTTCACTAATAGAAGAAGCACTAGAATTTAATTGAGCCATTTTGATCTAGTCCATAAAAGAAAATGAAAAGCTCTTTCTGGATGTTCATTGATGGTGATTGGATCTTTGTAGAGATGGCAGATTGTTATTTTCCTGTTCTGTTTAAAGTCCTCTGTGGTTTTGATTGCTTCAAATTTACTCTGCAAATCCTAAAGCCAGTAATTGGAGATGAATTTTGATTGTGCATAAAATGAACCACTTCAAAATTAGATATGGTTATTCGAAGAACATTGGGATATTGATTGTATGGATGATTACCTTATTGGTTTAGTGAAGGACTTATTAATGAAAATCCTCTCTTACCTTTTTTATCAGCCAATGGCATCTTCTGGAGACTCCTGGGTAAGGGAATATAATGAAGCAGTCAGACTTTCTGATGACATCACGAACATGATATCTGAAAGGAACTCGCTGCCAGCATCTGGGCCAGAAGCCCAACGGCATGCATCTTCTATTCGGAGGAAAATAACCATACTGGGAACTAGACTGGACAGCCTACAATCTCTTTTATCAAAGCTTCCTGGCAAGCAATCTTTGTGAGCTATCCAACATCTCTCCTGTAAAGATTAAACATGCTATTAGATTGGAATGATAAACTAGTTGTCATATTTCCTCATTTGTCCATTATTGCGTTTTACATTGGTTAGATATGCTTTAGACCCTAATCACTTCAATATCTGCCTCAATTACTTTCCTTTATGCCATTCGCACCTGAAGTTAGTCTTGTTGAACACAAAGTTTGGAGGAAGAATTGATATATCTGAGATACTGAATGGAAATAAGATAACAATGTAATAGTTGAAGTTGATGTGACACGGAAGTAGTAAAATAGTGTTTTGTTGTTAGAATAATAGTTAGTTTATTAGTAATGATTGGATTTGATTTGAAGTTGTGTTGATGAGATTGAGACAGAAAATTATTGAGGAATGTGGAGTAATGATTAATTTTTTCAAGTTGTGTTGATGAGGTTGAGGAGAAAAAGGTGAGAATGAATGACTAGTGTGCCTTTTCAGTTTTTTTTTTTTTGTATCCAATCATGACTTCAACGAAAAAATTTAGCTAATGATATAAAACTGAAAATTTCTTATATCCAGTAGCTGCTGCAAGCTCTCAATTGTTCATTTATGCTTTGTTTGCCCATTTTTAGATCTCACAAGTACTCTTCTTCATTTTGATGTTTCCGCTTGTAGATATTGAAAATCACTAATTGACAACCTTGCTGAGCTCTCTTCTCAAATTTCATATTTTATATCTTTATAAGTAAATGGACATCCTTTCAGTAAAATGTTTGATTGAGTGAACCTTTGTTTGTTGCTTGTCGAGCTAAATTCCTTGTGCTCTCTTTTATACCTGCTCCATTCCATTTACAGGTCAGAGAAAGAAATGAATCGTCGTAGAGACATGGTTTCTAATTTGAGATCAAAAGTGAACCAGATGGCTTCCACTTTGAACATGTCAAATTTTGCGAATAGGGACAGTTTACTTGGCCCTGAGATAAAGCCTGTTGATGCAATGAGCAGAATTAGTGGCCTTGACAACCATGGTGTTGTTGGTCTCCAAAGACAAGTCATGAAAGGCTAGTTGCTGGGAGACAACTCTTGACTTCATTTGATTTTTTTTTTTTTTCATATTTATTATTTTTGACAATTTTCAGTTTCTTTTTCCCACTTTTTGCTACAATTCCCTGCAGAACAAGATGAGGGTCTTGAGAAACTGGAGGAAACAGTGATAAGCACCAAACACATTGCACTGGCAGTAAATGAAGAGCTTGATTTACATACAAGATTAATTGTGGGTTTGCCTTTTTTTCTTTTCTTTCATATTTTTGTATGCTCTGTAATCTGATAATGTCTATTCTCAATAGTGTTCTGTAAATCCTTAGATGCATTGATAATGTAGCTTTTTATCTGCCTATGTGCAGGATAATCTAGATGAACATGTCGAGGTCACAGACTCCAGATTGCAGGTGACTGTTGCTTTTGATAAAGTTTTCAAAGGATAGTATATTGCATTTGAGTTCTGCTTTTTGGTATAATCTTTTAATCACTGTAGATTTTACAAGATGATAACATTCAGCTTTGAGGGTGCCGAAACCATGCCATGCTTTTAGAAGAAGCAATCCTATAGAAACTAAAACAGTTGGAAGTCATGAGTTAGATATGCTTGAATAGATGCTAAAAGCTGAAAGTATGAGATGAAGGAGTTTATTTATTTTTCAAAATCTGGATAAAAAGGAAAAAGAACATGCTGCAATTATATGACTATGCGGAAGGGAAACAACAGTTTTGGGTTATGATAGACGTCTTTAGATAAGAATCTTGGAGATAAACTTCGATTTTTTATTTTTTGTAAAGCACTTCACTATAGTTAGAAGCTTTGCATTTGTATCGTTGATTATGTGTAAATAATAAGAGAGGGTGTGCAAATTTATTAAAAAACTTATATTTCTAGCTAAAAGCTGAGAAGCACCACTACCCAGTGTCATATCTTTGCAAATACTCTTCCCCCATAAGAAAATTAATTATTAAATCAAGAACTATAGACGGTTCTCTGTTTGAAGAACCCAAATCCCGAAATGAACTACTGTACTTTGGAACGTAGAACACACTTGTTTAATGTGTTTCTTACCAATGTATCGAGAAGGATATCTTGTGAAAGTCGACCGAATAATTCAGCACCTGTTTATTGGGAATTTTTCCAAAATTGATTGTTAATGTTTGTTGTTTTGTCTAATCGAGCAGCGAGTACAGAGGAGGCTTGCAATATTGAACAAGAGGACTAAGGGTGGCTGCTCCTGCTTGTGCCTCCTCCTATCTGTCATAGGGATTGTGGTTTTGGTTGCCATCATATATTTGTTGGTCAAATATTTGTAATTTAAGAAAGGTTAAGTTCAAACTTCCTCGTGTGCTTTTGTTTTTATGGATTTATATAATTATGTTGGTATAAAGAAGAGCTAAAGGCAGGACAGGTAATGCCGTGTATTTGCTTTCACAAGGACTGATGGATTTCCAGATTGTTTGTCATGTATATAATTACATGATTTGGTTTGGTGCAAAATTGTACTTAATATTATTAGAATCTTTTCTGCCTTGAAGAGAACTTATGTTGATGGTTGACGATATTGGTATACCTATGTTAACTCGTTTTATTTTTTATTCGGATTTTATGTCAAATGTAAGTCATTTTATGGATTAGTCTTGATTTAGTCATGTAAAAGTGGATATAGGCTCACGCGTATTTGAAATCCAAAGAGACTAGTGTCTCTGCTGGCTTTCTTTTGGATGTACGAAAACTGTGTGGAAGAACCGCTGTGAATTGTACATGGGCTATTGCTCATTGTACAGATTACACTTTAAAATGCTCTCAAAAGAAATAAGAAAAGTAATGGTGATGATAACAATAAAATCAAAACTAAAACGTGCATTTGGTGGATAAAGAAAAAGGGAGTTGAACAGGACTCAACAATCGTGCCAACATAATGATTCATGTAATTATAGGGCAAGCAAATAAAAATTAACACACTTAGTTGTCATAATCATTTATTACACTGTGTTTGGCGACTATAACTTGAAACAATTAGTATTAATTATTAATTATTAATTATTATTACAAACAACAAATCTAAAACTACTTGTATGATACCAAATGTAGACAAGAATTTTGAGTTGGCACAATTAGTGAAGCTCAATCGAATTATACTATGTTTTGTATCACATAAGAATGTTTTGTTCTTGCATGTAATTAGTTCCCAACGTGTATGTAAATCTTGCTATATTCCTCCAAAAACTCTCATTCCAAAAACTCTCATTCTTCAATTTCATTTGAGATTTTTTCACAAATTAAAAAATTCAATCTTGCTCGATAAGGTCAATGCTCGACTCGGCTCAGCTCGTTTGCAGCCCTAGCTGTGACCCACTAACAGCAGCCCCTACAGTAACATTAGATTAAATTAAACAGTTAGCTTTTAACATTAGATTAAATTAAATTTAAGGGTCCAAAATTAAGAACAAATAAATTGTTGCTCCCATCTATACATCCTTGTATTCAATTTTTATTTTATTTTTTTAACGGAAAATAGAGAATGAGTTAGGTCGTGTTTGTTAAATGATTCATTCAAACCAAATTAATTTTAATTAGAATCTAACTCAACTTTAAACTAAACCCCACTATTCTCAACATTGTCAATATAATTAAATAATAGCAATCAATTATTAAATAATAACAACCAATCATTTTTACACATCCTATCAACTTTAATTCACTATTCATTCACTCACATAATTTTAACTAACCATCACATCATATCATCTCCCTCTTACTTTTACATCAAACTAATTTTAATTGTTTTATTTTAAATATTATTTTAATATAAACTCAAAATCCCACTAACAATTAACTATATCACTTTTTCTAAATTAACCCTAGTTAACTCAAAAAATTCACTTTGAGTTAGTTCACTCAAATTATTTCTTTAACAAACACACCCTAGTGAATTAGATCCAATCATGACCGAGTCATATGTTAAGATCCCATAGGAAAATGGGTCATGCCGTTGCCGCTGCAATTGATTTGGCACATGATGCATGTTGTCGGACTCACCCCAAAAGCAACACATCACTTGAGGATTAGAGAAGCAGTGAGTTGAGATAAACTTGGATGCTTATTAGAAGATCAAAAGACTTATTTGCGCTCAAAAAGAGAAAAAAGCATGGTATATGATGAATTGAGGCCAATAATACGATACTTTGAACAAAGAGAAAAAAAGACCCTTCATTTTTTTTACTCGATGCAATTCGACAGTGACAAACTAGTCACTAATATATTTTAGGTTTATTCGGAAATTATTGTTGATTATGGTGATTTTTGCAATGTAATTACATTTGACACGAATTATGGCACAAACAAAGAATTGAGACCCTTAGGTGTGTTCACGGGTTATAATCATCACAGGCAAATGGTCATTTTCAGAGGTGCACTTTTGTATGATGAGACCACTGATTCGTTTGCTTGGCTTTTCAAAACTTTCTTGAATGCTCGTAGAGTTAAAGAGCCTCAAACTATTTTTACGGATCAGGATACAACTATGGAAAATGTTTTGGCAAAAGTATAGAAAAATACACGACATGGACTTTGCACGTGGCACTTGGAATCAAAAGGGGATCAAATATTTGGGTTGGTGTATGAAAGACAATTCTTCCTTCTTGACGGAGTTTGAGAGGTGTGTGTTTGAATATTTAGAAGAGGATGAATTTGAAAGAGAATTGAAGAAACTACTTGATAATTATGATTTGCATGATAATGAATTGCTATCGCATACATATGGTCTGAAGGAAAAATGGGTCAAATGTTACATGAAGTATGCATTTACCTTAAGAATAAGAAGCACTCAACTGAGTGAGAGTTTGAATAGTGATTTGAAATCCTATTTAAAATGTGATATGAATATATTTTATTTTTCCACACAGTTTTATAAGATTATCGATGAATAAAGAGAGCAGAAGCTTAAAGCCGACTTTGATGCGAGACAGAAGACACCTCTACTAAAATCAAATAATTCCTTATTGTTGATGCATGTGTCACAATTGTACACTCCTGAGATTTTTACATTCTTTTAGACTGAACTTCGTGTTGCTTTAAAGTATTGATAAAAGAAAAAGATGAGACTCAACATTCGCTTAAATATGTGGTCCGCCTTCATGGTTTAAGAGAAAATGAGATGAAAGTACTCTTTGATCCTATAAAAGATTGGGTCGTCTGTAGTTGTAGAAGGTTCGAAATCACGGGAATATTGTTTTGTCATATCCTACAAGTATTATTGTTCAAGATTTAATGTGCATTCCACAAAAGTACATATTGAAAAGGTGGACAAAAGGCGTGAAAAGTGCTCAAAGCTTGAACACAAAAAAATTTCATGGTGCAGAAGATGTTAGAGAATGGGTTTAAAGACTTCATGAATCTCAACTCTTAAGGATGACACTTCAAGATTTCGCCCATGAAGCGTTACGGAGTTGTATGGAGAAAATGGTGTAGGAGTGTAATAAATAAGTTTTTGCTTTTGCAACAAAGAATGAGATATCAAATGAAGAAGTTCATTCATTCAACGTAGATGGTAGAATTGAAAATATTAAAGGCTTGAAAAAAAAGAGCTGAAAAGGGGGAACAAAGCAGCCAAAGGGTTGGATTGAAAAACATGTTGGGAAGTTCAAAAAATCAAAATCATTAAAAAAGGTATTCGTTATATTTTATAAGTTTAATAAATTGCATTGTTACTTTCTAACGATATTTAATTTTATTTTATTTTTTAGATTTCCCTGTTGTCATGAAGACTTGTCAGTAAGTAGCTAATTCATAAGAAAACTTAAATTTTAGAGCAGTGGTGCACCATCAACAAGAAAATGTGAATGATGATGTTTTATCTCACTTGTCGGTATCTCAAACGGTCCATTTATCTCAAAACTAGAATGGTACAGTTTTTTAAATAAAAATAAAATACTAATCACACTATTTTTGTTATTGATACTAGTACGAATCCCGTGCGATGCACGGGTAAGAAATATTTATTAATATTTATTGATTAAATTTTTTATTAAATAATATTAATAAATTTAAAATATAAAATCAATATGTGGTACACCCCCTCCCTTTATTAATATATTTCAAATGTTATATGAAATATAATTTGTGCAAAATTACATACACATGTATATTGAAATTAGTACACAACTCACATAGTGGACATAATTGGTAATAAATTATATTATTTTTATTTCAAAATAAATGTCAATTTGAAAAAAAATCTTGGATACTAAAATAAATTTAAGATGTACAAATCTTGTGATTGAATGATTAATATTTTCAAAATTCATGTAAAACTTAGACGATATAAATAGTCATGTACAAATTCGAATACAAAAGAGACAACTATAGAACATAAATTGTATTTTATCTATCTTATTCATATATATATATAGAAATAGAGTTATAATTTATATTAACCATGGCCTAAAATTACACATTTTTATTATTTTAGAATAATTTTATAGTTCACTTTAAAATTACAGTTATATTTGGATAGATTTTGTTAATAGTATGTAGCAATTAAGCAGATTTATTTTCTATTATCTCCTTTATATATATTTTCAGAACGTGTTGAGCCTAAGTGATAAGTTCACACGCTTCAGATGTTGACACGTCAAAATTATGTGCTTCGTAATTTGGTTTGTATAAATACTACTGCTTTAAAATCATGTTTGGTACTTGACATAAATAGTTTATTTAGAATTTTGATAATTATGCATTTATATTTGTCACTTTTTCTCTTTCTCAAAATCAAATCTTAGCATAGGAAACTCATATTATTTATTCTCATTTATTAAATACCATAATTTATTTTTATCATACTTTAAAAGATAATAACTTTTTTATATGTAGTCCCTGAATCATCTAATTAGGACTTTTGGAGATTTATTCCTAGTGCGTAACCCGTGCGATGCACGGAGGGGTACATACCTTAGAACCATTTTTAAAACTTTATTTTAAAAATAATATCCAGATTTAACAGCTCATTAAGGAAAAATAATAATAATACAAATAATAAAAAATTATATATTAATAAAAACTTATATGTAAATAACATTTTTTGTTTGATTTGGTGGCAAGTCATGTTCACCACATATTAGAATCTTCAAACCCTTTTTGTTGGTGACTCGTGAGACAAATTTTTAACCCTTTTTGGTCAAACATACAGATATTTTTTATTAGTAATATAAATATCAAATCAATTTATAATGTTTAACCCTTTTTAATAAATTTTAACATTATCTAATCTATACTTATATGTTTGAAATAATCGGGATTTTTCAAGAGCTCTCTCGCCCCTTTTCTCTCGCCCCTTTTCTCTCGCCATTTCAATCCTTCTCGCAGCTCCGATCTCGCCGGTTTGAGCCTCCTTTAGCAATCGACCGGGTTCGCCGGTAGATGGCACTCAAGCGGCTCACCCAATTTTGGGCTAAGGTGCTCGGATCCGGTGTCTCAAGCCAATGGAGCAGGCTAGGGTTTCATCTCAGTTCGGCTCGATGGACGACGGCTGTCCTGCGGCGGTGGGGTTCGGTGAGAGCGTTAGCGGTCCTTGAATGGGGCATGGCTGCTCATCCCAACTCAGGTAAGGGCGATTTCTCTCTTTTTTCTGGCCGGGCCTGGTGGTCGCCGGTCTTAACTATCCTGTTCACGCCGGTTTCGGCGATGTGGGGCGGTTGGGGCGGGATTCTGACCTCGTGTGCCGGGTTGGGAGGAGATGGTTGCATTTTCGAGTTGTGATTGTGCGGCTGGGCTTTGGATTTTCCTTCAAACTCGGCTTCTTCTGCTGTTCAATCTCGGATGTTTTTGCTGAAGGAGGGCTATGTTTTAGTTCATAGTTTTTTTGTTTATTTGGTCGTCATTGTTGTGTCTTTGTGTCTGTGTCTGTGTTTGTTCTTGTGTTTTTGGTTTGGGCCGTTGGCCCCTGTGAGCCAGAGTGTCAAACTTATTACTCCGTTGGGGTCCGACACTCGGGTATTACCCTGTTGGGGTCCTTGTAGTTGTTATAGTTGTTTGTTCTGTTGGTTAGTTTAGTTGTGAGTGTGTTTTCTTATTCTAGCGTTGCTAGTCGGGATTCTAGGCGGGCTTCTGACCTGACCTCCCACTTTTTCAGCTGTTGGCTGCTGTGTATTCAGCCGTTGGCTGCTGTGTATTCGCACATTTGTGCATTTTGATTTATAAAACTTTCTATCGTTTCGGGAAAAAAAATCTATACTTATATAATAAGGGGTACCATTTACTAAATTTAGTAAGTTGAAAAGTCAATGCAATAAATGCATTACTATTTTGAACAACATAATATAATATCATATAATTTTTTTCGAATTCAAAATCTGCATTTATTTAGAAATCTAACGGGCGCGTTATGAGTGTTTAATCTTTTTCAAAAATCTTCTTCCCAAAATAAAACAGATTTCACGCGAACAGATGTTTGGAATATTTTTTTTTAAATCTTCTACCCAAATTAAAACAGATTTCACTTATGCAGTTGATTGGAATTTTTTTTAAGCAATTACAAAGTATATAAGAAGAGATTCTTATCTGATTTGTTACTACAGATAATGATGTGGTCTAATTTGTTGGTACAGATAATTGTGATTGTGTCGAATTTTTTTAAAAAATAATCTATAAATTATAGAAATTATTTTTTGGTCTGATTTTTTACAACAGATAATTATCAAATCTGATTTGTTACTAAAGATAATGATCTGAACTATTTTCACGCGTTATCCAAATTCTTTAAAAGCAATTCAACGATGCAATTTAAATTACAAATCTTCAAACACTGAATCAACGATTCTCACTCCTTCGACCTCCTGCGAAAAACCAAAAAACAAATCAAACAATGAATCAATGATAAAAATATGATTGGGCTAATTTTTTAATTAAACAAATGAAAGACTTGTACGAAACCAAAATAGCAAAACAACATAGGTTAAAAACAAAAACAACTAAAAATAAATAAATTAATACTATTTATCAACACAGATGCAAAAAACGGATGGTTTTGGAAGTCTTTCAGTATATCTCTTTCATATGTACAGAATTTTTGAACAAAATGAACTAGAACTTAAAAAAAAAAAAAGAAATACAAATAATACTCGAGTGCAGATCGTAGTAATCTCAACAAAAAAAATTCGAACATGGTTAAAACAGATCGATTATCAGTTTAGCATATATTTCGATCGACAGAATTAGTTATCCCGTGATAAAACTTAAAATAACATAAAAACAAAACTAAATAAACTAAAAAAACATATCAGTTCATACAATTTATTAAACAAATAAAAGAAAACAAACGGTTTTTGAAGTCTTTCAGTAGATCTCTTTCGGATTTATATTTTTTTATAGCAAAATCAACTAGATCTGAAAAAATAAGAAAAACGCAAATAAGTATCGAGTGCAGATCGTATTAAGATCGACTAAAAAAAATCGAAAATGCCAAAAAAATAACGATTATTAGTTTATCAGTAGATTTCGATCAAAAAACTCAGGTATCCCGTGAAAAAAAATAAGACAAAACAGGAATCGGGTTTTCAATAGAGGCTAATCATAAAAAAAAAATCGAATAACCATAGATCCACCCATTTCTTCACTCAATCTCTAACATATTATCGATTTGACGATAATTTTACTTGCAAAACCATAACCGATGGCAGAGCAAATGTTAGAGAATGTTAGAGAGAGTGAGGCGGTGAATGAGTGAAAACCCTGGTTTTTTGGGTTTTTTTTCCTTTTATATCCCAAATGCTCAATTTTGGACCGTGGGATTTTGTTTTGATTTTCTGAACGTCCGATCAATAATTGAAATATGGACCGTACTTATGCTTTTATTTGGGTCAAATTTTCAGATACAAAAAACCAAACTGCACGGGCCCGATCTGTAGGTTACTGGCCCAATAACATTAATGAATTTATTGGGCCTTATTCATTTTTTAATTTGGGCTTTATTAATTACAATATAGGTAATTTTAATGCTTTGTAGATTTGTACATGTATGTTATATTTTCACGCATTGTTTTATTTAATATTTGTACGTTATATATAGATATATAAAATTAAATAAATATTAATATATATTAATCAAAAATTTTCAAATGTTTGAGGTCAATTGTTTGTAATTTTAAAAAAAATAAACTGAAATATTTTTTTACTTGTAGGAAACGAAAGTAATAGTCATCTTGTACTTATGTGTACTTCACATTCAAATATTCAAACAAGACGCGATGTTTTCCAGTCTTCACAAAATACGCCGCTATCTAATATCACTAATGGTAACTACATATAACAAATTGAAATAACTTTATTTATTTATAAATTTACATATATTCTTTTTTTCTTATTTCTTTTCACTTTTGATTGCAGTTTTCGGAGCTACGGAATCATGCATGAGAACGAATAATATATATTCCAATGTTTGGAGTATGATTTATTTTTTACAATTACAAAATAATGCTTATCTATACTTATATAATAAGGTGTACCATTTACGAAATTTAGTAAGTTGAAAAGTCAATGCAATAAATGCATTACTATTTTGAACAATATAATATAATATCATATCTATACTTATATAAAAGGAGATTCTATTTACTACATTTTTTATCCAGAAAAGTCAACTGCATTAAATGCCATTACTATTTTGGTATTATAATATTTTATTTATTTAATTGATTTATTTATTTGTTTTATTTTAAAAAAGTAAGTATAATAAAAAGATTTTAATAATAAAAAAATCAAATACCAAATAAAAATGTACACTTTGACTTATTTGATTATATTTGGTATTTGATTATACCGTATATATTCCTATTTAGTATATACATTAAATACTTACTAAAGTATTTATTTGTTTTATTTGTCAAAGTTAAGTATAGATTTGTTTATATTATCAAATCATAAAAAAATATTAAATCCATATTGTAAAAAAAAAAATCAAATAATAAAAAAATTAATTTTTGCTATATTTTAGAATATCTTTAAATCATTATAAAAAAAAAAAAAAATACAATGAAAAAAGCAAGTCAGCTATATATCGATTTGTTGTACTCCTCAAATCACATTCACAACTTGGCTACAAGCAAATGAAACTTATTGATTAAAATATTATTTTGTCAGTATTCTTAATGTACAAGAGACTTTAAAACTCCACTTGAATATTATAAAACTTTTATTGAACATTGTACAATTCTCTTGCGTATTATAAACTTTTATTGAATATTGCATCTTATAATATAATATTCTCCAAATAAATATATCTCATGCTTCGCACGGGTCACGTACTATATATATCCCGTACATTTTCTTTATTCATGTATGTAATTATAAGCCTGGATAAATAGCCTTAAAATTGTACACCCCGTGCATCGCACGGGCTCTGTACTAGTCTATAATTAATGAACAAATTACCCCCTGCACGTCTCCAATCCACCTTAACGCCTAATTAACGAATATTAATTTTCTTATTCCCCATTAACGATATTCAATACAATAGTACGAGAACAATTTTTATACAATTCCAGAAAAGTGATATTTGACCTCTCAATTAGCATTTAAAGCATTTAATGTGATTGATCAATTAATTAAAGCATTAAATGAATAAAAAAGGCAACAATATCATTGGTGGGACATGTGGCCGAACGGTGCTCTTAAGATCTCAATTCTCAAAACAATCGAAGTCTTGTAATTTGGCACAAAGTTCATTAAACCCCATTTTTCAAAAACACTATTCAGCTTTTCGCAAAATTCTCTCTGATATGTATATTTGAAGTTCATGTAATATCCAAATTATATATGTTCATTTTTTCAATATGCAAAACGCAATGGGTAGTTTTTTGGTTATTTTTCATACAAATATGGTATTGAGTAAACTTGTTATATGTCTAAGTTTACCAATGAATGTTTATAAAAAGATTATTTTTTAAGTTGAACAAAAAACCTCATTTAAAAACGAAAATTTTATCACCTGTTGTCTAATTATTTTTTAAGTTGAACAATAAACCTCATTTAAAAAACGAAAATTTTATCACCTGTTGTCTAATTAACAATAAACCTCATTTAAAAAACGAAAATTTTATAACCTGTTGTCTAATTATTTTTTAAGTTGAACAATAAACCTCATTTAAAAAACGAAAATTTTATCACCTGTTGTCTAATAGTTCATGCCCATATTAATTATTTTATTCTATGTTTTTTTTTGATATAGCATGTTGATTCGGCAGATATATTACAGGATTGCAGCTGCGATTGTTATTTCCATTTTATGCAGATTCTCTAGTTTTGTAGTAGGAATTTTATGTATAGCACAATTTTGGGATTAAAGTTTTTATCTCGTTATTAAGGAAATGGTGCAAGTTAGCGACGTATATACGTCTTTCAACATAATTAATAGACATAATTACTTTATATAGGATTATAAAAACAATAAGCCCTCTTAACAAACTTTTAAAAACTGTTAAATTGGGTTCGAAACAATTACTTTCGGGATATTTACTATTTTTTTAGCATATTGGGCCGTAAAATAAAATTGTTAACAGGCCCAATATTTTTTTTTCGGGCCAACCAATTTTTTACCAGCCCAACAAAAAAAATCCGATAAACGATTCAGATTAAGTCAACTAAAATGG
The DNA here is from genome assembly GCA_008636005.1 of Striga asiatica. NCBI lineage: Eukaryota > Viridiplantae > Streptophyta > Magnoliopsida > Lamiales > Orobanchaceae > Striga > Striga asiatica. Next base: position 81,798 of record BKCP01013514.1, on the reverse strand, counting down.
ACTGATGAGATTGTTTTTGTAGAGTATAAAAACCGAAAATATCGGAACCTAGGTTTCATTTCCTTCACCGCTCGAACACATTACCCTTTCTTCGTCATCTTTTTTCTACAAAATGTTATGTTTGCATTTTTTTTTCTTTTTTCTTGTGATCGAATCAATATATGTTTTTGATATTTCTGTTGGTCTTCATAGAATATATATATTTATTTATTTATTTAGCAAAAAAATTTCGTCTGGAGATGTAGTTTTTTATGTTGAATCTTGAAGTTTTTGCACGCATTTTTTTGATTTTGTTACGATTCTTATGAGTATTCTAAAGAATCCTTCGTCGCTGTGTCCGATATATATTTTGGTACTTTACTTTTAGAGTTTTTATGCTCGATTTATGTAGTTTTATATGTTCGTTTTTTTGGGTTCTTAGGCATATTTAACAAAATCCTTCATATATGAGTGTTATTTGTTTAAATCTTTGGCGGATTTTGAATTTTTTGTACAGAAGGTCCCCGTTCCGATTTGGTTTTTAAAACCTTGATGACCGTAATGTTGAAGTGAACTACCTCGGAGCTTCACATTGCCAAACATTCAATAGCAATAAAAGGTACCTTTTCAGTTTAATTTTAATTATGAAATTTAGAACATAATTAGGGTTTTTTGTGCCTTATATCATATTTGGTAGCTTTGTTTGAAAATGAAATGGGATTTGCATGTTGGTTATAGCGCTGTGTTCCATTAAATCATGTGAATTTTTAATTAATTTGTCAAAAAATGTAAAAGTTGTGTGTTATTATTTTGTGTTTGTATAATGTTTCAGATGATTGATTTGGTGTCTTGTGCGAAAATTTTTATTTTCCAAAAAAACAAATGTCTAAAAATATGAAAGGAACGTATTTTTCAAAAATAAATAAATAAATAAATAAATAAAAATTATTTCTTCTGTATATATGTCCATTGCAAATGGAGCTGAAAGAGTCATTGTTGACAATTCTCCTGGCATAGTGCTAATAATGGACTATATCAAAATGGCTCAATTAAATTCTAGTGCTTCTTCTATTAGTGAAGTTTCTAGAAAAAAAAAAATATATCAAACGGCGCAATGCACCTTGGGTCGCTACGGAAACAGCCTCCTTGTATAATTACAAGGGTAAGGTCTGCGTACAACTGACCCCCCAGACCCCAACCTGTTGGGAATAAACTGGGTATGTTGTTGTTGTTGTTGAATAGAAATTACGAATAACCTATTAGACACATTCATAATGCTAGACTTAAAAAAAAAAATAGGAGCTAAAACTCAGAGGTATCAACACGGCATGTTATTCTAAAAAATTCAAGAAATGCTCAATAGCAAAAGTAAATCCCACATACAATGCGAATTTAACATAAGAATTAAGATCCTCAACCAAATATATACAACAAATGCAGCTAAATCTGGTAAGTTACTGCAGTAATAAAAAACAAGCACCAAGAAAAAGCCCAGCCGAACGAAGAACTGACGTGATATTCCATCATAATAAAAAAAAGGCTCAAAATAGACCCAGCTCAGCTTAAATACTTGTAAAAAAACGCCAATAATTTGCAGATGAATCAAATCAGCATCAAACTCTAACAAACACAAGAACACATGCCAAGAAAAAGTCAAAATCTCAACAAACATGGCGAAGCGCAACAGATCTGTAATTGCATAAAAATTACGTCCTCCAAGCCAGAATTGTAATAGAAACGCAGCTGAATTACGAATGATCAGATATATCAACAGCAGTAATGAAAGTTTTGCAGGATCTACAAAAGCCGCTCTCAAAAGAATTTGAATTGATAAGCTATCGAATAACAATCGAAACCTATAACAGCGATAAAGTACAGGATTATTCCCTCACCCCTCACCCAGTTGACTGAAACTCAACTACTCGGTGATTTTCAGAAAAGAAGTATTTTTTGTTGTGACACGGCAACAATTCCAGCTATCGGAAAAGATTATCCGACCTAATCGCCGTCCTCCGCGATCGCATTCAAACCACCGATCAACAATTCTACTACATAGTCGGGCAATTGATTTTAGGTTTGCAATTAATTGGTCTTTGGTGGGTACCTACGTCGTCGTTTCGCGTTGAATACTTTCGACTTTCTAGTTTTTATTGGCTCGAGCCAGTAACTCAACGCGCAGCCGAGATTAATCGGGATATATAATTTAATAAAAAAAACATACAAGGAAATTATAGATTTGTTATTTTGTTGTTCAAACGACCTCGACTTAGTTGAACGTCTTTTGATATGTTCACTAAAATTTGTCTATTAACTAAAATTTGTCTATTAACTAAAATTTTAGTGAACATGTCAAAAGACGTTCAACCAAGTCGAGGTCGTTTGAACAACAAAATAACAAATCTATAATTTCCTTGTATGTTTTTTTTTTAAATTATATATCCCGATTAATCTCGGCCGCGCGTTGAGTTACTGGCTCGAGCCAATAAAAACTACGAAAGTCGAAAGTATTCAACGCGAAACGACGACGTAGGTACCCACCAAAGACCAATTAATTGCAAACCTAAAATCAATTGCCCGACTATGCAGTAGAATTGTTGATCGGTGGTCTGAATGCGATCGCGGAGGACGGCGATTAGGTCGGATAATCTTTTCCGATAGCTGGAATTGTTGCCGTGTCACAACAAAAAATACTTCTTTTCTGAAAATCACCGAGTAGTTCATTCGAGATTTTCCACGAGTTTCAAGATTCAGAAATCCGGTTTCAGTCGACTGGGTGAGGGAATAATCCTGTACTTTATCGCTGTTATGGGTTTCGATTGTTATTCGATAGCTTATCAATTCGAATTCTTTTGAGAGGGGCTTTTGTAGATCATGCAAAACTTTCATTACTGCTGTTATATCTGATCATTCGTAATTCAGCTGCGTTTCTATTACAATTCTGGCTTGGAGGACGTAATTTTTATGCAATTACAGATCTGTTGCGCTTCGCCATGTTTGTTGAGATTTTGACTTTTTCTTGGCATGTGTTTGTTAGAGTTTGATGCTGATTTGATTCATCTGCAAATTATTGGCGTTTTTTTACAAGTATTTAAGCTGAGCTGGGTCTATTTTGAGCCTTTTTTTTATTATGATGGAATATCACGTCAGTTCTTCGTTCGGCAGGGCTTTTTCTTGGTGCTTGTTTTTTATTACTGCAGTTACTTACCAGATTTAGCTGCATTTGTTGTAAATATTTGGTTGAGGGTCTTAATTCTTATGTTAAATTCGCATTGTATGTGGGATTTACTTTTGCTATTGAGCATTTCTTGAATTTTTTAGAATAACATGTCGTGTTGATACCTCTGAGTTTTAGCTCCTATTTTTTTTTTGAAGTCTAGCATTATGAATGTGTCTAATAGGTTATTCGTAATTTCTATTCAACAACAACATACCCAGTATATTCCCAACAGGTTGGGGTCTGGGGGGTCAGTTGTACGCAGACCTTACCCTTGTAATTATACAAGGAGGCTGTTTCCGTAGCGACCCAAGGTGCATTGCGCCGTTTGATATATTTTTTTTCTAGAAACTTCACTAATAGAAGAAGCACTAGAATTTAATTGAGCCATTTTGATCTAGTCCATAAAAGAAAATGAAAAGCTCTTTCTGGATGTTCATTGATGGTGATTGGATCTTTGTAGAGATGGCAGATTGTTATTTTCCTGTTCTGTTTAAAGTCCTCTGTGGTTTTGATTGCTTCAAATTTACTCTGCAAATCCTAAAGCCAGTAATTGGAGATGAATTTTGATTGTGCATAAAATGAACCACTTCAAAATTAGATATGGTTATTCGAAGAACATTGGGATATTGATTGTATGGATGATTACCTTATTGGTTTAGTGAAGGACTTATTAATGAAAATTCTCTCTTACCTTTTTCATCAGCCAATGGCATCTTCTGGAGACTCCTGGGTAAGGGAATATAATGAAGCAGTCAGACTTTCTGATGACATCACGAACATGATATCTGAAAGGAACTCGCTGCCAGCATCTGGGCCAGAAGCCCAACGGCATGCATCTTCTATTCGGAGGAAAATAACCATACTGGGAACTAGACTGGACAGCCTACAATCTCTTCTATCAAAGCTTCCTGGCAAGCAATCTTTGTGAGCTATCCAACATCTCTCCTGTAAAGATTAAACATGCTATTAGATTGGAATGATAAACTAGTTGTCATATTTCCTCATTTGTCCATTATTGCGTTTTACATTGGTTAGATATGCTTTAGACCCTAATCACTTCAATATCTGCCTCAATTACTTTCCTTTATGCCATTCGCACCTGAAGTTAGTCTTGTTGAACACAAAGTTTGGAGGAAGAATTGATATATCTGAGATACTGAATGGAAATAAGATAACAATGTAATAGTTGAAGTTGATGTGACACGGAAGTAGTAAAATAGTGTTTTGTTGTTAGAATAATAGTTAGTTTATTGAGGAATGTGTAGTAATGATTGGATTTGATTTGAAGTTGTGTTGATGAGATTGAGACAGAAAATTATTGAGGAATGTGGAGTAATGATTAATTTTTTCAAGTTGTGTTGATGAGGTTGAGGAGAAAAAGGTGAGAATGAATGACTAGTGTGCCTTTTCAGTTTTTTTTTTTGTATCCAATCATGACTTCAACGAAAAAATTTAGCTAATGATATGAAACTGAAAATTTCTTATATCCAGTAGCTGCTGCAAGCTCTCAATTGTTCATTTATGCTTTGTTTGCCCATTTTTAGATCTCACAAGTACTCTTCTTCATTTTGATGTTTCCGCTTGTAGATATTGAAAATCACTAATTGACAACCTTGCTGAGCTCTCTTCTCAAATTTCATATTTTATATCTTTATAAGTAAATGGACATCCTTTCAGTAAAATGTTTGATTGAGTGAACCTTTGTTTGTTGCTTGTCGAGCTAAATTCCTTGTGCTCTCTTTTATACCTGCTCCATTCCATTTACAGGTCAGAGAAAGAAATGAATCGTCGTAGAGACATGGTTTCTAATTTGAGATCAAAAGTGAACCAGATGGCTTCCACTTTGAACATGTCAAATTTTGCGAATAGGGACAGTTTACTTGGCCCTGAGATAAAGCCTGTTGATGCAATGAGCAGAATTAGTGGCCTTGACAACCATGGTGTTGTTGGTCTCCAAAGACAAGTCATGAAAGGCTAGTTGCTGGGAGACAACTCTTGACTTCATTTGATTTTTTTTTTTTTTCATATTTATTATTTTTGACAATTTTCAGTTTCTTTTTCCCACTTTTTGCTACAATTCCCTGCAGAACAAGATGAGGGTCTTGAGAAACTGGAGGAAACAGTGATAAGCACCAAACACATTGCACTGGCAGTAAATGAAGAGCTTGATTTACATACAAGATTAATTGTGGGTTTGCCTTTTTTTCTTTTCTTTCATATTTTTGTATGCTCTGTAATCTGATAATGTCTATTCTCAATAGTGTTCTGTAAATCCTTAGATGCATTGATAATGTAGCTTTTTATCTGCCTATGTGCAGGATAATCTAGATGAACATGTCGAGGTCACAGACTCCAGATTGCAGGTGACTGTTGCTTTTGATAAAGTTTTCAAAGGATAGTATATTGCATTTGAGTTCTGCTTTTTGGTATAATCTTTTAATCACTGTAGATTTTACAACATGATAACATTCAGCTTTGAGGGTGCAGAAACCATGCCATGCTTTTAGAAGAAGCAATCCTATAGAAACTAAAACAGTTGGAAGTCATGAGTTAGATATGCTTGAATAGATGCTAAAAGCTGAAAGTATGAGATGAAGGAGTTTATTTATTTTTCAAAATCTGGATAAAAAGGAAAAAGAACATGCTGCAATTATATGTCTATGCGGGAAGGGAAACAACAGTTTTGGGTTATGATAGACGTCTTTAGATAAGAATCTTGGAGATAAACTTCGATTTTTTATTTTTTGTAAAGCACTTCACTATAGTTAGAAGCTTTGCATTTGTATCGTTGATTATGTGTAAATAATAAGAGAGGGTGTGCAAATTTATTAAAAAACTTATATTTCTAGCTAAAAGCTGAGAAGCACCACTACCCAGTGTCATATCTTTGCAAATACTCTTCCCCCATAAGAAAATTAATTATTAAAGCAAGAACTATAGACGGTTCTCTGTTTGAAGAACCCAAATCCCGAAATGAACTACTGTACTTTGGAACGTAGAACACACTTGTTTAATGTGTTTCTTACCAATGTATCGAGAAGGATATCTTGTGAAAGTCGACCGAATAATTCAGCACCTGTTTATTGGGAATTTTTCCAAAATTGATTCTTAGTTTGTGGTTTTGTCTAATCGAGCAGCGAGTACAGAGGAGGCTTGCAATATTGAACAAGAGGACTAAGGGTGGCTGCTCCTGCTTGTGCCTCCTCCTATCTGTCATAGGGATTGTGGTTTTGGTTGCCATCATATATTTGTTGGTCAAATATTTGTAATTTAAGAAAGGTTAAGTTCAAACTTCCTCGTGTGCTTTTGTTTTTATGGATTTATATAATTATGTTGGTATAAAGAAGAGCTAAAGGCAGGACAGGTAATGCCGTGTATTTGCTTTCACAAGGATTGATGGATTTCCAGATTGTTTGTCATGTATATAATTACATGATTTGGTTTGGTGCAAAATTGTACTTAATATTATTAGAATCTTTTCTGCCTTGAAGAGAACTTATGTTGATGGTTGACGATATTGGTATACCTCTATGTCAACTCGTTTTATTTTTTATTCGGATTTTATGTCAAATGTAAGTCATTTTATGGATTTGTCTTGATTTAGTCATGTAAAAGTGGATATAGGCTCACGCGTATTTGAAATCCAAAGAGACTAGTGTCTCTGTTGGCTTTCTTTTGGATGTACGAAAACTGTGTAGAAGAACCGCTGTGAATTGTACATGGGCTATTGCTCATTGTACAGATTACACTTTAAAATGCTCTCAAAAGAAATAAGAAAAGTAATGGTGATGATAACAATAAAATCAAAACTAAAATGTGCATTTGGTGGATAAAGAAAAAGGGAGTTGAACAGGACTCAACAATCATGCCAACATAATGATTCATGTAATTATAGGGCAAGCAAATAAAAATTAACACACTTAGTTGTCATAATCATTTATTACACTGTGTCTGGCGACTATAACTTGAAACAATTAGTATTAATTATTAATTATTAGTTATTATTACAAACAACAAATCTAAAACTACTTGTATGATACCAAATGTAGACAAGAATTTTGAGTTGGCACAATTAGTGAAGCTCAATCGAATTATACTATGTTTTGTTCTTGCATGTAATTAGTTCCCAACGTGTATGTAAATCTTGCTATATTACTCCAAAAACTCTCATTCTTCAATTTCATTTGAGATTTTTTCACAAATTATTGTTCATAAATACTTTTTTTCCATGGGAAATTATCTCTCTCAATTTTCGTCGTTTCTTTCTTTCTATAATTTTTATTAGTTATTAGTTATAGATCCAATAAGAGGAGAGGAAGAGGGCAAAGGAGTAGACGATTCGTTGCATTCCGCTAGCGTAAAGTGACATATATAGTTGGCTCTACATTTATTTCTCAATTCTCATCTTTTAACCGTCTGTCACCTTTCTGTTTTAATAATTAAAATGAGTTTTACAGGGTGTCATGGTTTGAATATCCAACGTAGTTCATGTGAGTGTTATGTACACCTCTATGTAGACTATTATGTACCTATAACATTTCCCATTCCAATAATAGTTTTTCCAAAGGTGAGAAGTATGGCCGAAAAAAAAAAATCTAACAAAAATTATATTTTTCAACAAAAATTGCTACAACAACAAACCGTGAAAATATCCATTGAAATCATCAAATTTCATGGAAGTTCATTTCTAACGAAATATTTGTGTTGATTTTTATTGGAATTTTTATAAAGAACTATACTATTAAAATATCTAGTAAAATTATTATTTATTGTTGAATTTTTCATTGGACATTGATCGATTGCCGACGAATCTTCTATCTAAAATTGATAACATTATATCTTATTTTGTTCAACGAAATTTCATCATGGATTTCAAAAGCCTCAAATTAGTTTTAACTTTCAATTAAAATTCATCATTATTTGAGTTAGGATAGGATATTTTTAATTATAGAACACGAATTGTCAAGTACCTGTATTTTTTAGTGCAACTTATAAATTTTACATGATACATTTTAATAAACAAAAAAAAAAAAAAATTAAAATTTAACTCAACTTTAACCAAACCCCAATATCTTTAATATTATTCATATAATTAAATTATACAAACCATTCATTCTTACACATCAAATCAATTTTAATTCACTATTCATCCACTCACATAATTTTAACTACCTATCATTTCCAATCATTTATCTCATACTTTTACATCAAATCAATTTTAATCATTTTATTTTAAATATTATTTTAATACATTCTTAAAATTTCACTAACAACTAACCATATCATTTTTTTCACATAATTTTAACTACCTATCATTTCCAATCATTTATCTCCTACTTTTACATCAAATCAATTTTAATCATTTTATTTTAAATATTATTATACATTCTTAAAATTTAACTAACAACTAACCATATCAATTTTTTCAAAATTAACTATGGTTAATTAAAATAACTCATTTTGAACAAATCTATATATATATAAAGAGGTTGTTGGAAAGTACATTAATAGAAAGTTTGACCTAATAAATAAAACAATTGACTTACTATAAATGGAAAGTTCGAAAAAATACATGTGAATCTTTAGTAACAAAATCTTAATCCTATTTTTTTGGTAACTAGTTTGGAGATTCTTATGGCAAAATTTGAATCCCATTTTTTCGCATCATATTTATTTTTTTTTACCAAAATTTAAATCATATATTTTGGTAACAAATTTGGAGATTCTTATGCAAAAAATGTGTCAATTATTTATGAAAACAATTTAATACAAATTAACTTAAAAACCGTACAAATTGGATACGAATTTAGGAAACAAATAGTTCTATAATTATTAACCAATTCTTCCAATCTTATTGAATAATTTTTTTTTTAAAAAAAAATGTGTAAATTGGATAAAACCACGTGCAATTTTTATTTTAGAATAAAACTGATATTTGGACGGGATGTACATTCAAAACTGTGTCCACATTTTTGGTAACAAAAACGGTTCATCTTTGATATTTAAAGTCACATTATCCAATTATTTAGGAAAAATTGTGTGCAACTTTTCAAAATTTAATTGCATCGATTTTTTTGGATTCTTATGTTTTTTCTTAACCATGTTTTACCGAGATTTTGGTAAGTTCAGATCATTTTTTTTTTGTTAAGTTCATATCATTTTCTTTAGAAAAGAGACAGTTGCATAAACATTAACAAATTGTTTCAATTTTTTATTAAAATTATTTTCAATTCAATTAGTTTGGTAAAAAAATCGGTGCAGTGTTAGAAAAATTCGGTTGCATTTTTAGGAAAAAATAATAATTTTTTTATTTGGTTTACAAAAATATTCGGATCAATTTGTTTGATAAAAAATCAGTTTATTGGTAGGAAAATCGGTTTCATTGTCAGGAGTAAATAATGATTCTTTTTGATATATATAAAAAAGTTGTTGGAAAAATACTTAAATAGAATATTTGACTTATTAATTAATTTGTTTGACTTACTAATTTAGGAAAATTTGTTAAAAAGCACGTGCAATTTGAGTAAAAAAATGAGATTTAAAAGCAATATTCGAATCAATTTCCTAACAAAAAAACCCGGGAGGATGATGTTGAATTGTGGATGAGGATAATATCAATTGATTCTTTCCGAATTGAAAGGTCACATGTGAAATATATACAGCAAGGATATTTAGTTTATTAGTTACTTAGGGAGCATGATTGTAGGAGACCAAAATATATCAATGTAAATGTAATATCAAGCCATATAAAACAAGTTTCGTTATAAGTAATTTAAACATTTTTTGTACGCTTTAAATTATTATATATAATAAATCCTTTGTTTTTTTATATATTAATAGATACTACCTTCTTTTTTTTTAAAATGTCATTTAGACTTTATTAACAATTAACCAAATAAATGACGTTTTGGATCTTTTGTATATATTTTTTCCTTATTACCCCAATCTAGCTAATAAATACACTACATCTTTTCATATTTATTCTTTATCTTTTCTCAAAACATTCATCTCTATCCTCATTAATGAGGGTAATTATTGACAAAAAAGATTCTTAATTACTGGGCAACTTTTCAAAACGATACTTATTAAAAAAAGGAGGGAGTATTATATATGTACTTATATATCTATATATATATATATATATTGAAAGAGGTTGATTAAAAAATCATTTATAGAAACTTCATAAAAAATTTGAGTCAAAACCTTTGACTTAATTATTTTGGAAATTCAATTTAATACTATAAAATAACAATAGGGATTTACTTTAAGTTGAAAGAAAGTTCTCGCCTAAAAATTTAGATTTTACTACAATTGATAACTTTTTTAAAATTCTTTGAAAAATTGGTAGTTGATTTGTAATTTGAATTTTAGGGTCGACGTTGGATGTGGCTGAGTCTATCAATGAATACATGACATCATTGAATTTGTTGGATGGTCGTATGTACTTGAGTTCTGACTGTACATGCAAATCGGATTCTAATAATGATTTTTTGTCTGATCTCCGTACGCCTGAGTTTTTGAATAGTATCAAGTGTTCCGGAATACCGAACCATGAGTTGTATTTGAAAATTGAAACTCCGGTCATGTTGCGGAACATGGATCATTCTATGGGTTTGTGTAATGGGACACGATTGGTTGTGACAAATCTATCCAGTCATGTTCTTGAGTGTGAGATACTCACAAGAGATCATGTTGGTGATAAGGTGTTGATTCCAAGAATGGTCATAACTCCTTCTGATGTTAGAATTCCTTTCAAGTTCCAGCAGCGACATTATGGTTTCTTGCGCCATGACTATAAGCAAGAGTTAGGGACAATCTTTATCTCATGTTTGCTTATTTCTTAAGAAACCAGTGTTCAGTCATGACCAGCTATATGTTATTGTCTCACATGTCACTAACCGAAAATGTTTGAAAATCTTAATTTTTGGCGAAGATGACACGCCAATGAATTAAACCAATGATGTTGTATATAGGGAAGTGTTCAATAATATATGATCTTTTCAGTCTAATTATATGTTTATATGTCTATTCTTATGATCATGATCATTGCATTTATTACATAATTTATATACAAAAGTGCATCCTAAAAAGTGTATAGATAATAATTTCCCCGTGCATCGCACGGGTGATTACTAGTTATTACATAAACAAGCGCTCCTCAATCACACTTTACTACTTAAACAGTTAAACTAGCAATTACAGCCAAATTGTCGTTGTAATTCAAACTGAAAACCTCTCATAAAAATGAATTCCCGAAATATACTACAACACTCGTCCCTTATCTACCCAGAAACCCTTTTATATGATTCTAAAGAATTCAACCAATTTTGACGCGATAAATCCATATCTAATCTGGGTTTATCTTCAATCATCTCATGGCAAGCTCCATTTTCCCTTTTCTGCCGCTTCTTTTACTCGCCATTTGGTGTGGCTATGCTCAATCCCACGAAGATGGGCACATCGCGGCAGAAATATCGAACAAGGGCCTCGATTTTCTCAAGGGTTTGCTGATAGAAAAAGCTGAATCTTCGCTAGTCCCTCTCGAGCTGCCCGTCATTGAGAAGACCGTGAAAATCCCAGTTTTAGGTAAAGTTCAGATGGTCCTTTCCGATATTACTATCGAGAAGATCCACACAACGTCTTCAGTTGTAAAAACTGGGGATAGTGGGATAGTTATTGAAGTTTCTGGTGCCACCGCGAATTTGAGTATGAATTGGAAGTATTCGTACACTAGTACTTGGTTGATTCCAATTTCGGTATCTGATAAAGGAAATGCTACTGTTCAGGTGACTTTTCTGCATCCTATTTTACTTGGTAGGTTGGGTGCTATTGGCTTTCGTGGGAGTGTAGTTTGTATCAATAGGAAAACTGCTATCTTTTTGTGTATTTTGCTGTGGAAATGGAAAAAAGTTGATTAGAAAGTTTCAAGGTCTTTGACTATTAAGGGAGTGTTCGGAAAAACTTCAGCTTTTACAGTTGGTGATTTGTTGCGGCAAATATGAAAAGTAGTTGGAATTTAGTGGCAGGTAACGTTTGAATAACTGAAGTTTATGTTCAATATTTCGGTTAAAGGAGCTGAGTGAATATGTTACAATAAGGGGATATCTTTATGTGAAAAATCAAATTAGAAGCTCGATCAGAAATCTATATAGCCCATCAGTTCTTTTCTCTTAGATTCTATTAAAGTGTACAGAATTCTGGTAACGCTATAAACTACTCTCTTTATTGAAACAAAAAGGTGAAATTACTCAAATTAAAGTGTGTGCTAAGATAAGTTAATAGTCAGGGCTTAGGGGAATTATTTTTGTTCATGAACTGCTGGTTCTGAACAGGCAACCTAAATCAGTAAAAGACTATCCATGCGTGTGTTCTTTTTAGCTAATTGTGCAATTTATTGCAGCTGAATTTGAATTGAATTATTCGACTGTCACACGATGAGAAAATGCTTACTGTTGTATATTAAGAATATCAGCTTTATTCTGATACATATCTAGGGATTTCTGTTATAATTGGCTAGCATAGCTGATCTTGAAAAGGTGTGCTATTTTTCTTGACTATGCTATCTGGTCTCTGCAGTTAGGTAGTTAGTTATGTATTTGAAAACCTCTGTAGAATACCTACATTTTTTGACGTAAAATCTGTTAAGAGTTATTTTTTTAAAATAAATATTGGGGGCTGGCAGGGAATGGGGTGGGGGAAGGTGTTGATTGGGGGTCTAAGTTTCTAAAAAAACTGCAAGGTATAGGGATTAAACCCTATATCACCCTCATAAAGGGTGAGAGGTATCACTTAAGCTACAAATTGATGGTATTTTTGTTAATAATTGTGTATAACATGCTAAATTTTACCATCATATGCATTTCAAGTGCAAAGGAATATACATACATTTACTGTGGAGGGATGAGTGTTTCATCTATGAGAAGTTTTATTACAGTAGGAATTATAATTTTTACTACAACAGATTTTTATGTGCTTTTTGTTTTTTAGTTTGTTTGGAGGGGTGTGTGTGGTCATGTTGATTCCATGAGAAGAGACTTTTTTAACTGCCATGATTCCTGAATGAAAAAAAGTACTCTTTTTTAACTGCCATGATTCCATGAGAAAAGAATACAAAATTGGCTCTGTTTATTGTGAAGTGCTATCATCTCAAACCTATTAACCACTAAGCAAATAATAAACATTGCTTCTTTTCAGGTTGAAGGACTTGAAGTTGGCCTTTCACTCAGTCTAAAGACTGTTGAAGGGTCTCTAAAGCTGTCTCTCTTGGAATGTGGATGCTATGTTAATAGTATCTCTATAAAATTGGATGGAGGAGCCTCATGGCTTTATCAAGGGTATCTTTTCCTTTGCTACTTCT
>BKCP01013514.1:24981-60783 GCA_008636005.1 Striga asiatica | reverse complement strand
AAAAAAAAAAAAAAACGTGAATGACACCAAAAATCATGAAAATATGAAATCAACATGATTATCAATTATAGATATGAAACCAAAATACATATCAAAGTAATATAACAACAAATTCTACCAACAATTATTTCTTTCACCTTTCTCTACAATAAAAGAGATAAGTGTTTTGTTTTATTGTTCTTCCACCATGAACACACTTTCTTTTGCAATATGAAATTCAAAATTTATGAGTAATGATCAATTTTTTTTTTCTTCAAAAGAAACCAGAGCACAATGGCCTCTGTCTCTCTCGCGCGCAGGCAGGTAAGGTTTTGTTTCTTTTTTTTTTTTTTATGTTGATAAGGTTATTTTAGGCATTTTCATTATATATTTATCTTTATTTAATGAATGGGTTATTTGAAAAAAAAAAAAAAGTTGAAAGGGTCATTTAAATAATAACATGCTTTGACCATCCCCTTTAAATAAACACTCCCATGGAGTTAAAGTACAATAATTTATTGGATAGTCGGTGAAATTGAGATAGATGTTTATTTTTCAAGTATTTTATATTTTGATATCATACTATATAATAATAACATATATATCAAGTAATCAAGTAATTCGATGTACCTATAAGAACATAGGATTGGACATTTGAGTACGCGTACGAACATAGGATTGATCATGTGAGTTTTAAATGGGAGTTAAATGATAAAGGTACATATAAGAGCTAGGATTGGATATGTGAGTACGTGTAAGAAGTAAGAACATAGGATTTGTCATGTAAGATTTGAAAAATGCTACAGTCCCATTACAGAATCATTCTGTTGGGAATTTTAGCCGTTAGATGTACATACTAAACTAATTTACATGTGCATCTAGCAGTTAAAAATTCCAACGGAATAGTTCCGTAATAAGAAAATAGCCTTACCTGTAAATTTTAATTGGGAGTTAGATAATATAGGTACATATAAGAGCGTTGAACTGGTTATGTGAGTTTAATGAGAGGTAGATGGTAAATATCAAATTGTGGCATAAGAATTCAGTTTTTAATGTGAGTTAGATGATGGAGGTACATATAAGAGTGTTGAACTGGTTATGTGAGTATAATCTGCGGTAGATGATAAATATCAAATTGTGGCATAAGAATTAAACTATATGATACATCTGATGTTTAAACAGACTTCAAAATAGCCAAAATATGATTTGTATCTACAAGTAATTGGTGAAAAATAGAAAGAGATAATATATCTCTTAAAATAGAGAAAGATAATGGGTTAATGGGTCTTGGAGTTTTGATAACGGTCTTTAACAAATACAGAGGATTATATTGTAATTTCGACAAAATTTATATATGCTTAATTTAATCCTATTTATAAATTATAGAGGTTATATTGTGTTAATTTAGATAAAAATTTTATGCTTAATTTAATCGTATTTATAAATTGTTATTGTAATAGGATTTATCAATATTTTTTTTACTCTAAAACAAATAATAACTTAAATTTGTTTCCATAACATTCTTAGTAAATTAATTTTTTTTCCATAATATTTCCTATAATAAATAATAAATTAAATTTGTTTTCCATAACATTACTAGTTGATTCTTTCGAAGACGGAGGCGATGTTGATTTTAAAGGACTTCGGAATTCGGGAGGTAGGCGGCACCGGAGGAGGCACGACAGCCGAGGGAGGCGGAGGCGATGTTGTAGAGGGCCGCGCCGCGCTATGATGATTTGTTTGAAGACGGAGTTCACCAGATCTGTTGAAGGTTTTTGCAGAAGAAGGATTCTATCAAAATTTTTGGGATGTATTGGAGTTGGAAAAAATAGATCTGAGAAAAAGATGATAAGAGGGAGATGAAAAAGAGGAATGTAGACTAAAAAACAAAAATTAAAAATAAAATAAAAACTAAAACCGCTACGTGACTTAAAAATGGAAATAGAAAAGACGTTTTTTGACTTAATAATAAGTGAAGTTCTTTATGTAAATGGAAATAGAAAAGACGTTTTTTGACTTAATAATAAGTGAAGTTCTTTATGTAAAGAATCTATTTGAAAGTATATAGGGTGTATTTATTTCTATTCTTTTCATGTTCGACAATAATTTCTATCTGACAACTTCTCTGGGCTGCTCTTTTATCACATTTTATTTTCTTGTTTGCTTCTCCTAGATCATGTTCATCTATAGAATAAATCATTACAGAATTTCTTCTTTTACAAGTTTTAACAAAAATTTTGCTGGAATAAAATTATAATATAAATAAATTTTAATATTTAATCATTTATATATATTGNTATACTAGTTAATTCATTAACTATTATTTTTATCTAACTAGTTATATAATATCTTTACAAGTGTCTAAAAAGATAGTTTAACATTTTAAACAATATGTACATATATGTTTGTTTCTAAAAGATATATAGTTTGATATTCTTAAAAATATTTACTTATATGGTTTCTTAATCAAAATTAAAGTGAAATATGTTATACTATGCTATTTCTAAATTATAAATGAGAAATTTAATTGTTCGTGAAGTATGAGATGTGGATAAAAATTTATTAAAATAAAAGAAATTGTGAATGATAAAATTTTGAGATGGCTCGTAAGCATATCCAATGATGTCTGTAGAGATTTATTCTCACACTGAGTAATTATACTTGTCAACTCACATTCAATTATATAGTAGACTGCATTGGAGATGTCTTTTAGATCTCAACTTCTATTCATTTTATGTAGACTGCATCGGAGATGTCTTTTGGATCTCAGGTTGCATTGCCCTGGCGTGTTGCTCGGGCTCTTATACGAGTGCGTTGGGCTCCGTTATATGCATTCTTCAGAAGTCGACCTTCCTTCGCATCATATATACGGCATGTAAAAACACACTTTTAACAGTGAAGCTTTCAGTAGATAACTGAGTCTTCAATGCACAGAGAATAATGCAGCAAATGTTCAATCAAATCTACCTTCAATAAAATGGAACCCAACGAGCTAAGCCTAAGTCGAAGGAACTCACTAAACCCAATAATACAAACNAAAAAAAAAAAAAAAGCACAAACATCCAGTGCCCCATCCAAAGTCTATCTTCCCTACAACAAACTTTTCCCTACAGAGTAAGTAAGACGAACAAAATGTATCTCGGCCGATATACAGACACAGAACAAAAGATTGGGACGAATTTAAGGAGTAGTCGAGAGAGTCTCTGACACGGACATGTGCGATGCTGCATCTTCTTTGGATATGGCCACAAAGTTGAGTGGGGCCACCGGCCTTGACTCCCTCTTCCCATCTCTATTCATGGATTTCGCGCCATTTTGATGGACGTTGAGAGATAGACGTCTGCTGGCAGCTCCATTGGCCCGCTGCCCGGCTGCTTTCTTGGTGCTCGGGTGCCGTGGGCTTGGTGTGGAGCCGAACACCGAATCCTGTTCCTTGTTCAGCTGTTCATGGAATTTCTTTTGCTCCTGCAAAGGACATGGATTAGTTTCTAGGCATAAAGAGGAGGACTCATTATTTATTGAGTGATAATTCACAACTCGTTGAGCTCAATTTGTGAACTTGAACAAACCAAATTATGAAATAAATTTTCCTCATTCGATAACATATGAACTCGGCTCAGACTTGGGTCGTGTAGAGAAAAAAGATAAGTGCTTGAATCATATTTAACTTGGGCTGAGTAATTATCAGACTACTTTCCCTCCATCTTCGAATCATATTTGACTTGTCTGGATAATTATCAAACTACTTTCCCTATCTATCTATCATTTTTCAAAATACATTTTGTTTCCTCTTATCCATCACTCTAGAATAGACAGAAAACATTAATTGCATTTTTTACACATTTTAATTCCTAGTTTGAATTAAAAAAAAAAAATACTACTCATTAATAATAGTTTTAAGAATGATAAAAAGGGGTAAAATAGTCATTTATAATGTATGCATAACTACATTAACTTTTAATCCTTGTGAAACAAAAAATGACAAATTTGAAACAGGTGTGTCTTTAAGACACAATTATTGAAGTTAAATCGAAAACCATGCAGTGTTGGATATAGACCTGATTTACACTATTGTTTAAGCAAGTGTATTATTTTTACTATAAACTGAGTAAAAAAAAAAGTGTATTATGTTTACTATATTAAGTGGCTGTCTGTAATAAGCAAAAATCCACGCATTTAACGAGGAAACTAGACTAACCCTCAATCTCTTCTTCTCCTCTTCTCTGTCATGTCTGAGCATTACGTACTCATCTAGCATTGCAAGTAGGGGAACACCATCATAGCTGAATGTGATCCCACGATCTTGCTCCCAAGCACGAGTTTTTGCAATTAACCCATCTACAAGAGCTACAAGACCGCGAAAACGTGAGGATAAAATATGTTATGAGTGGATAATGAGAATCTTTAAGAACAAAGATGTGATAGCCACAAAGTATTCTACAATGAAACATATACCTGGAATTTTATTGACCAAAATTCGTGCCTTTTCAGCCCTCTTCAGGTTCAAATGTGCACCTCGACTGGCATTATATCGGTTGTCATCCTGTTTATCCAGATGAAACATTAACTACATTTAGTTAACCGAAACAGAAGATTGAAGTCAAGCTCTATAGTCACTGGTATGCAAATAAGGCACTTCAGTTGCTCAGGAAATGTTTAGTAGTAATAGAGAATAAATGTCATCACCAAAAACATAGTGAGATATTGGTGAAAGTTCAATAAAAGAAGAATATTATCACCAAAGAGCGTATACTTCCAGTGTTAATGACAAAAACCTGAGTCGACAAAGCACCTGGTCGATCTCTTATAATACTTAAGTCAGGTGTTCAGTTATGAAGAAAATAACCAAATTGGAAACATTATATTATTTTATGATGATAATAATAATAGTAATAACTATTATTATTATTACCCTATTGTAGTCTTCAAGCCAGCTTTCTTCTTCACAAGCTGACATCCACTTCTCAACCTTATCCAATATGTCCTTCCTGCTAGCTGCCTCTTCTTTTGCTTTCATGATCTGATTTTCCATGTCAGCCAATAACTCTGTAGGCTCAACACTACCTGAGTCGATTAGTGATAAGATTTTTTCTCGGGCAACCTCAGTATCAATCTCTATGTGAGCATGAGCGAATATCTCCTCAAGTTCAGCTTGCCTCTTAAGAGCAATTTCCTTCATTCGGCTAGCTTTCAGCTGATCAAGTCTCTCAACTTCCTCTTCAGCCTTTGATTTAGGAGAAAAACATTGAATTGATTGGATCAACTGGACAATTATTCACCTGAGTAAAACTTAAGTTAAGCATAGAAAATTTCATACCTGTTCTATGATGTCTATAGCAAGAGCCCCAGGAACAGTAACTTCATCCACTGGAGCTGAAATGTTACATGTTACATGATCAAAGAGGCTGCGCTCCTCTGCGGGTGTGTCCATCAAATTCCAAAGATCAATAAGCTGAGTTGCCAACTCTTGAAGCTGTACATGGAGATAGCGGTCAATAAACAAAATATACAAGTGATTGTACATAGTTAATCAATACAATCAAGTTTAATTTCATAAATGCTGATTTGTTAGCAAGTAAAAACTATAAAAGTCGAAAACACTCTCTTGTGGAGAAAGATAGGAAAAAAAAAAAGGAATCAGAACATAGTTTACGTTCTCTGTACAGTGGAAGCTACAACATTGGTGTCCAAAAAGATAGATGCTAGTGTTGATGGAATTTCTGTACAGTGTAAAAGTGTAATAAATAAAATCATTATTTTAGTTACCAGTTTTGACCAAAAAAAAAAAATAAAAAATCAAGGATCATGCCGTTACCTTCTGCAACCTTTTCTTCTTATCTTCCTTTAGGGCTAAAACAGTCTTAGCCAATTTAGACAGTGTATCGTCACTTATGCTTTTCGATTGTACCCCACGAGAATCATTTAGGCTAGGATGCACTTCTGTAACAGTAGTAAAGAAGTCCACACCAAGAACAGCACAGAGATCATGTACAGTGCTCACGAAATCAAGAACTTTGTGCAATCTGTCACTCTGCAAAACCGAGAATAAAAAGCTTCAGGCATTTTTACTGTTAAGATAGTAAAACAGAACACAACTAATAGTCAATCAACACAAGTTGAATAAGGCTGCAATTGCTTGTCAAGTATTTTTCCGTTTTTTCTTTTGCTGGGTATTTTCCCAAACATGCAATAATTGATTGATAATAATTTTCAGTAAAATAATATTCACTTACATGTACTTTATATCACTAATGAATCAATGATCAATCACATCAAATCATTCTCCAGCAATAACAGCCCTCAAAATTCATTCTACTTTTCTTTTTAAAATTACCTTTTATTACTATTCTCCAGCAATAAAATGAAAAAGAGCTAAGAAAAAAAGAGAGAAATGAAGAAGAGGAAAAAGAAACAAAAAAAATAGATGGAAAAGCAAAGGTAATAATTCACTCCCTAGTCCCTATATACCTAACCTTTTCCTTTTGAAGGTCATTGAGCTGCGCTTGAAATTCATTCAACTTCTTTGTGGATAAATCCGACTCATCAACTGCAGGACTCCCTACTGGCTCACTAGCTCCAGCAATTTCTGCACATATTTTCTGTATTTGAGATTGAACATCAGAAAACTCTCTAATCCTGTCATCTTTCTGTTTCCAAAGTTTCTCCAATGCAGGGGCTATAGCCGCAAGCTGTTCCTTGATTGTCCCTGATGTCTTCTCAGGCTGCAAAACAAACACAAAGAACAAACAGATTGTTCATTGCCAACAACCTCAGGAGTGTTCAAATACGTGGCTTACATATGAAGTACTTTTATTGTTGGAATAGCAAAATCAATTGAGAACCAGAAATCCGTATCACTTGCAAAAATAATTGTAATTGAGTAAATTAAATGGAGTATTATGTGACAAAGTTGTAAAAGTATTTTATGAAGTCAAACCAGATCACCAGACAAGAATCAGAAAAATGTTAAAGCAGTCCCTGTTTGGAAAAATATACATCTGAAGACACTATAAACTACTTCTTATCAATCAAAAGCTGACAAACATTTGTTCTTAGTAAACAAGAATAATGAGCATCCATAGAATTGAAGAAGAAAATACTCACATTTCCAACATAAGTCTTCTCTCCTAGGGCAGAAATGAGGTTAGTAAGTTCAACTCTAGCATCTGCCAGTGTCTGAAGAAGTTGAGCCCTAGATTTCACAGCGCGGTCAACTTTCCTCTTGTACACATCCAGGCACTCTTGCTCCAACTGAAGGAGCATTTTGTCCCGTTCCTCATCAGTTTCACCAACTTCATCCCAGATTCGCTGCATTAAAGCAATTACTGCATTCTGTCAGCATATTAACGTAAAAATATGTAGAGGTAGAAATTTTTTGTTTTATTTTTCAAGAATGGCGTGCCTGCAACTGCTCCAATAAAGATCCACAAGTGATTTGTCCATGATGATTTTCTGTTTCTACTGCTTCCATCCCTCAGTGACTGATTAAAACCTGACAGAATTATCAAGTTTCAGTCTCATGTTTCTGGATAAAGCAGTAATAAGCAGATCACAAAACAGACACGCTTCATAAGAGGAAAATCCTAATTTATAATGAGCAGACATCACGAAAAGGACCACAAAGTGTCTAAATTGGGAACTCTAAACGCAATTGACCAAAACAGATCATTTGAAAAAAAAAAAAATGCTTCAACAATGGAATTCGATGAAACAAGCATAACAACAACTCTGTTCCACTGCTCAATCAGAATCAATTTTTTTTTCCTTTTTTAAAATTTTCACAATAAAACAAGTAATTTACTACAACTGCAAAACCCATACTCACCAAAATGACTAAGTTTCACACAAATACGCAAAACAGAATCTCAGATCCTTGTACAAACCTTCTCCAACCAAATGCTGCTTTCAACTAAATAAAAGGAACCAAAAAAATAAAAATAGGAAAAAAGAAGAGAAACTCATTTGAAGCAGAAGAACCAGTATCCCCCAACTACCATCCATAGCATCAAAGTATCACACAACTCAAGCACCACATACAGCGAATATAGCGCTCAAACGAAAACTCTCAAGCAAGTAAACCCACGCACGCGTCCCTAAATCGCCGGCATTAACAACCGTACATAAATGCACCGGAAGCTCATATTACCAGCACTACATACACAAGCCAGCATCACATAGATCCAAAACACTTAACCAAACACCCACGGCTGACCATCGAATCCGAATCAAACAAAACAAAAAATCAGAGCAGGGAAATTAAAGCAACAGCCGCGAAGTAAGCAGCAGCTCGGATAAAAGCTCACCGGATCGTGGTGTGCGGGTCGGGTTCCGGTGGATTGGGACTCAGATCTAAGAGTTGATTGTGTGTGGGAGTGTGTATTTTTGTCCGAAAGTAGGAGTGAGAGTGGAAATAGTGAAATAGATGGAAAAAGATATTTTATTCAGAGGGAAGAGGACATGACTCATTTGACTTGCGTTGTCGAGAAAAGCAAACGATCTGTGAAGGACTGAAGGATTATTATTATAACCCGCGTTTTGTGGTTTATTTACGAAGGTTGACACCGCCAGCTGTAAATTTTTTTCCTCTGCATTTGCTTTTTGTTCTTTTTATTTTATTTTTTTATTTTACTCGTTTTTCTAAATAGAATTTGGAAGGACTTTTCTTGAGTCGTTCATGGTAATTGTTTTTATTATTCGGTAACAAAAGTTCACTTCAAATTCTTGAAATATAATATCCCGAATCTTGTGGAAATTTTTAATGTAACTAATCACCCCTCATTCTTGCATTTTTTGTTATAATCAGTGTTCTGTGACCCGGATCAGCCTGATGGGTTGACTTGGGACCCGATCGACCCGGATCCGAAACAGGTTCGGGTGGGGTATTTGGACCGGGCAACAAAGAACCCGGCCAATCCGGCATTGACCCGGTCTATATATATTCTTTTTATTTTTTTATTTTTTTTAAAAATAAAATTATGTATATGTTTATATGGTAAATATTTATCATGAGATACATATTATTAACACTTTAATGTACAAATTTTATACACAAAACAATAAATTTTGTTACTTTATGTATATTTATATGACAAAAATACTTTATATATAATTTTAAAAATTTTAAAATTAATTATCCGGTTCAGCAATTGACCCGGTGACCCGACGGTTGAACCGGTGACCCAGTACCCTGAGGACCTGCCCGAGTTGATTACCGGGCCGAATTTAAAAACTATGGTTATAATTTACATCACCATATTATTATATTGATAAAATATTATTATCAAATTGATCAAATCACAAGACATGCAACTGAAGGCTCTATAATGTACTAATGCAATGGCCACTTTCTTAATAAAAAGGGTTAATTGCAGATAAAATCCTAACCTTTTGTTAAATTGCAAATAAAACTCAACTTTATAAATTTGGCAAAAAAAATACTAACCTTTCATAAGTGTTGCAATTGTGTCTCAACCGCCACCCGCCGCCGCCAACCGCCACCCGCCGCCGGCCAACTTCGCCGGATGTTAAAAATTTTTATATGATCTTGTAGCTCTCCTCCGTGCCGACAACATATCCAAGTTTCACGAAAAAATTCCGACGATAAGAAGATGACCGGAAAAGTCGTCACCGGAAAAAGTCACCGATTTCGGTGAAGGTGAACGTCAATAGATGCAGCTTTGCGAGAGGAGTTCAACGGTATCTTCGGATTCACGTGGGTCAAAGCAAGTCACCGGGAATTTGCAAAAGAGCCGGATAAAATTTGTAGATCTACGAGCTTTGACCGGAAAATTGGAAGCCTTATCGTCGGAATTTTTTCGTGAAACTCGGATATGTTGTCGGCACGAAGGAGAGCTACAAGATCATGTAAAAATTTTCAACATCCGACAAAGTTGGCCGGCGGTGGGTGGCGGTTGACGGCGGCGGGTGGTGGTTGAGACACAATTGCAACACTTATGAAAGGTTATTATTTTTTTTGCCAAACTTATAAAGTGGAGTTTTATCTGCAATTCAACAAAAGGTTAGGGTTTTATTTGCAATTAACCCTAATAAAAATGTATGTTTATATTACGAAATATGTCATAATTTTATTTATATTTTTAAGTTATAATGTTTCAATATGAAAAAATGTAATATATTAAATAAGTATGATGGTGTATTATGCAACATTAGTACATTACACACAAATCATAGCTTTAGAACAACAGGTTTATTTATTTATTTTTAAATATATGGAGTTAAGCTAATTAACCAAAAAATCTCTATACATGATAAAAATAAGACATTCTAATTTTAGCAACACTGAAATTGAAATAAGACTTTCTAATTTTTCCATTTAGCGTTATTCTCGTTCTTTTTACAAACAAACTGAAATTTTCAAAAAAATAAATTCTATTTACTTCCATTTACTATAACGATTAAATATAAGTGTATGTGATCATATTAGTTAGAGACAAAAATTCTATAGAGCCAAATATATATATGTGATTCTTTTCTTGATCAAATTTTATATTTTTTTTAAAATATTTTAAATTGAACAATCATACCGTTTTGTATATCAAATAAATATTTGATAACTTATATTACCCATATTTTATAAATATTATGTTAAATTAATTAAAATAATTATAATTTGACAACAATATTTCGTATATAAAATAAATATAATAATATTTTTCATATAAAACAAATTAATGTACATCTACGGGTAGTATAAAAACAATCAAAGCCCTAAATATTTCTCACAAAACAAAGCATTTATATATAAAGTAACCTTTTAGCATAGAATAATACAAAATAATATTTTTTGTATTTTTAAAAGGGTCTGAAATATTTATATAACAATATAAATGTATGTGCATACAACAATTTAATTTGGACATCAATTAGATAAACTTAAAAGGATAGAAGTGGTGGGTCGTTAATCAAGCCACTATACAAATTATTGATATTTAATAGCATGAAATAATATTTTAGTATATTTATCTCACACCTGTTTGAAATATTAATTTATGCTAAAAATTAATTACAAAGCATGTATAGATAACTATTCCGAGCAGTCACAACAACAATTAAAGTTATGCATAGTGCTTGTTTCGGTCACGCGCGTGCGTGCCCACCTATCGACCAACCGACACCGGTATGGGCCTGAGATTGGTCTTAGCCTTGGCCTTAGACTTAGACTTGGACTTAGATCTTGGACCTTGGTCCTTAGTCCTTGGCAATAGACAATAGGACTGTGGGTCAGACTGTCCAAAGTAAAATCCAAACTGGTTTGGGGCTGGACTCGAGTTTAGACCTAACATGTGTTACATTCACCAGGTACATTAAATATGGATATATTTGATTCCACTTGACAGTTTCGCTGGTCATCAGGTGGAGTGACGAAGTGTTAACACCTAAAAATGCTTGACTGTTTTATGCCCATTATAACAACTAATACTTGGTTGTTATCTACCTTTAGTGCCAGACTGGCAGCTTGCCTTTGGTCTTTCATGTCTGAGCTGGAAGTCTTACAAATAGGACATGGTAAAACTGCAGAAGCACAACATAACATCATCTTCATACTTGCTCTTCAAAAAAGCCTCAAGCATCATAATATATTGTGCTTAGTATGCGGCTCTATTCAAGTTCTTCGGAGCTCGGAAGTCTGAAAGTGCTACAACTTCTGAGACGTAGTGGTGTATCTTTAGGGGATGACAAGCCTGAATTCGTCAGCATATTAGGGGACGTATTCTTCATGCGGAAAGAGATCTTTTTGTCTCAACATTAATCTTTCCATTTTAATTTGTTGTTTGTTTCACTTTTTGTTTTGTAGTTCATATTGTAAGAACTGAAAAATATCACTTTGGTTGATAAGATTCCCGTTTAATTCTACACTTAGTTTTTTAACAATCGCCAGACGAATAATTACACCTATTGAACTTATGGCATCCACTGGATATGGTTTGAACACTCGACAATATCAGCATCCTCAACCGCTCAACACTGTTATTCCTCATCCTCATCCTATACTCGTTGTCCATGTACCACAGCTGAAAGCGCGAGAAACTCAATGGGCTTGATTTCAAAAAACGACAGAAGTAGATGCACGTTTATCAAACCACATTAGGTTTGGGGAAATACCTAAAGGACGACCCTCTCTATTGTTGCTAAAATGAGACCATCATGAATATGCATTACGCACAATGCTTGGAGGCAAGGTGACTACCTTTGCTGGAATTATGTCATTAACGGGCTTAGTAACCACTTGTACAATGGGTATAGCTCGATGAGTTCTATCAAAGAGCTTTGGGCTACTTTGGAGAATAATTACAAGACCAAGGATGTCGGGATAAGAAATTTGTCATCGGCAAGTTTTTGGATTCAAGATGGCCGACTCCAACACCGCCGTGTCTCAAGTGCATGAGTTTCAACTTATCTTGCATGACACCCATGTTGAAGGAATGTCTTTAAGCGAGTCGTTCCAAGTGGCGGCAGCAATTGAAATGGACAGCCGTAAGTCATAGGGAAAGTTCCAATGATGGAGGCTCGTGCAAATTTGTTGGAGCAAGGCGTCTCGAGCAATAGAAAACTTATTCTGAATACAAGGGGAAGCAGTGAGCCAAAGTTTGGAATTTACCGACAACCTCAAAAACTTTGGAAAGTTACAGGCTAAAAAAGGTTCAACTGAGTGCCTACATTGCTGAACATGACCTTGTGTCGGTGAACTGACTGACTTAGATATGTCGGTTGTGGTGTTTCAAGTCAATGGTTATAATCCAAGGAGTGGTACATTGATACTGGTGTCACTCGCTATGTCTGCTTCAACAAGGAGTTGTATTCAAACTAAACTCATTCTACTGGTCAGAAACTTCATATAGAAAACTCTTCATCATCTGATGTGGCTAGACTTGGCCCCTTGGTGCTAAAGCTAAATTTTAGAAATTATTTAAAGCTTAAGGATGTTCTACATGTCCTGGACATCCGTGAGAATTTGGTCTGCAGATCACTTCTAGGTGAGCATGGATTTAAGCTAGTGTTCGATAATAAGAAGTGTTCTCTTAGCAAGTTTGGAAGATTCCTTAATCGTGGTTATCCCAATAAAGGATTTCTCATGAATGTAATGGTTGTGAGTCGTGTAACTCTTTCCAATTATAAGAGGTCTATTTAAGCATAAATGGCAAACTACATTTTCATTCGGTTAAGATGTGTATTGAACCTTAATCCACACTGATGTACATAAAATGTGTCGATCTGGATTAACCCATTAAGCTGTGATGATGTGGACGACAAGTTTACACCGACGGTACCCCAAGGTCCCAGTATACAACGACTAAATATAAATATATCAGCATGGAAGCATCTGAAATGGGCGTTAGTTGGTAACACCCTCTATGCCGATCTCACTCCAAGCTATAGATACCTCATGCCAACATCACTATGACATAGAAAGGCAATCTCCTCATATCGGCAATGACCATAGGAAAAAAAATTATAATAAAATTAATTAGTTTTCCAATATATATATATATATATATATATATATATATATATATATATATATATNCAACATAACGCTTATTTTAACAACTATAATGAATGCTCTTACAAGTTTTAAAATTGTAAAAACTTTGCCTAACAAATTATATTTACAAGTTATTGATTTTTTGTATTTGTAATTAATTTTTTTATATAATATATTAATTTAATCATCTCTTGCCGAGCTTCAATTTGAAATCCAAATTGCATAAATAAATATATATTTTTACCTTTATAATAAAATTTGAATTATCCATCAATATTAGTTAAAAAATGATAAATATATTTATCAATTAAAGAAATTTATCTTTTAAGTTCATAAAATAATAGTGTCAATTTAAATATAAATAATAATTCAATTATCTGAAAATTATTTGTAACTTAAACCAAAAACAAAAACAAAAACTTTTATTTTACACGAAAAAAAACAGATATAGTTTTTTTTATTAGCACAGTGTAATAGGTAGGGAGTGTTGTACTCTACTACTCTTATTTCAGCCCATCAATGTGTTCAAATCCCACAATACTAACCATAATTCCAATATATTTTCAGACATGAATCAGACATCAAAAGATATTATTATATCATAGTAAATGTTCTTCCATAAGTGATGCAACACAACCGACCCCATAGCATTTATGGTACCACCAATAACGTGCGTACATTTTTTATTAACACACACTTCCAGGGACCAGTAACAAGATCAAATTTATCTAGAAAACCCAAAAATTTTAACCAGCATGAGTCATTTCTGAAAATATCAACTGAGAAAGAACAATAAACAGATCATAGATCAGGAAAAGGAAAAGCTCATAGTTCTAATCCTCCCTACTGAAACCCATGAGCAACTCAAGGCTTTTATCCAAATTAAAGATAAATTTAACAGCCGGAAATCGAACCATCATTGTACACAAGTAACTATGTTGGTGTTGGCTCAGTCCTCAGATGTCTTTTCACCCTCCTCGTTGTTTGCTGCCACTGTTACACCAACTTCAGCTGGCCTTATAACTCGATCGTGCAGAATATATCCAGCCTGACAATGAACAAAAGCAATAATATATAAATTTTAATTCAATATTTAACAATGCCAATCTTCTGATGGAGCAATAAGGAAATTTGGAAACAAATATCAATAGGTATTGGTGGTTTGATTAGGTTTTTTTTTTAATTAATGAAGTGAGATCACATGTAAAGAAGACTTGTAAATTGTACAGAAAACGGGTTGCATGTATATGACCCCCTTTTTCCCCTCTCAGATACCTTTAGAACAACTGCAACACGATCAGCTGGCTTGGAAGGATCCGGAACTTGGAACACAGCGTTATGCCTGTTTGGGTCAAATTCTTCATCTACTGGGTCATATTTCTCTAGCCCAAACTTTCTAAATACCTGCATATGGGGAAAATTAGATGCATAAATTAACAATCTACACATGTATGATATTCATTGATATTATTCTTATTATGAGATGATAAGGTAGTGTATGTGATAAGGTAGCTTTTATTCAATTTCCCCCAAATAAAAATGAAAGATTAATGTCCCAATAAATATAAAATATGATAAGGTACAAATTTACCAAATTTATATAAATATTGTTACTCATTTATATAAATAAGATTATGTCAAAACACTGAACCTCGAAACCTATGGAGTCTTGCCAACATAGGTCAGTACTACCATATTTTGCAGCAAGAAATGCCATATATTAATGATGGACCCTCCCAACTATACTCGGTTGCAAGATGACCTCAAGCTCATGCACATCATATGAAATATTGGTCGACACACGAAATACAATTGAAAAAAAGAGGTACCCAAAAACTATAGTACCTCATTCAGTTGTTTTTCAGTCATTTCAACACCTGCAAGTAGTGTTTTGAGCTGTTGAGTGGCTACAGATGCATCCTTAGACACATCCACTTTTGAGAAACTCTCTTTGGCAGCAGAAGAAGCCCTACCCAAATTATCCGCCACATCCAAAAGGCTTTTAGCAAAGCTCTGTATCACATGTCAAATAAGACAGTTCAGAAAATGACTCAAGTAAGAGACCAAGGACAACAACTATCCCTAAACTACAGCCTAATCACAAAACCAAAAACTTCTGTTATTTGCCAAAAGTTACAAATATCCCCTTATAGTGTTACAAGCACCCCCTTTATTTATAAATGAATGACACTTTCCTAATAAAAACAATTAGTAGACCTCTTTATTTATTAATCACAAAATCAAAGAAAAAGGAAAAATATACAAAACCTGAATAGCAAACTTCTTGGCATTTTCGGCTTCACGTCGAGTACGCTCCTTTGTGTTTTCCATCTCAGCCAATGACCTCATGGCTGTATCCTTCACCTGCTCCAGCTCTTCCTGCTTTGTGGCGAGAAGTTGTTCCTTCTCGGCCACGAGCTTCACCAGGTCATCCCTGGAGAGGTCAGCCTCCAAATCTGAATCAGAATCAACATCAGAAAATGCAACTCGTTTAACACCTCTTTTCCTCTTAGGAGTCCCGGAAGTACTAATTTGAGGACCTGATTCGGTTTTTTCGTCAGCTTCAGTTTGAGTAGCATCAGTTGCAGATGCAGAGGCTTCGTCATCTGGCTCTCTATTTTCATGATTATTTGTAGACTGGACTGTCTCTTTTTCATTGGGCTGTGAATTTGCGGATGAAGAGAACCCGAACCACTGAAAGCCTGATGCTTTCAGGGATGAATGGTGCAGCAATGAAACCTGACCAGGTACCACCTACATGAAAAACAGAGTATCTTCTTGATAACATCAATTTTCTGAGTTTTGATGCCGAAATTTAGTCACAGAATGCATTCACAATAAATTAGTTTGTTTTGCCCAACTGATGCTTGAGTTATGCAACATATTTTTAATTATTATAACTCAAACTAGTTCAAAACAGCGAACGGCAATAGAATTTCATACAAAAATCTTTCGAGTTATACCTAGTGAATAACACTGTAAGAGAAGCTGTTATTCCAATAAACCATCAAGACAATAGAATGAAATATTGGAGTATTGGGAAGAATTGCGATGGGAAGTTGTAAACAAACTAGATGCCTAGTTATAAGAACCACAAACACATAATGCAAATATAATTCAGTGAACTCCACTTTTGAGGTATGCAGGCATCAAATAATCAAATTAAACTGAACAACAGAAATTCAATTATACGAAGCAAAAACTATCATTAAACTGTTGATATAAAATTCGAACTTCAAAGTGTGTGATATCAAGTCTATTATCACAAGTCCCTTAACTAATCAGACATCCATGGTAAAAAATCTCCAGTCTGCCTGGAGAAACTTGCAAACATTCCGTGTCACCTTACTTAAATACCCTAAAAATTATAACAATACATATTAAAATACTAGGCCAAACTCAATTATAACTTGATAAGGAAAAAAGCTATCTACATCTACTTTCAACTTTCAAAATTTGGACTGTTTGAATATCATAGAAAGGAAAGCACGCTGGGATGCAGAAAACAACTAATTACTAATAGGAGCTTCATGGCCAAGGGCCTAGGGTTTTGTTGTTTATGCTGCAAAACTGAAACAGGAGTTTCATGCCTTACAGATGATTAAACTTTCAAGTAGATTATTCGGTGGACGACACAACCTAGAGAGCATAAATAGAAAAAAACTCAAGATAATGCCGACTGCCGAAATCCAATGTACATCAAACACCAATTTGTACAACAAAGGCACAGTCTTCTATAAGGAAAAAGACAGTGAAGTTGGGAAGGCAAACAACTAGTCCCCAACACAGTATAAATTCGTAAGTAACCAAAACTCTGCAATAAAAGAAAACAGAAAAAAACCCTCCTCAAACGATCCAAAGCCCATGAAAAAACCTATCTCGACCAACCGAAAACAGTACCTTATCACTTAGCCCACGCGAGGAAATTAATATATTCGATGAATTTTGAAAGTGATTGTTCTCATGGCGGCCGATGAGGAGGGCCGAGTTGCGGCACTGACTTAGCACGGTCCTCGAGACCCGGCTCGTTATTCTGCTCAGGGACATGGCTGCGAAGGACGAAGCTGAATTCCAAAAATGGAATTTCAAAATATCAGAAAGAATCAAATCGGTAATTCGCGGCGGCGATAGTGGCGGTGGAGAAATTGGGAGGACAGGGTTTTAGGGGGATTTTGGACTTGCGGAGAAAGAAAATAAATGTAAAGGTGCTTTGGTTTTGATTAGACATAATTACCATTTACCCCTCAACATCCGAATGGAATGGTGTGATTGTATAGATGAGTTTGATTTGGTTTTAATTAGTTTTTTTTTTGTTAATTATCGTTAAGATTGAAAAATGTAGTATAATTAATTGTCAGTAGAATTTTGATTTTAAATTAAAATAATATTTATAATAAAATTATTTTTAGACTTAGTTTCATCGGGCTAAGTTTATTTAATTTTAATTTTATATTTATTTTCTTTCTTATTAATATATAATTTAAGCATCAATTGATAGTTTACCGTTTGGCGTCACACTCTCGTCTAACCCGGTGTGTGTGTGTTGGAGGGGGAGGAGTGTTAGTGTGGTATCAAAACTCGACTTGTAAAAAAGACATTTACACCAAGTTATTCCAGGATATAATACTTCAGACACGATTAGATCGTCACTATTTAACCAGTTTTTATAGTTTCAATTTATTATTATTATTTGAGAGATAAAAATATTTTTTCCTTGAAATAATATTAATTTTTGTATATAGTTCGCCGCCACTGTCACCCGAACGCCAATTGCCGACCGTAGCCCAATATTCGACGCATACCCGACAAGCTGGTGCTTACGTTGAGAAGTTTTATGGGAAGCCCATCATCGACAACTTGCAGAACCGCCTTGAGAGGTGGAGCTTGAGGTGGTCGTAGGTTTTGAGCCGACACAGGGAGGCTAGGCTGATCTCTCGCTCGAGGATGAGCGATAGGATGTTATGCGCCTTGCAGCAGGCAGCCGCCGACAGGCCGAAAAACTAGTGCCAGTGACCATCGAGTACGACACCCAGACGCAGTGGAGTTTCGGTATTGGGTTGTGGACGATTTTGCCTACTCCAGTGTATCCCAACCAATTTCCAACATCTCAAAGCTCTATGACAATGAAAGAATATATGGTCCATGTCTTCTTCATTCTCTCCACATACATTACAGATTACCTCAAACTTCAATCCTTTGCCCTCTAGTTGCTAGTTGGTCCCCAAAAACTTATGCCAACTCCTCAACACGAATTTTTTCAATTGGTTCTTGATGGAAGGCTCCATGTGAGATTTCACATCTTTTCATCAATTCCATAGAGTTTCTACTTGTAGCATCATCCTGTACCATCAATCTCTGAGCCCTGAGGATACCACAAGCCGATAGCATGGTATAATATCCCTTTTTTGACCAGTGCCAGACGAGTTTATCTCTAATTCCTACTTGGGTTATAGGTATTATGATAATACAATGGGCATCATCAGGGTGAAAAGACTGAAAAATGAGATCTCTATCCCACTCTCTACCTCTTTCAAGCATAAGATTTGACACCCTCTGAAATCTATCCCTGCCCCCTTCAAGCTGGTGAGTAGGTATAAATAGATGGTCTTTAGGGACCCAAGGAGAATCAAAAACCTGAGCACCATGCAAGAACAATTTTGATCATTATTTCCTTTCCTGCTTGACTCAGGTAATTGTTTTTCCAATTAAATATTATGTTTTTTATTGTCTCACTAGCAAAAAAAAAAAGATAAGTAATGCAAAGAGCTTTTTTACCAATTCCAATTCCAGAAACCAGACTCAAAGATATTACTTGGGTGATCAAATTTGAGAAAGCCTCAAAGAGGATTATGAAGAGGTAGGGGTATAGAGGGTCCTCATGCCTAATCCCATGCAAATAACCAAGAACATCACCATTAATATTAACATAAAATGTAGCAGAACAAACAAAACAAAGAATCCAATAGATAAATAGATCACTAAATCCCATTTGCTTGCAAACTCTAGTTAAAAAGCCCCACTCGACTCTGTCATATGCTTTGGCCATGTCAAGATTCACAGCCATGAAGCACTCTTTTCCCTTTTTATAGCAATGTAATGAATCCATTATACACTCATTGATTACACAGAATTGAGTTATTAAATAATAAAACTCCTGAACAACAATTGGAAGTAAAAAAATTTTAGATTGAATTTGATTTATTAGATAAATTGAGTTAAGATTGAAAAAAGTTGATTAAGTGGCGATCTGATTTGAATTTTGAATATGTGCTAGTGGGTATGAGTTAATATGTAATGATTAAAATTGATTTGATGTAAAAGTAGTAAAATAATTAATGTAAATTATTGATAGTTAAATTGTCTAAGTATGTGAATGTTTTGCTGTAAATGTATGGTAATGATTGGTTAATACTATTTAACGATATTGATAATATTAATGAGAGCTAATTTAAGTTAAAAGAATATTGAATTTTTAGTTAAAAACTTCAAAACTATTTTAGGTTGAATGAGAATTTAGTTATAAAGTTGAAATGTGGGAAAATTGAGTTTTTGTAACTCAAAGTTTAGTTTAAGTAGCTCGAAAGTTGGTTGAAACAAAAAAGGGACAAGTTCGAGCATATAGGCATTGAGTCTGTCACATTAGTGGTGACTAGACCCGTCGCGGCCCACATGGCTGGTTATGGATGGCCGTTCTATTAGGCAGAAGCCCTACGGGTGCGATGAGCCCCCGACCTGAACGCACCTGGTGGTGTCGTGAGATTACCTACTCACTATACGATTTCACGCACAAAACGAGGGAAATGAAAAGGCAATGGTTCTTTCATTTTTCGAACATCAAACCAACACTGCACTTTTATTTTCTCTCCTAAATTCTCATATCCGCTGAATGAGAGTTAGATGATGGCGATGAGACTGGTGTTTCACTCGTTTTTTTTTTTTCTTTCAATTTCTCTTATTTTTCTCACAACTTCAGTTTCGTTACCAGGATTGTTGTGGCTGCAATAACTGGATGGTTCTGGTGCAAACAAACAACATTTATCAAGATGAAGCCCTTAAGAGATGGAGGTCTAAAAGAAATCGTGTGTCGCCTGTGCCGCAAAGTTTTATTGTTTGTTGGTTCGCTTGGATCTTCAAATGTTTCTTTTTCTTTTTGGGGTTCCAGTTTGGATACCGCCACTTCAATGGTATCCGTTGGAGCCTGTCCTGGACCTTCGGCAGGTTGTTCAGGCTTTTCTTTGTTTTTGGTCGTACATCATTATTAAATTGTTTGTTTGAAATTATTAGGTGCCCTTTACAATGTGGTGTGAGATTATACTTTCGTATTTAAGTATGTATCTTTGAAATTATTTATTATATACAAGTTAAACCTTAATTAAGTTATCCATTTTTACCAAGATTTACTTTTTTAAAAAAAAAAAAAAATTGTAGATATGTAAATAAATAGTTGAAAAATATAGATTATTTATGGGTATTAATTATATTGTTTTTGTTGAATAAATTTTTTAAAAAAACATTTATATATTAGTATTATTGTGATTATGATTTTCCCATTAAAAGTATAATAAAAATTAAAACATTTTTCAAATAAACAATTCTATATCCTTTCAAATATTTGTGGTTTTGGTTGATGTTGAGTTTATTTTTGAGAGATATGGAAAAAAAATGGGATATATGTGGAATAAAATAAATTCGTGAGGAATAATGGTGCGAGAATATTGTGGTTGATTTTGTAGAGATGTGATATGTTTTGTTCGTGTATTTTTATAACTAATATTAGTTATTAATTACAAATATAAGATAGAATGTGTATTAGTGTATTACTAATTTTGCATTAAAAATATGTCAAAATAAGAGTTTTTGAGGTAGTTCATAATAAGATGCATATTAATGTATTACTAATTTTTCATTAAAAATACGTCAAAATAAGATTTTTTTAGGTAGCTCATTTTCTTACAAAACCAATGGTGCGAGAATATTGTGGTTCATTTTTAGGAGATGTGGAATATTTTGTTCGTTTATTTGTATTTAATTAATTAAAAAATACTTATTAATAAAAAATATAAGATATAATGAGTATTAATGTATTACTAATTTGCCATCAGGGACGTAGCCAGGAAAAAAATCATCCTGGGCTAATTTGAATACAAGATGTATTATTTGAAAGGTAGGATGACGATAGATATACTGATTCATCAACTTTTTATATTAAAAAATATATTTTGATATGAAATATCATACTTTTATTATTTTAGTAATATTCAAATGCAATTACGAAAATATATAAACTTGATGGAAATAATGTAATATGCACCAATAATTAGGTCTTCAACCTAGCTCAGCATCATCGATAAAATTTATTTACCTATATATATTAAGTATCAAAATTTAAAATTATAATAATAATCTCATGGGTACTTAGATTCTATAGTGGAACACATTTTAATTATGAAAGATTATGACATTTTCACCAATAATATACATGTTCCTCAAAGTAAAATATCTAACAAGTTATGTTAGTTGACCAAACAATGAGTTCACATATAAAGACTAAATTTAGTGTTACCAATAAACATAAATGATATTACATTAAATTTTTTGTAGAGATTTTTTTTTATAAATAACTAGTCATAACCAAATATATATATTCATGAGCTTAAATTAAAATATACATACACATACAAGTTAAAATAAATTTCATATGGGCAGAATTAATTTAACAAAAAATAGTTTTTATTCTTAAGCATAATATAGAGGGAAAAACATGACTCTGGGCTGAAGCCCAAACTAGCGACTATCTGGCTACACCCATGTTTGTCACTAAAAATACATCGAAGTAAGGTTTTTTAAGTAGTTCATGCTATGATGAGTATTAATCTATATATATATAATTGCTAGCCTTTCATTTAATTTTACCTCATAAATAAAACCTAATAAATTTTACCTAATAAATAATACAATCTTTCCAAATACAAAAACCGTTACTTTTACAAAATACATCACTTTTCGACAGTTACAAAATCTAAACCAATGACCACTATTTTATCTAAGTATATCAATTTAGGTTAATTAGCTAAAAATATTTACTTTTTTAATTTCTTATATAATCATTAATATGCTAACTTAATTACGAATTATTTATTATAGAAATTCATGATTACATAAACATGTATTCAGAATGTAAATTTTTAAAAAAACTTTTTATAAATGTTTATTTGGAATATCTATTGTTTTTTATGATATCACTACAATAATTAATCATTGTGAAAATGAAAAATACAGCACATGTACAACATGGACAAATACACTAACAACAATACAAAATAATTTCACCACCTCTGAAAATTGTATCATATAATAGTTATTATTACAATTAATAATTATATTTTACACTAAATGATATGTGAAAGTTACATAAACATAAGAAACTATATTGTAAAAACTTTTTGTTCGAGTAATTTATTATAAAATCAATATAATATTTCTTTATCTGCTTAAGCGATTACTTTTTAAATAAATTAATTTTTTTAATGGCATAGTAAAATTTCTTAAAATCGCATAAGCAATTGTTATAATAAATATTTTTTAGCTAATTAATTAGTCATAGTCCCTTAAAATTTCAAAAATTACATTATTTATTTTATTTATGCAATCAATATAGTGATTTATATACAATAAAATCGTTATGTACTATTTATTTTAACCAATAATCAAAATATAATACCTTTATTTAACTTATAATTTTAATATTATATGCATAAATATAACTTATAATATCCTATGTTTAAAATATTATATTATTATCTAACTTATAATTTTAATATATGCATACAAATAACTTATAATATTTTATTTACATCTGTGCAAATGCACAGAATCGAATACTAGTATATTATTAATTTGGGACTTTTTACGGTGAGGTAACTCTTGTACCTACGTAACATCAGGTACCCCCTTTGTCACCAATAGATTGACTCAGGAATGAATATCAACCATTAGATTCACGGTACGAGGGAGTATGAGGCAAAAGAGAAATTTAGTCGTCTCGTACTTGCTAAAATCCTATTATACCCTTACTTCCTTACAAATTAAAATATAAAATAATAAATTACAAAACGATAATTGTATTTATTTTAAAGACCATATATTTATCTTATTTGTGTAACAATTCTTTAAATACATAAACATATCATCACAACCTTGACATTTATCATATAATTTACGAATTAAATTGTTCTTGTTCTTCAAATTGTTCTTCACAACATTCTTCTTCTGACATCTTTTTTATTTATTTATTTTTTTCTCGTCCTCCATGGCTTCTCCTTCCTCTCATCATCATTAACTAAAAAATTAAAGAAATAATTTTTCTTATAAATCTAAGAAAAAAATAAAAGAAATAAAAAATTTTATGAATCTAAGAACTGAATTTGAATACAAAAGGCTTGTGAAGAGAGGGCAATTTTTAGGGTTTATTGTGCGACAACAATGGTAAAGGAACATTACCTCGTGATATTTTTTTTAAACGACAGCTCAAGATATTAACGAAACCAAAACTTTAAAATTTAAACCACAGCACGGCAAAATCGAAACAGAATTCAAGGGGACAAGGCACTTAAAATCTGGTTTAGCACTTAAAATCTATATATATATATATATATATAGGGGTTGGTTCAAATAAAAACTAGTCCTGGTGTAAGAACTGTGAGAACCATATTTCATGCTATTTTTAATTGTGTATGATGCTATTTTTAATCTGGTGCTATTATTTTTACAAATGCTAACATAAATTGTGTTGCTATTTCTAATAAAATACATTCTGATTAAAAATAGCACTAAAATACAATCAATCATAGCACTACATACAATTAAAAATAGCGGTTCTCACGGTTCTCACGCTAGGACTTAGTTCTCATTTGAACCAAATCCTATATATATATATATATATAATAAGAATTACCATTTACCAAACGTAATTTAGAGAAATTAGGATACATCGATAATTAATATATAGTCGAGTATACTGCCCATAGTTTCAATAAATAAAAATGCATAAAACTTACAAGTATAATTTTATAATTCAATTTTTTTTCAATATAATACATAATTTATAAATCGTAACTTTTATTATTTTCCTTATTTTTTTCTTTAAAAAATCATACAGTATTAAATACTACCTTAAATTTCGAGCTTTAGTTTATTTTATTATATAAAAAATCCAGCTAAGATCTGTTAAGTGTGCACATTTTTATTTTTATTTTTTTCGTAGAAACAACGAACAACATTAAAATCTCGGTCTCTATATTTAAAAAATCTCAATTCGAAATATAACAAAAGTTTTAGGATCTCGGTATATATATTTGTGTCTTTTCAAAAAAAAGTAAAAAATTAAACGCTAAAAATATTCTTTAAATTTTATAATCTATCAATTAATATTAATTTTTTGAAAATTATTATGTTTATTTTTTATTAATACACATAAAAAAAAATAATTAATTCATCATTAGATATATAATTTATAATCCTAATACTATCAGTTGGTTTAGACATTTATTATATAAATCATAAAATATTTTATTTCATGAATTAAATATATGTAAATAAAATAAGAAAATTTCTTTGGATCAATCGAGTGATTGAATTGTGATAATGTCCATGTTGATTGAATTACTTTTAGGTGATATTTAAAATAGTAAAAACTTGACACAACTTGGATGGTCCAGATGACTAAGTTATATATCAGTTTGACCATACCAAATCGATAATTGAAATTAAATATAAGTTTTAATATTGAAAATACTTTATTACGTGAATGTGATGTAGTCTAATTGTCCAAATTTCAAATAATCATATTAACAATAATTTTATGATAACATGTTTAATGATTAATATTTATACGATCAAGTTATTTTATTAAATCATTTTTGGTTTAATCAGATTCTAATTTATAAACATTTTAATATATATAGAGTATTTTTTGTAATAAGTTCAAATAAAATGTGTTACTCAAATATCTAAACAATTTACAAATTCAAATGTTTAAACTAATTGATAAAATTTTTATAAATTTCTATTTTATTTAAATATATACTTTTATTTAAAATAATTTTAAATGTAACAAAATTTATTTAGAAAATCGTATCAATTCTACCAATCCAACCAATTGGTGTTGACGGATTCGATAACAAATATTTTATTCAAGCGAAATAGACTGGTTATAAAGCGGTTCTCGGTCCATCCAGTCGGACTGTGTCCAACCCGGTTTAATTTAAGAAGAATGGGTGAATCATGATTAATGTTATTATATATTTAATTTATAATATAATCATAATATTGTTTTCTCGTGCATCGTACGGGCCTCATACTAGTCGTTTTTATTAGATTTAGCAATTAAAATCCGGTTTCTGTATGTTAGCCTCGTGAATTCGTATTTATTAGATTTGGCACTTAATATCCGGTTCAAACAACACAAGGCATTGGTTCAAAAAACACAAAGCACAAGGCATCCAGGCCCGGCTCCTTGGGGAGGCAGCCTAGGCCCATGCCTAGGGCCTCCCCTTAAATTTGGGGCCTCATTTTTTTCTCAATATTATGTATTTGTGATGAGTTTGACCCATTATACAAATGAATGAGCTAATTAATGAATAGGTTAATGACAAAATATATACTTTGTGTGAAAATTTGAGACCCTAAATATTTCATTTGTTTTCTTATGATGTTCGGTTAGAACAATTGTGTAAGAATAAACATTCTTTACAATGATATGATTTTTATTCTTTTATCCTTGTTGTTCTAATGACTGATTGAATGTAAATTATTAAAGATCTTTGTAACTCATAGGTAATTTATCAATTCCAAAGTCTAGAAAAACAAGATTTTTTTTTTCAATTATTTATTTATTTACTTAATAGTCTTTTTTTATTAGGTTTTTTTCTTCTACGATAGTATCTGCAAATAGCCTAATTACCATGCAAGTTCAAATCAGGAAAACGAAAAGAAAAAACTTGTCTAGGGCCTCCAAATTTCTGGAGACGGCCATGAAGGCATCCACGTTCTTAGATTCATAGAATTTTTTATTCAACAACTTTGGTTAATCTTAACCTCTCATCAAACTCAATCTCTAGTTCCTTGCTGCCATCATTAGGAATTTGTCTGTTTGTTGGCTCGGGATTTTGCCATCGTCGGGTCGCCATGCTCTCCTTAACGGCTGCTTCTTCTCCTTAACGGTTGCTTCTTCTTCTTCTTCTTTCTCTTTTTTTTTTTTNGCTTGGCGGCAATTTTTTTTTCATTTTTTTTTATTTATTTAGTGATTTATTTGAGATATATAATTTTATTTAGGCTCAATGTTAAAAAATAAATAATTTAACACATTTTAAGTAAATTAATAAAAGTATATAATGTCATTTTTTTAAAAAAATTTTAAGTAAGGGCATTTTAGTATTAATGCAAGTTTTTTTTAAAAAAAAATATTTAATTAAATATGCAAAAGGATACATGTCATCAACTAAAGGGGTACATGTTGTTATGTAGGTACGAGACAAGTAATAGGCGTACTTGACAGTAGAATGACTCTACTAATCTTCCATTAAAAATATGTTAAAGTTAGAATTTTTTAGACAATTTCATTCGTTTTTTTATAACAGTATAGATAGATATGTGATCATTGACTCGCTGTATGATTGCATTTAGTAGGGATAAAGCATAGATTCTTGAATTATTCAATATATATCTTTGAATGTACCTCTATACTCACATGCACACTTACATTTATTTAATTATATTAAACTAAAATAATCTTTTTTATTATTTTGTTGAAAAGAAAAAAGGTTAACGTTCACATTACAACTTTTCAAAGATATATATATATATATATATATATATATATATATATATATAGGACTGGTTCAAATAAAAATCAGTCCTGGTGTGAGAACCGTGAGAATCGTTTTTTATGCTATTTTTTATTGTGTATGATGCTATTTTTCATATTAGATGATGCTATTATTTTTACAAGTGCTACCAGAAATTGTGTTGCTGTTTTTAATAAAATTCATTCTACTTAAAAATAGCATCAAACACAATCAATCATAGCACTACGCCCCAATAAAAATAGCGGTTCTCACAGTTCTCACATTAAGACTTGGTTTTCATTTGAACCACATCCTATATATATATATATATATAATGCGAGAGTCTTAATGCGAGAAATGAGAATGAATTTGGAGCATTGGATCT
Organism: Striga asiatica; assembly: GCA_008636005.1. Classification (NCBI taxonomy): domain Eukaryota; kingdom Viridiplantae; phylum Streptophyta; class Magnoliopsida; order Lamiales; family Orobanchaceae; genus Striga; species Striga asiatica. Next base: position 33,071 of record BKCP01013514.1, on the reverse strand, counting down.
ACAACATTAATGGCCATGATGAAGTCAAACCAATTAAAATTAGTCAAAATCGCAGTGGCATAATTGTAAATATTTGAACATTATTGAATGAAATATAACCATTTAGGACAAATATGTAATTTGGACCCATCATCAAAACCAGTGGGCCCCATCCATAATCATTGCATCACCTCTCTCCTCTCTCCTCTCTTTTCTCTCTCTCGTTCCATCTTCCCTTCTTCCATCTTCCCTTCTCTCTCCCCCCGCCGCCGGAAGCTCACAGGTCACGGCCCCGATCCGCTGACCGCCACCGCAACTGCAACGAGTCCGCCGATCACGTCGCCGTTGTCGTCAGACGTTGCCGCGATCCGTCCGTCAAGTCCGGCAAAGCTCACGGCGAAGGTGCTCCAGTCAACGGCCACCGCAATCGAAGCCGTCAACAAACCTCCACCTCGCCTGCCATCCTCCATCCTCATCGCCTCCGCCATCAATCCGGCCCCAGAGTCCTCGCCTCGCCGGCACACTTCATCTCCGCCATGTCACCTCTTCACCGGAGAAGTTGCAGGTCACCGGCGAGAACCACCACCATACCGAGCCAGCCCTCGCCTGCCGCCATTGAGCCCGTCGCCGCCACAGCCCCGCCGTGCCGTCGTCGGCTGAAGGCATATCACATACATCAATTTTGCATTTTTAGATTTTTGTGGCTTGTTTTTTAAAAATTTGATATGTTTAAAGCACTTAATTGCAATTTTATAAACTTTAAGATACTACAATTCAATATATGGGTCAAATTTATAATTTATAAAAAATTAAACACTTGCACATTAATGTTATGCACATTGCACGTTAGGATAATTAAAATTGCACATTATTGTTATGTAAATTGCACCTTAATATTTTATCTCACATTTTATTTATTTTGATCGAAAAAAATAATATTTTTTTATAAAAAAATATAAAAAATAGTACTTTTATATATTTCGGTTATTAAACAAAAAATTAAATAAATAAAACAATAAAATAGACATCGATCTGAAATAACTAAAATTTTAAAAGTAAACACATATAATCAACTCGACATAAAATTCGAACAAAAAAAATTAATTCAGTCGGGTGTAGTTGCTATAGTGCAATCTAATAATCACTAAGGTGCAATCTGTCTATAGTTAAAGTGCAATTCGGAAGACATTAACGTGCAATCAGTCTGACGCTAATGCACATTCAAAGTGCAATTATTTTTTCAATGTAAAAAATAAAAAATAAAGAAAAAATTGACATCAAACCAAAATAATCGAGCTTTTTAATGTAAAACTATAAATATATAAATCGAACCGAAATAGAAAATGTGTATGTGAATCGAGGTTGATACATGCATTCCAATTTTTAAGAAACTTTTAATAATGTGTATGTTAATAAAAATTATTTTGCACTAACCAAAAGATTTATTTTATTAATAAAGATATTTTGTATTTATAATTATTAAATATATGAAATATTTTATATGATGCAACATGTTGTGTTATAAGGTGCAACATATTACCGTATAAAGTGCAACGTAACATGTATATAAAGTGCACTAGCTAATTTATAATTTCTCAGAGAAATCATGTATAGATTATGTGTATAATTATACATTGAATTAACCTAAATAATTAAAATAAATATATATATATAACTGAATAGTACAAAAGAACAACTGAAATCGACCTATATAAACTTAAAAAAATATATGTACATATATATTCCAATACATTTCGGTCGGTACATATGTTACGTTAAAGTGCAATATCAAATGCCCAAAAGTGCAATATTTTCGTCATTAAAGTGCAATGTGTCCTATACTATTTTAATATTTTATATAATCTTAATATATTTATTATTTTTATTAATATAAATAATGAAAATAATTATTATTTATAGTATATTAATATATTTATTATTTTTAATATTTTTAATTAATATTTTATACACTTCTTTTTTGTTGAAAAATACATAATTTATATATGTATAAAAAATATATTCAAAATAATATTTTTTTATATTTTTTAATATTTACAGATTTGACCCTAGAGGCTAAATTGTAATATAAACAACATCTAAGAAAATTGCAAATGAGACCCTCGAAACTATCTAATTCTCAAATACATGCCAAAAAATTAGACCCAAATTCACAGTCCGTTTTCGTCCATTTTTCCGGCAACCGGACTTCAGCCAAGGTCATGAAGGACCCTCCGATGACACCAGTGTGGCCCCTGCCGGCCGACAGTCGCGGAGAGGGGCAAATCCGGCGGCGCGTGGTGGTGGAAGAGATGCCGTCTCGACCTTGAAAATTGGCGACGGTCCCCCTGAAGTGGAGAGTCGTGACGAGGGTGAGCGGCGGAATCGAAAAATGTAGGGGGCGGCAGCGGCGGAAGAAAACGGTGATGACTTGCAGGTGGACGACGGTGGTGGAGAAAGGCGGCGGTTGGGGCGGAAGAAAACAGCGACGACTTGAAGGTGGACGGCGGCGGCGGGTGCGGCGGAGTTGGTTGTGGCGCCGGCGTGTGTGTGGGGGGCTGTGCGTGCTCACAGTATGTTGCGGCGAGGATGCCAGCCGGTGACAGCGGTGGAGACCGGCCGACGGCAGCGGAGACCGACGATCGACGGTGGAGGAGCTTTGTGTATGTATGTATATGTGTGTGTATGTGCGTGTGTGTGTGTGCGATTAATGTACAGTGTGTGTGTATTAATGTATTGTGTATAGCGTGTGCAATTAATGTGTACAGTGTGTGTCTGGTGGATGTGTGCAGAGTGTGTGTGCGTGTGTTAGGTGTGTGTGCGTGTGATTTGTATGTGTTAGGTGTGTGGGGTGGGTGATGTGGCATGGTGATGTGTAATAGTAATTACCAATATACCCTTAATGAAGATATAATTTTGGTTTTTTTTTTAGTCATTAAATCATCCGATCTAATGGCTATGATTTATTCCTATTTCTCGCATTAAAAGTCATTCTCACCGGATCCCAACCCTATATATATATATATATTTGTGTATACAAAAACTCACACAATCACAAGTAATGCATACCTTAAATTAGGCTTTCTAAAAAGCAACACACGACACGCTCATGTATCACTATTACACATGCATACAATATGTTCTTAGATAAACAATATGTACAACTGAAAAACCATGTGATAAAATTCCACACACAAAAAAAAAAATCGAGCATAAATAACACCCTGACATCTATAAAATTTTATAGAATTTCAGTCATACAAAACCCGTTGCCTCTTAAGCGGAAAATGCAACTGCCGAGGGTACTCAGCCAGAGCTGACGCCTTCTTGATTATATCGCATAATGCTGCACGAAGAGAAGTCACGAGCAATTCAGTATCCTCCTTCTTTTCGCCTTTACTCATTATTAAAACAATTTTAACTCTATCACCTAATGTCGATATCTTGCACTCAGAAAGTCGAAAAGGTAGATCAATGAGGGCTTCTTTTATACCCGACAACAATTCAGGCCCGTAATCGCAGCAAATCGATGCCCTTATATAAAACAGACCATTGATCATTTCGATATTGACATCGTCAGTGTCGATTGGGATATTCAAGCCTTCCGTGGCATGTTTTGCAGCTGTCTTTAATTCTTTTAGCTGGCTCACCACTTCACCCAGTAATGTGGCTTTGTCCATCTGTGAATTGAACACAATTTTATACAAGAGGTAGAAAATGTAAGACAATATCGGAGGTGGAGTTAAGATCACAACAAAAATACTTACTTTTAATCGATTTTAGTATTATTCTTGTAGTCTGTAGAGTTAGTTTAATAGGTAGCTAGGAAAAATGTTTATATTCATCTTAGTTTCACAGTAATTAGCACAAAAATTATCCGCAATTACTAGAAAAGTGGTCAAAGAAGGTGGCGATAAATCAATCACAACAGTATTTGCCAAAATAATAATAAACAAACAAACAAGAAAAAACAAAAAATTCTACTATTGTTAGAGTAGTCGACTTCCTATTCAATCTGTTATTTCAAATACACAAGTTATTTTCTTGTTTTGTTTACTTTCCTTTAAACTCACATTATTATAATTTTTAGTCTCGAAACGATAGATAGATGGTATATTAGCTGCTCAAGAGAACAAAATATGGAGTACACATCCTGTGATCCACTTATCACTGCAAAGCGTAATTCTAGCTAGCAGTCTATTTATGGATTGAAGTAAGCTTCAAGGTCTTGGAACATTCATTTGGATGAGATAATCTAGTCGTGTGGGTTGACTCATTGTCCGAATGAGCACTGCATGTATAAAAAATGTGACACAAACATGGTGATTTTTCTTGTGTTGTACGTAGATGACATCATTTTCATTGGAAACAGTGTAAAGGTGTTGGTAGACGTAAAGGTATGATTGTCCAAATAGTTTAGCATGAAGGATTTGGGAGAAGTGTGGCATATTCTCATGATCAAAGTAATAAGGAATCAAAAAAGAATGATATGTTTATCTCCATATTCATACATAGATATTGTCCTGGCTCGTTTCAGCATGAAAAACTTTAAATAAGGGTTCTTACCTTTTTGGCATGGAGTTCCATTATCTAATTAGATATATCCCAAGATACCTCAAGAGATAGTGGGCATGAGAGAGAGATTTCATAGGCATCGGCAGTAGGAAATCTCATGTATTTATGTAATGTTGTGTACGAGGCCAGATATTTGCTATGCGGTAGGCATAGTGAGCAGGAATCAAGTAACTCGTGATAGGATCATTGGTCTGTGGTGAATTATATACTCTAATATGTGAAGAGGACCAATGACTAAATGCTAGTCTACCAGGAGAGCCAATTGACTACATTGATTCTGACTTTCAACCAGACATGAACGAAAGAAATCTAGCTCAGGGTATGGGATGAGGAACTTTATTATGGCAGAGTGTCAAGCAAAAATGAGTGGCGAACTCTACCATGGAAGCTGAGTATGTCACAGCTTCTGAAACAACGAAAGAGGCTATATGACTTAGGAACTTCATGTTGGACTTGGTTGTGGTGATGAGTTGCCCAAAGCTTTTACAGTTTACTGTGATAATAGTGGTGCAGTGGCAAACTCGAAAGAGTCACGATCCCATAAGGCGAATAAACACATAGAGCACAAATACCACCTGATACAAGAGATTGTAGGAAGAGAAGAAGTTGTGGTTGCCAAGATAACATTAGCAGAAAACCTAGCAGATCCTGTCACGAAGAGTTTACCGACGAAAGTCTTCGACAGACACATGGAGGGAATAAGAGTAAAATGTTTGGAGATAGGATCGTCATAGATCTTTGAGAATGAGATTGAGAATTGTATACTGGGAAAAGCAAAATCTTTAAGTATTAAGTGGTAGAATGTTAATGTGTATACTGAAAGCTTGACTTTTGTTGCTAACACTATATCCATTTGAATGAGAATCATGTTTAATTAAGCGCTGCAATGTTCTATTGTTTTACATTTAGATAGATATAGTTCATCACGGACCTCTCCTTTCGCGTCTTCGTACCCAACGAACGATCATGTTATCATTTACTTGTATATCATAAAAATTGGTTCACAACCTAGATGGAATTGAATAAACCATTGTAAACAGTTGTTGTGTAATTTTGAAATTGGATGGTCTTCACTGATGAATTACACTAGTACACGAAGAGTGTATTGAACGAACCTGCAAAGGATAAGTTTATTTTATAATGACCAAGTAAATAAATTATACCTCGATAATTACTGTGTACATTAACCTGTAAGATAATAACGGGCACGTGCACTCAATAGTTGTTTCTTTGATTCACTAAAAGCGTGATTCATTCTACTGGATCAATAGTCCGTGTGAGTTGGGAAATATTGTTGTTTGTATGGTGTGTTGTTCAATTATTTACGATCATCGTGTGTTGGTGTGCCAGTTTGATGATGTCCCCGGAATGCGCTCAAGAATGATCATGATGTCAAGCTCTGCGAGCGGATTTAATTCCGGCATAATAATATAGGATTGAGTAGTACTAGTTTCGGATTAAGAAGTCAATTACTTATATTGTCAGCAATTAAAATTAATTGACGGATATTATATCTATAACAAAGGGGGATGAATCGATTAGATTAATCTGGAGCCTCAAATATAACTTGAGGGCTAAATAGTAAGTTCAATAATAGTGGAATAAAATATTATTAATGTGTGAAAAATATAGGTAGACCAGAGTTTTAGAATCATGTTCACACATGGGGAGTCCTTATTTAGCACCCCCTCAAGGTCCATGTTGTAGGCTACAAATACACCTACCTCTTGATGATTTTGGCGGCCCCTCTCGTTTATAATATACACGCACGTGAGATTTGAGAAGAGAAAAATATCGAGAGCTAAATTAATAAAGAAAATGATAGTGTCCAAAAAAACAAGGTTTGCCTTTTTATTTTTCCAAGCAATTGACGTGAGATCATCCAAGGGAGCCTTCGAGTTCGTCATCTACAAAGACGTACGAAGTCGGTGCCCGAGATATATACAACAAAAGATCCCGAGATAAAAGAAGGCCCATTCGTCCGGTCCCGTAGACTGTGTAAGTGTGTACAAAGTTTGTGAATTTTTAAAACTGTCAGCGTTCAATCCTAATCTTTAGATCCACTTAAGTTATGATTAATTCATAAATAATTTTAACTTGTATGTACATTGATGTACTTCACGAAACCCCAAAAAAAGGTTGTTCTATCTGAACATGACTAGACGGAAGCTCACATATGTTGTACAACAATCCAGTCAATTTGTACTCCTCACCCTTCTCACTTGGAAGCAACTCTACATATCTTGGGGGGAGTGCATCCCTTGGGATTTCTTTAATTTTTTTTAAGGTGTTGAAAAGGACGACATCGTTTATGCTACGTACATACACTATAAATATAAGAACGAATTCTGTATGCTGTGATTTTTTAGCAATAAATGAAAATAAAATAGGGTTTCTTCCTCCCTCTCTTTCCCCCTCTGAAATTCAACAATTACAAGTGATCATGTATATTTATCTTAACCACAGTTGAAAGTCGTTAACTTAGAGCATTTCCAATGTTATGGTTTTGAAAGACAATAATTTTTAACACATGTCAATTAATGATTGTAATGTTAATCCACATAGGAATAATGTTAAAAGACTAAAAATTTGAATCAACTAGTATCTCCAATGCATCAATTTGATAAGAATTTATTTGTATAGGTGGACCAATTATAATAATTCATTAATACAAAAATAATAAAAAATTAAACCAAATATAAAGTGAATTAATTAGTCATCATGTTTAACATGATGTTAGATATTAGAAAGTGAGTTTAACATTGTCAACATTAAATGTTATCCACATCATCATGAAAGAACTAATGACAAGATGCATTGGAGAATAAATTAGTAACAAACTATCAAAAGTTGATAATATGAATAATTTTTTGCAATGTCAAAAGTCACGTTAGAAATGCTCTTATATGTTTACAGTGCTTACTAAAGTCAAACTAAAAGCATATGATNAAAAAAAAAAAATCACCGACTTTACTTCAATGAAAGAAAGTCAAACACGACAAAATCATTGACCGCAACTCGAGCAGACTTATCTTGTTAAGTTAACATCTTGTGCTGATTTGATCATTTATTTATTTATTTATTTTTTCCCTTTGAAATTAAACAGAAACCTTATAAGTTGCTTATTTAATCGCCCAAAAACAAAATATGAATCTAAATTTAATTGGCTGACCTTTTCTTTGGTGCACACAAGATCACGGAGGATTTGCAAGTGTGCGTTAATTCTCTCTCTTCTCCTTCTCTCTGCCTCACTATGCCTCTTTAATGCGGCCGTAGTTTTCATTTCCGAAGTGCCGATTTTGCCCTTTACTAATCCACTCTTTGCAATGAATGTTCAAGAGGGATCGGGATTTGATTACTCGAAATAATCCTGGATGATTGATGACTAGTCCCTCAACGGTTTTCACAAAGTAAAAGTGAATTCTTGATAATATGAGGGAATGATCAGTCCTAAAATTAAGGTAATTAATAAAATGTGATCAAAAATCTCAAAGCACCAACTAAAATAACCACAAAACCATGTAGGCCTAGAGCACGAG
>BKCP01013514.1:0-15719 GCA_008636005.1 Striga asiatica | reverse complement strand
TTTAACCAAATTGGTAGATTTCCGCCAGACGCTTAAGGCCCATCATCTATAAGCCAGTGGAGGCAAACACCTCAGAGCCGGAGGACTGTGCAAGCGAGATCGTCCACGTCAGCAGCGGCGTCCACCGCCGGCGGCGGCATGTTGAGGTCAAAAGGTCGGGGCTTTTTACAAGAGGATGAAGCGAAATCAAAATCAGTATCATCGACCACGGACGAGGAGGAATCACAGTCGCTGTGGCAGTCATTAGGGTCCACCGGCGGCGACCGAGGGTGCCGCCGCTGCAGCTGCGTGACCAGCCGCGGCCGGGGCGGCTGACGCGGCCCGCTATAGGACTCAACGGTGCTGCTCATCCCGCTGGAAGCGGGCCCCTGCGGCGCGATGATCTGATGACGCTCCAGGGTTTGATATTGCGAATTGACGAACGGATCGCCGGAATTATTGTTGATTAGCGGTTGATTAGGGTTTCTAGGGTTGGAATCTGGGAAAGCGCCGCCATTTAGGGTGAGGGGGAAGTTCGTCTTCGCCTTGGGGCCGCGGAGGGAGCGGGCGGCGGCGTCGTAGGCCCGGGCGGCGGCCTCAGCAGAGTCGAAGGTGCCGAGCCAGACGCGTGTCTTCTTCCAGGGGTCTCTGATCTCGGCGGCGTATCTGCCCCACGGCCTCTTTCTGACGCCTCTGAATTTCATCTCGTTAGATCCGTTGGTTTCTCCGGCATGGGCCGCTGCCGCTCCAAGCCGCCCCGGTGCCCTGCCTCGCCGCATGGCCATAAATTTTTTAATATATATATGTTAAAACAAAAAAGGAAAAATGATTTGTGATGAGAAATGAACTAGCGAAAAACTACATATATACAGGGAGGTGCACACAACACAACACCAGAGAGAGATGGGATGAGATTGTGAATCGTGATAATCTAATTTTCCATTCCTTTTTTTCGTTTGTTTTCCATTTTTTCTCTCTCTACTGCGTGTTGTGTGTGTTGAAAAGAAGAAGAGGTTGGGAGGCGAGCGTTATTTTTTCTTAAACAAAATTATTAGTTTTGATATTATTATGGTGGTTTTAATGTTTGTTCTATAATAAATAAATTAATTAAATAATAGGTTGCGGAAGAATAGCTTTCTACCTATTTTCTTTCACACGTCCCCACAAACCAACCGGCCAGCACTCTTTGGATTGATAGATTTTATTTTATTTTATTTATGCTTTTCCATTCTTTTCCTTTTAATCTTGACCTTGTTATTATATACTCCCTCTTATTTTTGTTATTTATCATTTTAGTTTAATTGATAATTAATTAAATAAATATCATTTTAGTTATTTATATTTTTCCATTTTTAATCTTCGGATATTTCCTAATAAATCCCTAATGCACATTTCAACTTCCTTCTCAGTCCCTACCACTTTTAAATTTCCTCTGCACTCCCTAATACATATTTCTCTTTCCTCTCAACTCCCCATATAAATACTAATATTATTATTATTGATTTATTTTATCTGAAAATCATAAAAAATTGGAAAAAAAATTCAGATCTCTCTCTCAATTCATCGCTCTCAGTTCATCTCTCTCAATTCATCACCTTTCGTCTCTCTGTCTCTTTGAATTCCATTGCCGATTCAAAGTAGAAATCCATCACCGAGACACGATTTCATCTCTGAACACGAACACGATTCCCCCTCCGTCGTCGGCCATATCTCCGGGAAGTTTGCCCCACCATCTCCGGCCATCGAGATACAATGGCGGGCTCGAAAGAACCCTAAAATCTCTCTCAAGTTCCACCATTTCAGATCCGCATTTATGTGGCAATTTTATCCCCGATTCTTCTCCATCGGCAGCCACCCGTACGCGAGCCCTTCATCTTCACTGGCATCAGATGGTCAAGATCGAATTGAAGTTCTCCAGGTGGTGTAGGCGAGCCATTCATCTTCTCTTTGGTTTATGTTTTTTCCCCTTCCCCTCTTTACAGGAAAAGAAAAGCTACATTTTTTTTTTGCGTTCCCATTTTCAACAAACCTATTAAATGACGGATAGATCGTTGGACATCACAAGGATGCTCGCTAGGTTGTTCAGGACGGCAAGCATATGGTGCTCCTAGACTTTTTGTCGACCACATTCGCTCCCTCTTAAATTCCGCACCCCTTAAAACTCCCGTCGTCTCCTTGCTCAGTATCTCGCTCGCTAGAATCACCTCCTATCAGGTACTGAAATTTAGTGGGTTCGTGTGGTTGTTGAACTTGTCGGGCTAGATGAGTTCAGTTCAGTTTGGCACTTCGTTAAATAGCAGTCTGTGTTGTGAAGCTGATTGAGAGTCTATTTGCGTGCGCTAATGGGGTTTTGATTTCCTACTTTTGATATCAAATTGAATCTAGCATTGTTCTAACCACAATTTCTGCTAATCTTTTATGGCTGCTAGGTTGGTATGTTTTGACCTAGTATTACAGCCATTCTAAAAATGAAAATTACACTTGTTAACAAAATTTCTCTGCCCCTGAAATCAACTCTTTTTCTCTTAGCTATGTAGTTTTTATAATTGCAATTTGTGAGAATAGGCTATGTAATTGTTTTTACATATTTTTACAGCTTCGTCTTGATTAGATTGTTACCTCCACCTTGCAATCAAGTGCTAAGTTTCCAATGGTAGTTGACTATCACATATAAAGGTACATTCAAGTAGGAAATGCAGTTCCTGTGCATATTGCTCGTGCATTGAGATATTCCTTAGCTTTGGCAATTAGAGGATTGTCGGGCGAAGGCCCGTTGTTGACCCTACCCGATGAATACCCAATCGTGAAAGACTTACCGTCTCCGGTTATTTTGATGGAGTGATTATGAAATGTGTTTTGTCTCTTGATAATTTATTCAAAAAAAGGGTAAAATAATGTATATGTATGTGTAGATACCTTAAGTTATGGTGGGTTTGTGTTTTTAAAATTCACACTTTGTTTCTGATTAATTATTATATTCATTTTTCGGGTTCTTACCATATTTTCGTTATCCGTAGGGTTCTTGTCGTATTTTCGGGTTCTTATCATGTTTCTGAGTATTTGTTTGTTTTTCTTATCTATGTTCACCAAGTGTTTGATGAAATGCTTGTAAAATAATGCTTGTTTAACTTTGCTGACCATTAGTAAAACTTTGTTGGATGTAGGTTGGATGTGTTGTGCTCATTTTTGTTGTAGATGCATTTCATGGAGGTTTTTTTTGACTATTTTATACAAGTGTGCACAGTTAATGTCATCTTATTGAGTTATGGAAGCTTCTTCTAGTGTTGATCGGTTTCATGTTTTAGAATAATGTAATTATTCGATATTTCGTAATTGAGGATAAATCACGAAGGACTCTATTATTTATTTATTCTTTTTGCTTTTAGTTTGCCTATCAATAGTTCTTCTACGCAATACCTATTTTTAATCAATTAGCACCTACTTTGGTCAACGAAAATGGATTATTCTTTGCTCAACATTTGTGAAATTAGTACCAGCCCTAAAGTTAGATAGTACTCATTAAATGGTGTTTCAGTACCAGATATCGAGTCCTCAATACCAACTGCAACGAACATTAAAAAAAATCGAATATCGATCTTAAATGATTTTTATATAACTCAAAATGACTCGCACATTAGTTTCTATGAGATTTAAAATGTTTTGAATCGAGTTTAATCGCAAATTGGTCATGAACTCGACACACTAATGAGAAAACACTACTAATACACTTCATCTCATAGAATTATCATACATGACTATTTCAAATTCTACTTATATGTTTTAACTTCCACAATTTTTCATCCAATTCATGCGTTAACGATCCACGTGAAAAGGTAGAAATGAAAGATTAAAAAAAGTCATGATTCCTAAAACAGTACCTGTTTTAGCTAAAATAGTACAACATCTTCTTCTACGTGGTACCTGTTTTTAATCGATCAGTACCTACTTTTGTAAAGGAAAATGGATTATTTTAATTTTGGTCAATATTTACAAAAAGTAGTACCAGACATAGAGTAAGATAGTATCGATTTTATATTGTAGTAGTACCTGATATTGTGTCTTTAGTACCACTTATAATTAACACATAAAAAATACCGAATTCAGTCTCGAATGATGTTTATATGACCCATAATCACTCTCACATTAGTTTATATGAGATTTAAAATATTTTTTAATTGAGTTTAATCGTAAAATGGTCATAAACTCGACACACTAATAAGAAAACACTACTAATACACTTCATTTCATTGAATGACACACTTCATCTTATAGAATCATCATACATGACTACTCCAAATTCTACCTATATGTTTTAACTTCCACTATTTTTCATCCAAATCACGTGTTATTGATCCACGTGTCATGGTAGACATGAAGGATTAGAGAAATCGTGATTCTTAAAATAGTACATGTTTTAGCCAAAATAATATCGCATTTTCTTCTACATGATACCTGTTTTTGATCGATTAGTACCTACTTTTGTGAATGAAAATAGATTATTTCAATTTTGGTCAACATTTACAAAAAGTAGTACCAGACATAGAGTAAGATAGTACCAACTTTATATTATTGTAGTACCTGATATTGGGTCTTTAGTACCACTTGTAATGAACACATAAAATTACCAAATATCGGTCTCAAATGATGTTTATATGACCCATAATCACTCTCACATTAGTTTACATGAGATTTAAAATGTTTTTAATTGAGTTTAATCGTAAAATGGTCATGAACTCACACACTAATGAGAAATCACTACTAATACACTTCATTTCAGTGAATGACACATTTCATCTCATAGAATCATCATACATGACTACTCCAAATTCTATCTATATGTTTTAACTTCCACTATTTTTCATCCGAATCACGCGTGAACGATCCACGTGTCATGGTAGACATGAAAGATTAGAGAAATCACGATTGTCAAAATAGTACCTGTATTAGCCAATATAGTACCGCATATTCTTCAACGTGGTACCTGTTTTTGATCGATTAGTACCAACTTTTTTCAACAAAAATAGATTACTCAATTGTGGTCAACATTTGCAATAATTGGTACCAGACCTAGAGTAATGTAGTACCATCTTTCGGTGTTTTAGTACTAGATATCTGGTCTTTAGTACCACTTGTAATGAACAAATAAAAACACTTAATTTCAGTCTCAAATGATGTTTATATGACCAATAATCACTCTTTCATTATTTTCTATGAGATTTAAAATGTTTTAAATTGAGTTTAGTTGTAAAATGGTCATGAACTCGACACACTAATAAGAAATCACTACTAATACACTTCATTTCATTGAATGACACACTTCATCTCATAGAATCATCATACATGAGTACTCCAAATTCTACCTATATGTTTTAACTTCCACTATTTTTCATCCGAATCCCGCGTGAACAATCCACGTGTCATGGTAGACATGAAGATTAGAGAAATCGCGATTCTCCAAATAGTACCTGTATTAGCCAATATAGTACCGCATCTTCTTCTGCGTGCTACCTGTTTTTGATTGATTAGTACTAACTTTTGGTCAATGAAAATAGATTATTCAATCGTGTTCAACATTTGCAATAATTGGTACCAGACCTAGAGTAAGGTAGTACCATCTTTCGATGCTTTAGTATCAAATATTGGGTCTTTAGTGCCACTTGTAATGAACACATAAAAACACCGAATTTCGGTCTCAAATGATGTTTATATGACCAATAATCACTCTCACATTATTTTCTATGAGATTTAAAATGTTTTAAATTGAGTGTAATCGTAAAATGGTCATGAATTAGACACACTAATGAGAAATCACTACTAATACATTTCATTTCACTGAATGACACATTTTATCTCATAAAATCATCATACATTACTACTCCAAATTCTACCTATATGTTTTAACTTTCATTATTTCTCAACCAAATCACGCGTGAACTATCCACGTGGCATGTTGGACATGAAGGATTAAAGAAATCACGATTACTAAAATGGTACCAGTTTTGACAGAAATAGTACCACTTCTTCTTCTGCGTAGTACCTGTTTTTAATCAATTGGTACCTACTTTTGGTCAGCGAAAATGGATTACTTCAATTTTGGTCAACATTTGCAAAAATTGGTACCAGACCTAGAGTAAGATATACCAGCTTTTGGTGTTTTAGTACCAGATATCTGGTCTTTAGTACCAACTCTGACGAACATAAAAAAACACAGAATTTCTGTCTCGAATGACGTTTATATGACCCATTATCACTCTCACATTAGTTTCTATGAGATTTAAAATATGTTTAATTAAGTTTAATCGCAAATTGGTCATGAACTCACGCGCTAATGAAAAAACACTCTTAATACACTTCATCTGATTAAAAGACACACTTCATCTCATTGAATGATCATACATGGCTACTCCAAATTCTACCTATATGTTTTAACTTTCACTATTTCTCAAACAAATCACGCGTGAACGATACACGTGGCATGGTGGACATGGAAGATTAAAGAAATCACGATTACTAAATCGGTACCAGTTAATAATACCGTTTTTTATTCTGCGTAATACCTGTTTTTAATCAATTAGTACCTACTTTTGGTCAACGTAAATGGATTACTTCGATTTTGGTCAATATTTGCAAAAATTGGTACCAGATCTATAGTAAGATAGTACCAGCTATTGGTGTTTTAGTACCAGATATTGGGTCTTTAGTACCAACTCCGACGAACATAAAAAAAACACAGAATTTCCGTCTCAAATGACGTTTATATGACTCATTATCACTCTCACATTAGTTTCTATGAAATTTAAAATGTGTTTAATTACGTTTAATCGCCAATTGGTTACGAACTCAACGCATTAATGAGAAAACACTACTAATACACTTCATCTCATTAAAAGACATACTTCATCTCATTAATTTTTTTTGAATAAAATAATGTTTTTTATTCTGTGTAATACCTGTTTTTAATCAATTAGTACCTACTTTTGGTCAACGTAAATGGATTACTTCGATTTTGGTCAATATTTGCAAAAATTGGTACCAGATCTATAGTAAGATAGTACCAGCTATTGGTGTTTTAGTACCAGATATTGGGTCTTTAGTACCAACTCCGACGAATATAAAAAAAACACAGAATTTCCGTCTCAAATGACGTTTATATGACTCATTATCACTCTCACATTAGTTTCTATGAAATTTAAAATGTGTTTAATTACGTTTAATCGCCAATTGGTTACGAACTCAACGCATTAATGAGAAAACACTACTAATACACTTCATCTCATTAAAATACGTACTTCATCTCATTGAATGATCATACATGATTACTCCAAATTCTACCTATATGTTTTAACTTCCACTATTTCTCAACCAAATCACGCGTGAACGATCCACGTGGCATGGAGGGAAAATTTTATTGTAGGGCTTGACTTTTTGTTATTGTGTCACAACATTTTCATTTGAAGGTTTCAATTTTAAGTTATTCTCAATATAAGGCCGACTTTATTCACAAATAATATTTTCTAAAATTTTATTTAAAAAAATAAAATTCTTTTTCTAAATAGTTTATATTTTAATGTTATCACATATTTAGATTATAATTAAATTAAAATTATTTTTTAAATTTTAAAATAAATATTTAAAATTTTAACTGTTTAACTTTCAACAAAAAAATATTTAAAAGTTTAGTCCTTGGGGCACGGGATTTCACAATAAAGAATATAATCTCGCCTTAACGCCCATTTATATTGAAATTATATTCCTTTTAGTGTTTTAAAATGTTTATAACGTAATTTGTCGCGTTTTGCCTCTTATACTACGCAGCGTAAGTGGAAATTCGTGTTGCGCAAGCTATTAGAGTATAAAATTTCGTTTGCTAGAAATATCATATATTTGCATATAATAAAATTGAGTTGTCAATTTTAAAAATATTTTAGTAATATTATAAATTTTTGAATAAAATAATATTGTGTATTATGATTAATAAAATGAGGACGATTTTATTTTGGCATGAAATGTCAAAATTTAAATGATATGAATTTCATTTGGTATGGATATTTTATCTAATTTTGAAAATAAAATAAGTGGTATGAATTTTATTTGGTATGGGTATGAAAGTCGAATTTTAGGTTGAGTTGTTATCAAATCAAGGTGATATAATTCTTAACTTTTAGCATATTCCTATAATAACTTGTCATAAGATATTAATGATAATTTTATAATCGCCCCGATATATAATTTTCGAATGCTCTGATCCTAAGCAGGCTCATATGCTTCAAAAGTTTATTTGACATAATTATATGTTTTGTATTGACACGTGTACATGTTCAGTTTTAGACATGAGAACTAGCATAAACTATTTTAAGTTTTTTTTTGTCAAGTTACCATATACTACTCTTACTATTTCTTATTTAATTCATATAACAATTGTTATAATAAATATGTATTATTTTTATTTTTGAATATTTATATTTTTTTATTTTTATTTTATTTTTTGTATGTTATATCTCAAAATAATCATATTTTAATAATTTTCGATTGACATCCATATTGCATATATAAAATAAAAATAGTTACATCTACCATTATAAATAAAACTATATTTATTAAAAAATAATTTCAAAAATGTGAATACAACATAAATTATCTTATAACAAATGTAATAAAAAAATTAATTTAGTAATACACCATAAAATATTCATTTAATGCATTTTACCATAGATTTTAAATAAAATAAAAAAATTAAGTGCAAAAATACGGACCACATTTTGAATTAATTTACCATAGAATTTAAATAAAATAAGAAAATTAAGTGCAAAAATACAGACTCCATTTTGAATTAATTATTACTTTGTTAGTTATTCATTATACATAATTTTACAAAATAAAAATAAATTATTGTAATTTCTCTATTGTACAAATATTAATATATTTACGTACACGAGTATCGTACTAGTTGATATATTCCTCTTAAAAATTAGACAAATTAGATAGATCTTTGAATAAATATTTTTTTTATATTAAAAATTTATAATTAATTTTAAAGAATTAGTTGATAAATTTGAACGATAAAAATATATATTTATAGATTTAGTATAATATTGATTTATATGAAATAAATATTAGTGAAATATAAATTATTTTTGTTTGGATAGTTTATACAAAAATAAATTTATATTAATTAATAAAAAAAATTAGTAGTAAGAGAGATAAATAGTAAAAATGATATAAAGAAAATAATAGAAAAATATATGGAAAGGGAGAAAAAGCAATAATAAAAGATTAAAAATGATTGTAGTGGAGAGAGAGAAACTAATAAAATGATATTTAATGCATGTTGTAGTGGGATGATGTTATATCTTATTTTAGTTTTGATTTATTTTAATATTAGGGAGTTAAAGAGAAGATAATTAAGAGGATAGGGAGTTTAAAGGAAGAAATAAAGGCATAGGGACTGAGGAGGAAGATGAAAAGAGAGGTAGGGATTTTAGGAGAAGTTAGCCTTTAATCTTTCATCTAATACACACACTCTTCATATCCTATCTTCACCGTTTCTCATAACCTCCATTATATATACAGTTAATATTGACAAGAAAAAAATTCTAAATTAGCGTGTTCCTTCTGAAAATGACAAATAATAAAAATAGGAAGGAGTATCATCTAATTTACGGAATTATAGGTCATGGAAATTACAAATTAGTGTTTGCACATAACTTTAAGAGATTTGGATAATATTTATACAATTCTTCTGAATCAAATTCTCTAGTCAATTGATAATTTGAAATCATCTTTTTTACTCGAAATGCTAATTGTTGAAGTAACAGCTATAAACAACTAGTATATTTTTTTCTAAAAAAAAAATCATACTTAAGACATAAAATACCATGCTATTATTTATGTTATTTTATAAAATATGACATCGGAGTATAATAATATGTAAATTAACTAAAAATATGATTGCCTATACGATAGATAGTTTAATATCAACATTAGTGTATTAAAAAATATAATTGTCTAAACCATTGGACAATCTAATATCAGCATTACTACTAACAACCTTTTGGTAGAGAACTGTGAACATTTGGTTGACATTGAAATTTTATCCATAAACTAGTTCAGCAACCGAGTGCTTGAGATAAATAATTATACAAAAAAAATATAAGAACTACAAGAATTTATATTCATATATAATGTGATATTGTAATAAATAAATATGCCACAAAAAATATAAACTAACAAATTGATTAATGTTTAAAATAATGTTTTACACTCAGTTTGGTAACACTAATAATTATTTTAATTATATTTATAAAATTGTGTGCATTTTTTAAAAATTATTATCTCTGACTCTATAAATTTGATTTTGAATTTCAAAAAAATCAAGCATGTAATATTGTAAATTGTGGTTTATATGGATGGAATCATTTCATCACATCTATTATTTTTCAAGTATTATATTATGGGGTTGTATTCATTTCAGATTTTTAAGGGATTTTTAAAACTTTAAAAATCTTAATTTATTTAATTTAGATTTTTAAAGACTTTTAAAAGTCTTGGGTATTCATTTCCGATTTTAAAAAAGTCTTACAAAATCCGGGATATTTAACTTATTTGAGACTAAGATTTGTTAAACTTTTTAATATTTGATGAGATTTTAAAAGAAAAAACATTATACGAAATCTCACTTCAAATCTCACCTCCAGACTTAGGGGGTGTTGGGTGTATTCGTTTGGGATTACAAATGATATTTTGAGACTTTTTGAGATTCAAGACTTTTTATGATTTTCAGATTTTAGAGGAATCCTATGAAATCATAAGTTGAGTAGGACTTCGTATATGGGTAAATTTGTAATTTATCAAAAATTACTTTATGCACAACAATACTAGGTAAAATGCACAATATGACTGTGATATAGCCATATAAGGATAACTCGGTCCAGAGGATCCTTACCCGACCGGCGTACTCCTCAAACTACTCGCTTGTCGACATGACGCCGTCGACATGCTCAAGTCGACTCTACAGAAAACAATCAGGAAGGGGCAGGAATTTGTTCAGTCGACTTTCTCATGTCGACCTCAATCTGTCGACTCCCAGAAGTCGACATCTATATAAGAAGAACAGCAAGAGCGCAACTCCTGGACATCCAGATATTCTAAGCGACTCCCAGAAGTCGACTTCACTAAGACGACTCTCTAAAAGCGGCTTCCACTCGAAAGAATTAACCAACCGTAGCCTCCGAGTATTCATACGATCATAAGTCGACCGCCTAGCTCTCGAGGTCGACTCTTCATACCTCGAGGACCAAGGATATGATGACGACTCATCATACTTGCAACACCTTTAAAGCTGTAAATGCTCCAAGGGATAAGAAGGAATCTTGTGATGACTCAGCAGTAAGGGGAGACGAATCGACCAGGGCATTTTGGACCATTTAGGTCCACCGACTTGGGCATTTTGGGTACTTCAAGTAAGTGTTTCCTCCTATATAAAGGAGGGGAGGTAACCCTAAACCCTAACTCTCATTCATTCCCACTCTCCCCCATAGTTGTTGCGCAGCATCCCTTCATCACTCTCATACTGACTTGAGCGTCGGAGGCTCTACGCCGGAAACACCTCCGGCGTTGAGTTTTTGCAGGAATCTCGCGGTCTAGCAACGGTTGGGAAGCGGTTCAAGCAGATCTGAGCTCACAGCAACCGGTTTACTCCAGATCTAGAAGTAGACCCATCATATTGGCAACCGGTTGAAAAACTTAACGTTTATCAGCTATGAAGCTGCTAAAATCTTTGCTCGACTTCGACCAGCTCGCAAGATGGGTCGGGGAGAGGACGAGTTGAAAAACTTAGCGTTTATCAGCTATGAAGCTGCTAAAATATTTGCTCGACTTCGACCAGCTCGCATGAAGGGTTGGAGAGAAGACGAGTTGAAAAACTTAACGTTTATCAGCTATGAAGCTGCTAAAATCTTTGCTCGACTTCGACCAACTCGCAAGAAGGGTGGGCGAGAGGACGAGTTGAAAAACTTAGCGTTTATCAGCTATGAAGCTGCTAAAATCTTTGCTCGACTTCGACCAGTTCGCAAGAAGGGTTGGGGAGAAGGTATACGGGAAATTACAGCGAAGATAATTTGAAATGCAATTAACACAAGCAATAAAGGGAAAAGAGAAGAATTATATTGATAACGAAACCCAATACATACCGAGTTGCCTCGACCTTTACATATCCTGAAAATAGGTCGAGGCAACATACCCTGATAATTCTTTCTAAGCAAAGGAGACAAAAACAGAAACAACAGCAGAACAGAACAATTTTTTAAGACTCAGCATCGGATTTTTCTGCCTCACCATCATCCTCGGCAGCAACAGTCTGGGTTTTCTCGGCATCATCACTAGCCTCATTACTCGGCTCCTCGCCACTACCAGCACCTCTCACCTCCTCGACTCCCTCAGCCCCGGCCAACTCTTCCCGATCCTCGACGTCGGGAGACTCCACATCATCCGCTCCATTTGGCCCGACTAGTTCGGTCAGACCAGCCAAAGGAGTGGGAGGAACCTCGAGACGACCACTCAGCCCGGCCTTGCGAATAGCCCTCGCTTCGAGACCGGACCACCACGGGTAGTCCGGAGGAAGGGTCCCATCGCCAATATAGCCGGCGGGAAAAGGGAGAGTTTTCTTAACCTCCTCTCGGTCGAGCCTGCCCTCACACTCCGTATCCTTCACTGCCTTCTCCCATGCATCGAAAGTAAAATTGAAGTACTGGAGGGTAGCAGGACAAAGTTTGTCGAGGAAGGCGGGAGAGTTGCAGAAGAGGTTGACAGCTTCTTGTCGATAATGCTCTAACAAAACGGAGCCTACTGGGGACTTGAGAAAGGTTCTGCGTCCCTCGAGAACACCAGCCTCCCTCTCGACCAGGGTGTCGTCCGCAGCTTTCTCCAAAAGTCGGCCTGTAGCTGGTCGACCGTCGAAAGAGCGGCAGCTTTCTCAGTCTTCAGTTTGGCAACAAGGGCGTTAGCTGCCAAAAGGTCGTCATCTTTCTTCTCGAGCTCGAGAAGCAGATCCTCGTATTTCTTCTTATAAGCGCGAATGTTGGAGTCAGGAGAGCTGGTGTCCTCGAGGAGAGAGGGCATAATAAAAGCCATGAACTGAAAAGAACCGCGAATAAACGAAGTCAGAAGAGGTTAAAAACTAAAGTAAAAATAATCAACTAAGTGCAAAGATACATTACCCGAGAAAGGCAAAGAAGTGCGCGACTGGCACGGTCGTAGGGATCTCGGTCGGCGCGGGCCTTGTCGGCAGCAAGGATAATGGAGTCGAAATATTTAGCTATCTCGTGGGGATGAGGGTGATCCCAAAGGCGAGAGGGTCTCTCGAGGGTGACCGTCTCGAGCTGGCCGGGTGGAGGAGTTTGCTCGACGGCCTTGCCCTTGTCCTTCGTTTTCTGGCGCTTGAGCGGGCCAGGGACAAGGGTAACGTCACCCGAATCTTGAGCCCGCTTCCAGTGAAGCGAACCCGACGCCTTCTTCTGACTCCCTAAAGGCGGGGGTGCAACCTTTGATTTCTTTGCGGCAGTCGTCTCGACTGCCGTCTCTCCCGCACCCGATCCTGAGACGAAGTCGGGCTTCTTCGGAGGGGTGGGTCGAGCCGCCGTCGACTTCCCAAACCGAGCGAGAACGGAATCTACAAACGAGCATCAAGTATCAGACACCAGCATAAAGACTCAAAATAGTGAAAGCATGAAAATCACTTACGAGGATCGTCGAGACGAGGAAGATTCTCGTTGACAACAAGACCGACGTGATTAAAGAGGGACATTTCTTTGATCAGCGGGCGAGCTTTGTAAGTGTATTTATTGAGCTCGACCAGCATCGATTCGAATTTGGGGCACGGTGGCCGTTTATTTTGTTTGACATTGGATCTAATCCAAGTGTTTGGGTATGGGTATGTACCGGAAGCAGGTCGAATAAAAACAAATTTAGACTTCCACTTAGTTACATTGGAGGAAAGGTCATCGAGAAAGGTGACACCAGCACGACGACCCAAGCAATGGGCGTCTTTTATGAATCGATAACTATAGCAGTAAAAAAGGAACTCTGAAGAGAAATACTTAAGTTTTATTCGAGATACAACAATGAAGGCGATCATGATGCGAATCGCATTAGGAGAAAACTGGTTTATGGGTACATCGTACAAGTCGCTGATAGCGCGAAGCTTTGGCTGAATGGGAAAATGGAGTCCGAACAACACTTGGTCGATAAAAAAGGTGTAAAAGGCAGGAGGAGGTGTAGCAAGGTCGTCATTAGGTTTGGGAATAACGAGTTCCCAGTCTGCGGGAAGACCGTTGTACACCCTAAAGCCTCGACCTCGGCTGCAGAGGCATAACAAAAAGGATTTAGAACAGCTAACTTAGCTAAAGGACATGTTATGGAAACAACATCTCGAGCCTCGAGAAGAGGCGCAATTATGGGCAAAGAAGAAGGACTAGTTCTATATACAGGTAAATCCAAGATCCTAAGGGGAATACCTCGAGGAATGAGGTCGAGACGAGGAGACTCCTTAGCGCGGGAAGATTCGGGATCTTCAGCCAAGACACCCGACATCCACGCTTGTCTATAAGCATCTTGATCGATGCCGAAAGAAGATACATCCGAATGAGAATTCGGAGACTGATCGGCTGGTTTGAAGCCGACTACTTGTACCGAATCAGATGACTGAGCGTCTGCGTCGATCAAGCGTTCGACAGTGTCGGGCAAGGAGTTGGAATCAGAATCTAGAAAAAAGAAACGAAAAAGAAGTCGAAATCAGTGAGTAGAAATCAACAAGAGAAGTTCAGCGTAGCCAATGCATGATAAGTCGACTTGTGAAAGTCGTCAAAAGTCGAGTCGAGGAAGAAGCATAGAAGGGAAGCCTAGGAGAAACGATTCCAAAGTAGATAAAGTCGCGAGAACTCTAAACTCGCCTTAGTCGAAAAGATAAGATATGCTAGCTACTGAAGAAAAATAAACCTAAAATCGACCTAGGAAACGTTATGCAGATCGGTGGCCAGCGACAAGCCGGCATGAGGTAAAGCCAGAAAACAAGAAGCCCAGGGGAAACCCTGGTCAGAGAAATCTAGCAAAGAGTCCATATGAAAATTTGAAGAACACCAAGAACACACATGAGTTTCGGAACGCAGAAAACCCAGAAAAATCAAGAAAATCTACAAAAAACAAGAAACAGCAGAAGTTGAGAAATTAGAACACTTACACATGATTGCGGTTGAGAAAGTCTTGGATCTGAAAATCTCGGATCTGGAGTCGCCGGAAAGGGAGAGCACCGGTGAAGCCGAAAAGCAGAAAATTGCCGGAGAGTTGGAAGCAGTTGGAAGAGTAAGGAAGAATGAGAGCGTGAAAAATAATATGAGACAAGCTCAAGATATATTTATACGCGAGATAATAGATGTTGACCGTCGGATCAGCAAGGGAGCCAACGGTCCCGATGAAACGCGGAATTCGAAGGACCAGCGGTTGAGGTGACGCGCGTCGTTTCAGAATCATCGAAGATTCAAAATTCAAAAAGGATGTCAGAAGTGTCAGACTTATCCGAAAAGGCAATCATGATAAGTTTAGATGTTTCTCGATCAGCTGGCGAAGACGAGTTAACGGAGAGGGCGAAGACGAGCAAGTGTTGCAGGAAGACGACACAATCACACATCACTAAATTTACTCTTAAGCAGTCGACTGCTTAGAGTAATTTTTTTTGGGGGGGGGGGGGG
>BKCP01013403.1:1296941-1324612 GCA_008636005.1 Striga asiatica | reverse complement strand
GAAGGAAGATCACGATGGGAACCCTCTACAAGAGTTCAAACACCAGATAGAACTTCAAGTTACTGGAATAGACACAAGAACATACTGCGCCAGCAATTTACTAGCAAACAGTTACACATAAAAAGAATAGTGGGTATAAACTTCATTATGCATTTACCATGACGAACGTCAATAACTATTCTTGGAATACCGAAGGCATCAGCTGCTTCCCCAATTGAAATTTCATTCTTTTTCCGAGTTTTCTCCACCATGCCATTTACAAGCCTTGAGGAAGTATAAAGGAAAAATAAGGATTGAGGATAACAGTTCAAATTGTTATGCATAAAGCCCATAAGAAAGAAAAATCAGAGAAGGAAAAAAGAATCACTTGCCTCACAATAGCCATACAATATAACATGGAGAGCATTTCCTCTGATTGTGAACAGCCATCATTCAATTCATTCCTACATTCATACACAGTAATATAAATTCTAGCCACATGTAAGACCAAAGATTGATCCAATCTATCACTTACATGATTTTACACTGGTTATATTTAAGAAAATTATTGCATACATCTATGCATGGCAGCCCTTATTTGCAGTAACTAAAGCTCACTACAAATAAAATCATTTATCCATGGAGCTTTAAATGCAATAAACAGTAGGAAACGGATGCCAGCTATAATTGAAGGAAGCATTAGAAAAACAATTTGCAATGTCGTTGCTGCTGTGAATTGGACATGAAAAAACGGGTTTTTGCTGGAAATTCAAGTTCAGTAACCAACTGGCGTTATCTTCCACCCACCAACAAGAAATAGTAAATCAATTGCCAAGGAAGCATCAATACACTAGCTAAACGGTCATCTACACAACACAACAATGGGTAATATGATATTCATGAATTAAAAACACAAACTGACATGAAGTAAGGATCTTGCTGCTGAATCTCAATAATGGACGCAGTTACTTCAACGGCCACAGGAATGCATCCTCTGCTGCGCCACGTGGATATCTATATGAAAATCCACCAACAAAAGTAAAGCATCAACTTTTGTTGTTTTTTTTTTCTAAAAAAAAACCCCCACTATTCATAACTAAATTTGAGAAAATAAAATAAAATAAAATAAAATCCTTACTCGTTTGAGGGCAGAGGCGACGGCATTAGGGGATGAAGAGAAAAGGGAACCCCTGACGAACTTCCACTCGTCCCAGCTCATCCATGGGACCAGCTTCTTGTCTTCTACGACGTCGTCCTGCAAGTTCTCGTTAAACCCTAACATTGATTCCATTTCCGAATTCCCTCTCATCAGTATAGATCGAAAGGGTCAGAGCAAACGGTGGATTTTGGGGTTTTAGGAAGGAAAGAAAGAGGTTTTAGAGACGACATTTGTTTTTTTTTTTCTTTTTAATCAATAGTCTTGATTTATTGGGCCTATCAGATACACACATAATGGGCTAAACCTTATGATCAATAATGGGCCGTTCCTAATAATAATGGGCTATATTTGGCGCGTTCAGACAACCCTCTAATTCTATTTATAATTTAAACACAACGTTTGGAGAATGAGAGAAAACGACGAGTCTCTACAAATTCCCGCAATCTTTCAGTGCAAGGAAATATTTTCCTTTGTTCAACTTTCTGAAAATTTCCTTGTTTTTCATTCCTTCCTTTTTCTACAGTTTATTTATAAATATCTTCCTTAAAACCCATCTTTACTAGTTAATTTGCGTGTGATTCAACTCTTCAGGACCTGAAATTCGTAAGTACATACAAACTTTTTATCTTCTCTGTTTTAACTTTTTTCTTCTTTTCTGATTATCTTCTCTCTTTTTTCTTCTTTTTTTGATTTCATAGCTTAACTTAGATGGTGAAAAAATATCAGATAAACAATTTTGCAGCTCTAGGAAGAATTTAATTTAAATAAATAAATAATCTAAAATTAGTGTAATTTAATTCTTAAATTTATCATGGGAACGTTTCGCAACGGACACCACCCATTGAATTCCCATATCACAAATATATTTCTCTCAACTTCCCAGCAAACCTCCGGCAACAATTTCCACCAAGTAAATTACAAATTACTTCAGGTAATACTTTTCGTTTTTTTTTTTCCTCTGGTATTTAAGTTATCAATACGAATTCATCTTACTCGAATTCAATATCCATAACATGAATCACAAAACAAAGCAAATCTCGACTAATTCATCCGTAGAACCAAAACTTACCCCTTGGCCCAAAAAAGAAAATCTTAGTTCCCAACCGTCGGATGCGGGCTCCTGCCGAAGGATTTGTCGATCATGGAAATCGCAGACCTCGTTTGGAGTACTTTCAATTCTCGGAATTGCAGCCGTTGTAATTTTTTTTCCGTCGTTCCCCGGCGAGCCCATTGAATTCAAGTTTTTTTTTTCTTTCTTTTTTGCCTCGAGCCGGCCTTCCTTTGGAAATTGAAATAATTTGGGGATGGTTTTTGTTTTGAGTGCGTATGAATTTCAAAGAAAACTTTGGTGTTTGGGAAGAAAGGAAAGCATTCGTGAATGTAAATAGAATAATTATAAATTTATACAAATAAGAATTGACAACAGTGGAATCACTACCCCTTCTAGGTTGATTATGCAATGTTACCTGCTTAATCCTCTTTCCCGGCCGCTCTTCATCTTGAACCTCATCCAACTTTGCTTTGCATCTTCTCAAATGGTTTAACATAGCACTAGTACTTGTACCTTGCTTGCCCTTACAAGTTATCAAGGTAGAACAGTGGTTACAATTGGCCCTATCTCCGGCTTTAGTTCTTGTAAAGTTATCCCATGCAATGGATCGAGGTTTGGGTATCGCATTTGTGGGAGCTGTTGCGATTGGTTCAGCTTGAGCTTCAGCTGCTATCTCAGTCGGTTCTGTCTGTGGCTCAGTTGGTGTTTCCATTTCTAATGGCTGGGTTGAATCCACAGCATCACCACTGGTTTTTGAACCCATTGACACCATAATTCTATAAATCAAAAACCAATAAACCAATAAATCTACCAAATCTTCCCAAATTACTTCACAAATGTTAAACCAACAAACCAATAAACCAATAAACCAATAAACCAACAAAAGAAAATTTTCGGTAGATAAAAAAGAAAGATTGTTTGTATGTATACATTATCCTCAAAGTCTCAAACGGACAGTGGAACTGGGCAAAATCAGTAAATAAAAAATCTCATACCTTTGCAGCAACGGCGGTTGTGGCGAGAAGAGGCGAGGAGCAGCGGGAAAGAGGGCAGGGACACCAACAGCAACCTAGGGCAACTCGCGCGGAGCTGAATCTGGGGCTGGACAACTCGCGCGGAGCAGCAACCTAGGGCAACTCTCGTCTCGCGAGGTAGAGGGATGAGCGATTCGAAGCTAATATTACTACTTCATCAGTTTTCAATATAACAACCAAGATTAATTAGAACAATAAAAAGGTAAATATAATCAGAAATGGGCAACGACTCTATCAGTCGACATTGGTAAAAACCGGCAAACCAAGATTATAGCAATTCTGAAAATAGCAAAATATAGTACGAAAAAGGAGAGCTTTTTAGGTTTGAGTTATCCACGTTCGAATATGCTTAAAAATCCACAAACAAAGTCGCAACTTTAAGCTGCGGTGATCGTTGGATTTAAAAATAAATCGGCTTATTTTCAAAACACCGTCTATAGAGGTCATCGGGTCACCAGAAATGGAAAATTACTGAGAAAATAAAAACCAAAAATCTAGTCCATTTTCCTTGCTAAATTGGATGATCTGCAGACTAATCTCACTTAAAGCAAAGTCCAAGAAAATTGATAATTCCATGTTCCACTGCTAATTAAATGACTAAAATGACAATGTAGTATTTTTTAAACCCCTAACAACAGATGAAAAAAAAAAAGAAAAATCAAACAGAAATTGAAACAGATCCAATTTTTACCAACACAACAGCAAGATCCAATTTTTAGCACATTCATTATTACCAACACCATCAAAACCAGAAGATGGAACAAGGGCAAAGAACAAATCAAAAAGATCCAACGAAAAACAAATTAAAAATGTAAACTTTATTAGTTTTAAGGAAAAGGGCGAAAAACAAAAGCTTACTTTTAAGCTCATCAAGCCATCGTTGGACACTCTCGAAGGTAGCTTTCCTGGTGATGTCGTAGACGACGAGGGCCCACGGCGCCGCGGTAGTAGGTGGGCTGGGCGGCTGACTGAGTGACTGGAACAAAGGGATGAACGGAGGGAAGAGCGTGACGGGCCGACGGCGTGAGGAAGACGAGAATGAATTTTCAAGTCTGGAGCAATTAGCTAGGTTAGAATTTGGGTGCGTGACTGAGTGTTATTAGGTATTTACTATTTAGGTTAGTTTAAGATATATAATATATAATATATAATATAATATATATTTTATAAATTTTAATATAATAATGGTTCGGTTCGGTTAACCGGGGTAAAAAAATCCTAAAAACCGTAACCGAACCGAACCGAGCAAATACTTCCTTTGAGGTATTTGTAACCGAACCGAGTACCTCGGTTAACCGAAAATTCGGTTCGATTTCGATTCGGATCTACGATTCAGCGGTTCGGTTCGAATTTTTTGCCCAGTACTACAATTTAATATATAATTAATTAATTTGGGAAGAAGTATAAATAAGTAAATAAATAAACTTGCATACTTGTGATGCGTCTATTTGTGTGTGGAGGCTGGATATGTAACTGCTCTGCTGAAACGTTACACGTCTATTTGAATTCTCCTACAACCATCAAACACTACAACTCTCATGATTAGTATCAGTTTTCTGTTCGACTTTCTCTATTCATTCTCTTGATCCATCAAGGTATGTCCCTATTTCTCCTGCACTGTAATTTTATCCTGCACTGTAATTTTCACACAGCCATCGACCAATCAAACAACAACAGCCTTTCAACAGATGACACCCAATACACAGCTTCTCAACTTCACCCAAATCACAGAAAAAACCAAAATAAAAATATAGACAATGAATGATCCCCAGTCAGACACCAGACGGCCTTCGGCAGTCACTGTGAGAACCGTTGGCAGCCGGCGTTAAAAGGACGCCGCCGGTCGCTGCGCCTTCACACTAATCCTCCGGTTGCCGCCGCTCGCGATCGCCGCCGAGTTTGATGGTGCGAAATGGAGAACTTGGGGGAGAGAAAAGAGGAAGTTAGGGGAATAATTTAGGAATATTTGGGTACGTAAATTGGGGGAAAATAGAAATTGTGGTTTGTGGCCTGCGGTTAGTGAAATATTAGAAAGAAAAAGAAATGAAGGAAGAAGAAGAAATGAAAAAAGGAAATAGGAGAAGAAGAAAATGGAGGAAAAAGGCCGTGGTAGGTGACGAGAGAATGGGAGAGAAAATGGCTGAAAGAAAAAAAAAAAATCAATGAATTGGGGTTTGACCAAACTTGAGAATTTGGGCTCCACACAAGGTGTTAGGCCCAAGAAAAGAAATCAGTAATGGGTCAAGTGAGGAGAAAAGTAGGGCCTAGTTAAAAATGAATATTGGGCTGAATAAGAACGGCGGTGTTGGACTAGTGAACAATTTTGCCATGGACATCCGAGAAGAGCTTTAACCTAACTACCGAACTTCGATCTTATCATCAAGCCTTGACTCTAACCCGTTATATCTTATTATTCCGACAATATTTACACTAAATTTTATATATTCTAATAAGTCATTTATTTCGGGTCGAGCCATCTATTAAGTCAAGTTACATTTTATTGTAGGACAAGGTTGTTGCGCGGTAGATCAATCAAGCACAGGCAATTTTCAAAGTTATTTCACGAGCTACAATTCAAGGTGCAATTTACTTTCCAAAATTAAAGTTATTTTACATGTCTTAGATAAATCATTCATTAATGTTGTCAAATTATTTAATGTAATTCTCCATGCGCAAATGTGACCTTGGGGTTCGCCAATTCATGTAGCCTTCAGGCTTGACAATCATATGGCCGAGTACTCCATGTGTTAATGTGCACGTAAAACATGATGGAGATTCATCGAACGTGAAATTTTCATTCATTGGAGATTATGTGATATTTATGAGGTGATTAGCATAAGTAATATTAAAAGGGTGAAATACATTCTATGTGATTTATGTGTAATCGTGTGTTTTAGCTGTGATTGTAAAATATGTATGTTTGACCTATAAGATATTAAAGTTTATTTAAATTCTTCTGGTGTATGTTTTAAATGATGATCTTCGACGACCATCATGCATGCTTGATGTTATGATATTACGTGCTAAGAAATTGATAACTTGTTGTAATAAGGACTTGATAGTTTTCCCTCTTCTCTTTTAAATTGTGTTTATTTTATAGACTTATTAAAAAGTCTTTAAAAATCTCAATTGAATATATGTAAACTTTCCAAAATTCTCTAAAAGTTTTAATTGAATACACTAGAATTTTGAAAGTCTTGAATAGTGTCTAAAAGTTGAAATTGAATACACCCCTACATTTGTTGGCATACTAGATGTGCTTATTTCTTTATAACTTGACTGAAAAATACTGTTTTATAATAATATGTGGATCTCTTTTTATTTTATAATGTCTTATCAATGTCCTTGAGTCACTAACATTTAATGATGGTAGTATATTTCTAGTATCGAGGTAGTTAATGACACATTCTTAAATGATTATTTATGAATTTAGGATAAATTCACTTATCATAATTATTGAATAATCTCATTAAAAAATCCATCATTAAAGAATCCATTAAGATTTGTTGTTATATTATCTGATTGGAATCTATCATTAAAGAATCCATTAAGATCTGTTGTTATATTAAATGGTTGGAGGTGTTCAACTGAAATGTTAGGTGACCAAATTTATATTTTGAGTTTTAGTGGATAATCTACTAAAATTATATCTATATCATGATGATCTTAACTATTCATGTGATCCATGTACATTAGTTCGGGTGATTTGTGTATATGATTTTTATTCGTTATTGTATATAAAATCAGAGTGCGGAACGAGTTTTGATTATTTATTAATTATTAATTTAAGAGCTATGTTATTTACTTGCTTACATCTAATGATTTCAAAAATGGAATATTTATGTTATAGATGATTTTTGTTAACGTCCCCAAGGATATTTATTTTACGAAAAAAGTTGCAAAGAAAACCTGAAACTAGAATGATCGATTTTTTGGTAGAATGATGAGGTTGTGTTGTGTTATCTAATTTACTTTATCTTAAATACCATAAAGTCCAAATTTAATTAAATTTTTATTTTGTATTTTGTGTACATTGTATCGTGTCATGTCGTGAGAATCGTATCAGTTGTCTCCATAATTGTTTAGTGTCGGCTGTTGTCAACCCTAATTATGCATGTTTTCCATTGTCTCCGGGATTGTTAGAGAATTCATCTCCAGCCCCGAAACGCTCGAGAATCCGCAATCGACAAGGGGAAGTTCTGGAGCAGCCTCAATCCATAAATTGTCCGCCGTCGGCTAAACCCACCCCCGTTGTCCATCCACAGCGCTGGTCTTTTCGAGATATGGTCAACAAACACAGAAACCATGTGGATTTGAAATATGGAGATGAATTGGGAGCGAAGGAAAGTGAGGATGAAGTATCAGTGGACTTCTCAACCCCGATGCCGGATATCAAAGTGTCTAAAAGCTTCTATGACCGAGTAAGTAAAGAATGGCAAAATGTTGTTGTGATTAAACCCTTTGATGAATCGCTTACGATGCCGTCCTTGTACAATCGTCTGACTAAAATGTGGCCGTTTATGACGGGTAGTAACATGATGGATTTGGAAAACGGATTTTACCTTATTCACCTTCACACCAGTGAGGATGCCGTGCGGGTTCTCACGGGAGGACCATATGTGGTAGGTGAAGGATATATGCATGTGCAACCTTGGACCATTGATTTTGATGCCACAAAAGAAGATATTTCAACTACTATTGCTTGGAATCGATTACCAGGATTGCCGGCCCATTTATACCACGAGAAAATCTTCCGTATGATTGGCCGAGTTGTGGGAAGAGTTGTTAAAATCGATCAACAGACAGCTGCGCTTACTCGTGGTAAATATGCTAGGCTTGCGGTGCTCGTCGACATTAAGAAGCCACTGTGTGTAAGTTTCACTATCAATGGTAAACGGCAACGAGTGGTCTACGAGAATATGCTCAATATTTGTTTCCACTGCGGAAGAATTGGACATTCAATTGGAGTGTGTCCGCATAGACTGCCAACTCAAGAACAGACTGGAAGAAATGATATCCCACTGCCAACTCGTGTTCCCGATTCAGAAAGCGGTGAAGGTTGCTCTGGGGTACAAAAGGACATGGAGGATGGTGACAACGAGCCGATGTACGGACCGTGGATCCAGGTACCGCAGCGCATTCGTCAGCCATATTCTAGGCGTAATAAGGGGGATGCAGATCAATTCAAAAATAATTTGAAACCATCATCAGGATCTCGTTTTGATCTTCTCGTTAGAGAAGAAATGAATGAGTCTAACCAGACCTTTAATTTCGAGGCACAAATCGGGGAAAATATAGGGAAGGCACCAGCGATACCCAAAGTGGATCAGGCTCCTAAAGGCGATGGGGACTGGCGGGTAGTCGTAAGGAGAAGCAAAATTAAAGGACGGAAACAGGCCGCACACACATCTGGTGGAAAATTAAATGGGCTAAATGGATCACATATTAAGGCTGCTCAGGTGGGCAATAATGGTATGTCTGAGAACGTTACCCAAACATGTCCTTCTGGGTCTATATCAAATGACGCATCGGCAATGGAGAGCGATGGGCCGACACCCCTTTTTCAACCTGCACCTCAATCAGATTTCATTCAAATTGGAGCGGGGCTTGACCCGACCAAACATCAGGCCATTATTATTGAGGATGAAACCGCACATTCACCATCTATCATAGACCCGAAAGAACAAACAGTTGATGATGCCATTGATGGGGAGCTGATGTTGGAAGACGCACATGGTGGAAACAACCAAGAGCCATGGCCGGATGAAACTTCAACGCGACGGCTTCCCAATAACGGCGTTGGTCTGGTAAGCAAAGATATGGGCGTGGAAGATATGCTGGATGTTCGGGGGCAACATTGAGTTGCACTGTGATTGTTTCTCTCTTCTCCTGACCGTGTTATCAATGAATATTCTCTCCTGGAATGTACAAGGTGCAGGCTCGCTGGCTTTCAAGGGAGTCTTCGCAACCTTAATTAAGCAGTATCGACCAGAGATTGTTGCAATTTTTGAACCACGGATTAGTGGGGATAAGGCGGACAAGTTTGTGAAATACAGTAGGTACGAGAATTCTTTTCGGATTGAAGCGCGTGGTTTCTCAGGGGGAATTTGGCTTCTATGGAGAGACAACATCCAAACCGAAATTCTCTTCTGTACCCAGCAACTGGCCCATGTCCGTGTGACGACAGATAGCGAGAAGTTCTTGGTGTCCTTTATTTATGCCAGTCCAAGTGCAACCGTCCGTAAGAAATTATGGGATGACCTGGGAAGAATGGCGACCAACATTTCGGAGCCTTGGCTAATCGGGGGTGACTTTAACTGTCTCCTTCGGCGGTCCGAGAAAATGGGGGGTTCTATGCATTGCTGTAATACTAGCCGAGAGTTTGCTGACTGGATATTTAATAACTCTCTTCTGGAGGTGAACACAGACAACCATCTCTATACTTGGTTTCGGGACGGTCCCAATGGCAGAATTGCTGAAAAATTAGATCGTTTTATTGCAAATGTAGCCTGGATGGAGAGGTTTAATACGGGGCGAGTTCATCACCTTCCTAGAACTCAGTCAGATCATTCACCCTTACTGGTGAGGTGTCGCAGACAACGTTTTCTGTCGCCAGGCCCGAAACCTTTTAGGTTCCTTGCTGCGTGGTTACTTCACCCTGGTTTCTCAGATATGTTGAAAGATGCTTGGAAACAACCGGATGGCTATGTCGAGTCGGCAGCTAAATTTACGATGGTGGCGCGGGAATGGAATTCTACAGTTTTTGGTAATATTTTCCAACGGAAGAAAAGACTCATGGCTCGCATTGGAGGGATTCAGAAAAGCCGACAATATTATTTTAGTAATCGGCTAAATAATTTGGAAAAAGAGCTCCGAAAAGAATTGGATGGTGTGATTCTTCAAGAGGAGTTGTTGCTACTTCAAAAATCCTCTCGAGACTGGGCCTATCTGGGGGATCGAAATACCACATATTTCTACAGGCAACTTAAAAATCGACGAAGGCGCGGCCGTATAGTTGAATTGATGGATGCTGATGGGAAGCAAGTTACAGACCAGGACTCGCTCCGGTGCATGGCCACTGACTATTTTAAAAACATCTACACAGCGGTACAGGGACCTCTCAATTATGGGGTAGTGTATAGCCTTTTCCCGACGTGCGACTCGGCGGCAATGAGCCCCATGGCGGCCGACATCACGGACAGAGAAATCTCCTCAGCTCTACACAACATGGGGTCCCTTAAAGCCCCAGGAATAGATGGTTTCAATGCATTATTTTTCAAGAACAATTGGGAGACAGTAGGCCCCTCGGTTTGTGCTTTTATTCGCAAAATGTGGCACGATGGTTCAGTCCCTAACAGTGTGAATAAAACACTGATAGTCCTCATTCCAAAGATCGAAAAACCATCTACCGTTAAGCACTTCAGGCCCATTAGCTTACTTAATGTGATATACAAATTATTCACAAAAATTTTGGTGAACAGGATGAAGGGAATTTTGGCGAATTTGATCCATCCCGCTCAAGCAAGTTTTGTACCGGGCCGTCAGATTACAGACAATATTATTGTGGCTCAAGAGATGGTTCATACTATGCGATATCAACGGGGGAAAAAGGGATTTATGGTAATCAAAGTGGATTTGGAAAAGGCCTACGACTACCTCCGGTGGGATTTTATTGAACAAACATTGAACCTAGCCGGATTCCCAGCCAAATTTATAGCAGGTGTAATGGCCAGTGTTCGATCAGCCTCCATGAGCCTTTTGTGGAATGGAGGAATTGGCGAGGAGTTTATGCCTACTAGGGGGGTCCGTCAGGGCGATCCCATATCACCTTACCTGTTCGTCTTGTGTATGGAGAGGTTGTCGCAACTTATTTGTTCGGAGGTCAATGGAGGGAGGTGGCGGCCTATAACTGTGGGGAGAGGGAAGGTCTCCATACCATTCCTAATGTTTGCAGATGACCTACTATTGTTCCTGGAGGCCTCGGATGATCAGGTTTTAATTCTTCAACGCACTCTGGATTTTTTTTGCGAAATTTCAGGGCTAAAAATTAGCTCGGAGAAGACACAAGTGTTTTTTTCCAATAATGTGCCTGTTCATGAAAAGTCCAGATTAGCAAGCCTACTTAACTTTGAATTGACGGAAAATTTAGGCACTTACCTCGGCATGCCTATGGTCCATGGTCGTGTCATTAAAAGTACGTATTCACATATTCTTGAGAAAGTGGAAGCGAGACTATCCGGTTGGCGCATGAAATCGCTTTCGTTAGCCGGTAGAGTGACCCTCACTCAATCTGTTCTGAGCACATTGTCGTTTTATGCTATGCAATCCGCCAGATTACCTTGTGGGATTACCGATGGCATTGAAAAAAGATGTCGCACTTTTTTGTGGGGTGGATCCGAAGAAAAAAGAAAAGTTCACTTAGTCGCTTGGAGTGGAGTTTGTAAATCGAAGGCAGAGGGAGGGCTGGGAATTAAAAATCCTCGTCATATGAATAGCGCATTTTTGATGAAACTCGGTTGGGGACTTTTGACGAAGCAAAATTCACTGTGGGCGCGAGTCCTTATGGCTAAATATGCCATTATGCCTGGGACACATTTGGAAGGCCTTCAATGCAGGAAGAGCTCACCTTTAATGCGCGCAATTGCAAATGTGTGGCCACATGTGATAAGAGGTGTGAGATGGATAATAGGTAACGGGGAAACGGCACGGTTTTGGGTTGACCCATGGCTGGGTATGGATGGCGCCCTAATCAACTTTGCGACAAAGCAACTGCAAGAGGCGGATTTATTGAAGAAAGTGGCGAGTTTTGTGGGTGAAGATGGTGACTGGAAGTGGGAACTTTTTCAAGATTGTCTACCAGCCTCTTTCCTTCTCCGTATTGCTGCCACCATACCTCCGAGGTTAAGGGCAGACGATGATCGTATTGTTTGGAGCTTGTCTAGTGACGGCAGATTCTCAACGAAGACTGCTTACAATTCGCTTTTAAATCCAGAAAATGATACGGACATGCACATCTGGACGTTAATCTGGAGGACGATGGTGCCACAACGAGTACGTAACTTTTTATGGCTCGCTGGGAAGGGACGATTACTCACTAATTCGGAGCGTTATCGGAGGCACCTGTATAATTCCGAAGAGTGTGACTTTTGTGGGAAAAATGAGACCGTCCTCCATGTTCTAAGGGATTGCCCTTTTGTTCGGGACTTATGGGTTCGCTTACTCTCGGCCGGGCATGAACCGGAATTTTTCGAACAGCCCTTTCAACCATGGTTCTACAAAAATCTAGCGAAGCAGCGGATTGGAAATATTAGAGGATGGAGCAGCCTGTTCGCGTGGACGGTATGGAGGTCCTGGACATGGCGGAATGTTCGAATTTTCAAGGGCAAAAGCATGAGTTGCGAGGCTCGCCGTTTAGAGGTGATAAGCCGGATGGAAAGCTACACACTCATAATAAATGCCTACATTACAGTAGGGGCGAAAACGAATCAATATGTTTCACGGCTTATTCATTGGTCTCCGCCGGCTTCGGGATGGATAAAAATAAATACTGATGGGACATTTGATAAATCCACAGGTTTGGGTAGTGCTGGAGGGCTTATCCGAAACTCTTTAGGTGGGTGGATTGCGGGCTTTCTCATGAATATCGGGTATTGTACTATTACGGGAGCCGAATTGTGGGGGCTTTTACAAGGTTTGCAACTTGCATGGGCGAGAGGGTACCGCCAAGTTATAGCGGAAGTTGATAGCCAATGTGTAGTGAACATGGTCCTTGGGACCGAGAGTAACTTTGGCGTACACGAGGCGCTGGTGAAGGCCATACGACAAGTGGTTCAAAGGGAATGGAAAGTTGAGATAAACCATGTGCATCGAGAAGCTAATTTTGCAGCTGATCACATGGCCGAATTGGCCGCGTCTTCCTCGATCGGGCTCCAGATTCTACCTGCACCCCCACATGGGTTGGGGGTTTGGCTCGAGCATGATATTATAGGGGTGTGTTACCCGCGTCAAGTCCTAGTCTAAAATATCGGGACTCTGACACTTTTATTGTACTNATCTTTTTTTCTTTTTCTTTTTCTTTTTTTTTTTCCAAACCAAATTAGACCGATCCACCAGTTATAGTATTTCACTTTTAGACCTGCTAGGCAGATTTAACAAATTAAAAAAGATAATGATGGAAAAAACCCTAGTTTAAGAATGAAGTCGAGATACGAAGATTTGATGTTTCTTTTTTTACTTTATTTATGTTTTCTATTTTATCAATAATAATTAGGACAATCAATGAACAAATACATGCATATAAATTAATACTAACATACATGCAAAAGCTTCAGTCTTGAATTCTTGATGCATTGTCTAATTCGTCAATAACACACACCCAGATATGCATGTTTACTAACAAACTAATCCAAATGTATTATCACAGGTGAAAAAAAAAGGGAAAGGGATTGCCAAAAATGGCCTTTCACCATTACCATCTTCTCATGATTTCAACCATAATCCTATTATCCCAAGCACAACTATCAACAAGCTGGCTCTTTTCGGCCAAACAAGAAACTCACACGGGCACGAAGAACACGATGATGTCTGAATTCTCCATGGAAGCTCTCCACGACCCTAAGGGCGTACAGCTCATCGACAATGCCAGGACAAAAATGAAAGCTCCAGATTCTTGCTGGCAAGCCTCCTACCAAAACATGTTCGAAAGTTGCTCGAAAATCCTTGCAGACCAAGAATTGCGGGCCCGCCTGGCCTGGCATCTTAGCGACTGCTTCCAAAGCCACACGGGCAGGCCCGGTTTTCCTTACTGTGACCCCAAATCGGTCATGAAGAAATGTTTGACCAATCTCGATACAGACGAGCACAAAATCTTTCTCGAGTACTTTCTCGAGACCAACTCCATTTGCCACCAGCTGCAGTAAGTCTTTCTCTTTCTTTCTCAGATTCTTTTCGAAAGAGAGGAACTTGTTAGGTACAAAAAATTGTGAGAATTTGTAATTTCGAAAGTTATAAATCATAATGCATCACATGCTCTATAATTTGATCATGCGAAAAACTATGAGATTTGTTTGGATTTTTTTGGTTTGGTTTGGGTAATTTTGAAAAAGGTGGTATGGTTAGTTGTTAGTAAGTATATTAAAATAATATTTAAAATAAAATAATTAAAATTAATTTGATGTGAAAGTAGGAGAGATGATTTGAAGTGATGGTTAGTTAAAATAATGTGAGTGGATGAATGGTGAATTAAGGTTGATGTGGTATGTATGAATGATTGATATTATTTGATTATATTGATAACATTGATGATAGTGGGGGTTGAGTTAAAAAAAGTAGTTGAATCAAAATGTTGGAATTTTTTTTGAAGATTCCCATAAACCAACATGGTTTTCTGTGAATTGATTCTAGGTCGGACGCATTTAAGCGTCAAACAGAGAGACTGGTAAATGAACTAAAGAATACGGCTGAATATGCAGAGGTCAAATTGGAGAAGATAGAAGAACAAGGGGAGGTACTGCTCCAGAACTCGAAGCACGTGCATGAATCATTGGCCTCGATAGATTTACAAACTCAGCAAGTTGCAAAGACATCGAGGACGGTCGAGGATCGTGTTAGCTCGGTTTTGAAATATTCCGAGAAAATTCACGAGCAGTCTAAGGGGATCGAGGATTCTCAAGTCGAGCTGAGGGAAAGCCAGGTGAAAATGAAGGAAAGTTTGATAGAAGGCATGGTGCTTCTCGAGAATTCTTATAAAAGTTTGGGGGTGGAAATAGTAAATATGAGACATGAGGCGGTTGAAATCGAGAAGGAGATTGGGAAAGTTGGGGATGCTATGTCTCTGAAGATGAGTGTTTTGCAGAGCAAGGCAGATGATATTGGGGATATTGCAGGGACATCCTTGGACAAACAAAAGCAGCTTTTGGATGGGCAGTCAGTTGCTCTCGAGGGCCTCAATTTTCTCACCAAGTTTCAGTCCCAGGCCCTTGAAGAGAGCAGGTAATTTTCATTTATTTTATTTATTAGGTACCCTTTTTTTTTTCTTTGTATATATTTCTTCATGAAGCTATGGGAGACTAACAGGACCTATGTGAATATTGGATTTTCTTTTATGGTTAGTAGTTACAAGATGTACCCCGGTATTTCCAAGTTCTAACAGTTGAAAGGGGCTTTTGCAATTTTGAAATACATCAAGTCATTATGTTTTCAGAATATAACACCCCCCTTTTGCAATTTTGAAATACATCAAGTCATTATGTTATCAGAATATAACACCTCAAGAATTACTTTTGTCGTTATTCATATTTTCAATGACATAATTAGATATCATATCAATGTGACAATGTCGAACTTACAGGGAAACTCTGCAGAGGTTAGCTGAATTTGGTCACAAACAGCAAGAGGAACTACTGCAAAAGCAAAAACAACTCCATCAGTCTCATGATCAGTTAGTGGAGAACTCAAAACTAATAATAGCAGCACAGGTTCGAAATGTTTTTCTTCAAAAACTTTCAGTTTTGTTTTCATAAAGCAAATTGTACGAGGTTGAGCAAATATGTATACATATTTGAAAACTTCATCTAATTACAGGAAGCATTTGAATCCAAGCAAGCAAGCATGTTTCTTGCCATAGACAAGCTATTTTCCCTACAGAGTGCCATGCTATTCGAGTCTCGAGTGATCACCACTTTTTTTGTATACACTATTGCAATTTTTATCATCTACATGCTGACCAGCATAAAGCAAGCGTACAACGTGAGACACAGACTCTACTTAGGTAAAGATTTTATGCCACGGCCTCAAAATTTTCACGTACAGTTCTCAAAGATCCCCTTAACATTGTAATTTTTGTCCATTGCTGGTGGAATTTCTCTCGCAGGTCTGTGCGTAGCATTTTTTATTGAAGTAATTATACTGTGGTATATAACAACAGAAGCTGAAAGGCAAGGGAGGATAATTCATGCAGTTAGATCACTCTTTTGGTTTCTTGCGTCCGTCCAATATCTGTATGCCATTTTTACCTACAGGTGAAATTTTACAGCTGCAATATATTAAAATATTAAGTTTTACATAAAGACAGATTATATTGATGTGACTATGAATGTTATGCAAAATGGTGGCAGGGATTATGAAGTGCTTAACCATCAAATGCTACTGACACTAATGGAGAAAGTGAACATAATGCAAGGTGGGAAAGGGCTATTGTCATGGGATGACATGGATGCTGAGAGCGAAGTAAACTGGTCTTCATGGGTCGATACTGAGTTACCAGAAGAGGTGAACTTGTCAGAAGACCCTGACTACTTATTACCTAAGGAAATCGAGGATGATTCCTCTATGAGCAGTTCAAATACCAAGAGATATAATCTCCGTAGGCGAAATTGAAATTTTTTGGTGCTCATAATATTTCCTGCTATTGTTTAGTTTTAAGTTTTAACTAGTAACCAAACAGGACAGGGATTTTGTAATTTAAAGACAAGATACAAAAATGTTGAGCCTGAGATATTTGTTTGACATTGCATTTAATGTATCAATATACGATGAAACTTCCATAATCAACGTCAGTTCTCTGAGGGTGTTCTTATTCGGAATACTAAAAGAGTGTTTTTCAACTTTTGGCTGAAAAGATTGATCTAAGCCGGTTTATTTCGTTATTTTATTTAATTTTTTACCCTTAAATTGTAAAATTGGATCTTGATTACTCTCTAGATTTTGCTTTTTTAAATTGCTCCTCCTAAAAGCACAAGTTTTAGATACAAACATCATAATGAATTACGATAAGATAAATGAGTCGTCCTTATTGATATCAAAAACACAAACTTTTGCTAAGCATATCACATTTTCAATCAGATAGCTTTACACTTACAGATGGGTTCTCGTGAACAAAACCCCTAATTCCAACATTCACGGCAATAGCAGCTTCCCTTTCAAAATTTTGAAGTAGGTTTGTGTTTCTCCAGATAATCTTTCTCCAAGTCAATCTTAACGTGTGTAACCCAGGTTCTTTGTAATTCTGATCGACAATCCATTTCTCGTATAAATTGAGGTAATACCGCCAAAAGCCTCTCACTGTGCCCACAGACCAACTCTACCCTCATTTCCTAATTTGATGGCATGAACAAAAATACCATTATAACAAATCATTTCCACATTTTTGACTAATTATCCAAACGTGAATTCAACACAACAATGGCATGTACCTCTTTACCGATATAAAGTGCCATAACAAATCAATAGAACCATAGGTGGACTTACCCATGTAAACACCACATTCTCCCTCTGCAGTTTCCTGATAGTTTTACAGCCTTGATCTCTCTAAAGACCCCACCGCAACAATAAATTTCAGTTGGGCATTATGTTTTAAAAGTATCTAATATTATATGTGTTAACAATGTTACAATCAAAAGACATTAAGAATACGTAGACTATTATATAACATATGTGAAAGTATTAAAATATTTTATATTATTATCGAAAAATGTGAAATTACCTCAATTCTGTCTAGACTATTTTATAAAAAAAATATATATAATTAAAGTTAGCATACACACACATATATATCCAAAGTTTGCCCAACAAACATGTTTAAAAGTATATATAATTTTATATATAAAAACACGTTTTAGACTACTCTCAGTTTATATAAAGTTTGTTGCTCTCATATTCGGATAACGTATTATGCATTTAATGAAAGCACCTACGATACAAATTTATAAATATTAATTAAAATAATTTTCTAAATTATATAAAATTGAAATAACAAAGGTAAATATTACCTGTTCATCATGAAACAGTATTAATTAAAATAATTTTCTAAATTATATAAAATTGAAATAACAAAGGTAAATATTACCTATTCATCATGAAACAGTATATGGAATGCGTTACAGCTCTCCCGTTCGTGATGAGTTCATGAAACAGTATATGGAATGCGTTGCAGCTCTCCCGTTCGTGATGAGTTTCAATAATATATGGGATGCGTTACAGCTCTCCCGTGATGGGTTTCAATAATGCGGGTGCTCTCAGACGCAAAAAAAAGTTTGTTTCTTTTGTTAACGGAATCAAGTCTACCCCAGCCTGGAAGCATTATATTATATATGCGATGAAAAATTATTCTCTGTATTTTTTTTTTCCCTCAACTCGTGAATGATGACTTGTAATGGTGGTAGTGAATATCCTTTTATACAATTTTTTATTAACCAAAAGTGATAAGATAATTATGGATTGTATTTGGATAGATAGTAAGTCCCATGATTTTTGCAACGCACAATCAATTTCACATATTTTTTATTAACCAAAAGTGATAAGATAGTTATGAATTGTATTTGGATAGATAGTAAGTCCTATGATTTTTGCAAAGGACAATCAATTTCACATGCTTAATTAACGGAAATATCACCATTATTAAGGAGAATATCCATTTGCTTAATTAAAGTAGAATACATAAATAGAAAGTCAAAAGTCAACTCAATTATTTTTAGATTTCTAAAAAAAGATTTTTACATCAACCTTTTTAGATATATATAGATGTAGTATTAAAAATTA
Source organism: Striga asiatica (assembly GCA_008636005.1). Lineage (NCBI taxonomy): Eukaryota > Viridiplantae > Streptophyta > Magnoliopsida > Lamiales > Orobanchaceae > Striga > Striga asiatica. The sequence goes on along the minus strand of BKCP01013403.1, from coordinate 1,305,852 downwards.
CTGCAATGCCCTTATTTAAGTATATTTTTTGCTTTTTTATAAGTCGTTGGATCATGCGATCCAATAGTTATAATGTATTCCTATTTCTCGCATTAAGTCATTCTCACCTGAGCGTGACCCTATGTATATATATATTTATAAAAAATATTTAAAATTTCAACCACTTTTTCTTATTAATTTTAAATTTTAAGAAAAAATAATTAGGAAGCGTTGTTGTACTAATTATTTAATAAACAAGCATCCCCAAACATTTTAACTAAACACTAGTATGTGGCCCGTGCGATGCACGGGTAAATAATATCAAATAATAATTATAAATTGACGATATAGGTATATAATATGTATTCGTTTAGAATTTTGAGTGCCACTTTGAGATTTTTTAAGATTTGAGACTTCTAAGATGATCAAATTTTAGAGGAATACTATGAAATCTTAAGTGTGAATGTGAGATTTAGAGTAAAATTTTGTATAATGTTTTTTTCTTTTAAATTATAACTAATCTTAAAAAGACCTAACAAATCTTGATCTCAAATAAGTTAAATATTTAAGGATATTTTAAGATTTTTTTAATTTTTATATATCAAGATGAACCGCTTTTGTTACCAAAAAATGTGGACACAATTTTGAATGTACATCCCGTCCAAATATCAGTTTTATTCTAAAATAAAAATTGCACGTGGTTTTATCCAATTTACACACTTTTTTTTGAAAGAAAAAATTATTCAATAAGATTGAAAGAATTAGTTAAGAATTATACAACTATTTGTTTACAAAATTTGTATCCAATTTGTACAGTTTTTTAGTTAATTTGTATTTAGAATTGTTTTCATAAATAATTGACACATTTGTTACCAAAAAATATATGATTTAAATTTTGGTAAAAAAAATAAAATATGATACGAAAAAAATAGAATTCAAATTTTGCTATAAGAATTTCCAAATTAGTTACCAAAAAAATAGGATTCAGATTTTGTTACTAAAGATTCACATGTATTTTTTTAAACTTTTCATTAATAGTAAGTCAACCATTATATTTATTTGGTCAAACTTTCTATTAATGTATTTTTCCAACAACCTCTTTATATATACTAGTACAATCCCGTGCGATGCACGGGGGTTTATTATCTCCGTCCCTTTTATAAAGCAATGTTCAGTTAAAATTCAAAGTACTTACTAAAGGAAAGATCATGCCATTAATAATAAATAAATTAATAAATACAATGATAATAAAATCTATATATTATTGAACACCCTTATATACAACGTTCATGGTTTGATTCTTTGGCACGTCATCGTCGCTGCAAATTAGGACTTTCAAACCCATTTCTGTTTGTGACACGGGAGACAGCAACATACAATTGACCATGACTAAACACTGGTTTCTTAAGAAAGAAGCCCACATGCGATAATGATTGTTCCTGACTCTTGTTTAGTCATGTTGTAAGAAAACATAATGGGAAACAATTAATCCAATAACAACTACAAAAATATAAGAAAATGCATCATATTGAAATGTATAACATATAAAATAGTTTATTACAGATTTTAAATTAAAAAAATCGAAATAAGAAATAAACAAAAAAATTATAACGTACCAAACAACATGACTTCATCAATGTTACGAACATCCATTAAAGTTAAAAATAGAGAAATCACCCCTCCATTTGATAAATCACCTCTCCATTTGATAAATCACCCCTCCATTTGATAATCTTGGTTTGACCATTGATAATGATCCTCCTTTTACCTTTCGTCGATTTATGGATGCCAGTATTGCTTTTCACTTGATAGTTTGTCAAGATATAAGCGTCACCTTCTTCAATATCACCGATGATTTTTTGGATATTGACAGGTCGAATTATGGCAGTAATTCATCCTCCCTAAAACATTGCATAATGAATACTTCAATAAATAAATTATAAAAGATGTTGCATAAAATGATGCATTTAAATAATACTAAATGAATATATTACCCCAAAATCATAAAAGATAATCTCAAGCACATTTCGGTAATTGCGTACGTCTTCAACTTGTTGGAACATCCTAATTATGCGTAGCTTGATTGGTGGCTTATTGGATCTTTTGATATCCTTGATTACTCCAAAATCCGAAGCTATTTTCAATGGTGATGTAAAAGCTTGTAGAAAAAATTGTTTTGTGGGATATATTGGATGTCGAATACTTTTTGTTCAACGTTGGTGATATTTATATAGTCATGTGTATGTGCCATATGTCTAAGAAATAAAAAAATATTTACGTAAGGTATTTAATATGATCCGATCCGATTTTTTTTTATTATGATTATGATTGACTTCTAAAAATATGTGTTATCGGTTTTGTTAAAAAAAAAATGTGGAACGTGATTCACTTGTGAGGGACAAACCAATATTTAGAAGATTATGTAGCCAAAAATAATGGAGTTTGTTACAATGAAATTTGGTAAGACTTTTTGGATAGATTGAAAAATAATATTTTTATTTTGATCTATTTATTTGGACAAATCCAAAACTTTAATTTACAAAATTATAATCTTTAATTTTTTGAAACGTGTAAAATTTTCTAAGATAACTTCTATAAAACAAAATGTGATCAAATCATAATTGATTTTTATGCCTTAATATTCCAAATCAAACTTTACAAATATGGTATGATTATTTACTATTAATATTTTATTTTTTCAAACGTCTGATTCTCTTAGGTTTATATGAAACAAAGTTCAATCAAATCAAAATTGATTTTTATGCCAACACTAAAACTTTATCAATATGATATGTTTATTTTATTTATTTATTTTTTTCAAATCCACGACTCAAATTTTCGAGAGAGAGAAAAAAAAAGGAAACAAAATCTTATCAAACCTTATCAAATTTTTGAGAGAGGAAAAAAAAACAAAAAAAAAAAATTGGAAACAAAATCTTATCAAACCTTATCAATAATGAAGATTCGTGTTTCCACGAAAAACTAACAAAATTCTGTGGTTACCAAAATCCTATCAAATTAGTTAAGAAAATCCCATTAAATTGGTTAACAATATTGGAACGCATTTTGTTAGGAAAGATTTACGTAATTTATCTATCTAATTAATATCATATTAACGTGTGGGCTCAGTGATATTAATTTAGTGTAGCATCCATTATCTCAGAATAATTATTTGTTTGATTTACAACATTAATTTGAATGGAAAAAAAAATCCGTAATTGTTGAGATATCTCAATTCAAAATCTCAATTTTTTCGCATAAGAATTTTCAAATTTGTTACCAATAAAAATAGATTCCTATGGGATTAATATTTAAAATGTATTAAATTTTGGTATAAGAATCTCCAAATTTGTTACCATAAGAATCTTCAATTTGTTACCATAAGAAACCCATAAAAATCTCATATGGATTGTAGTTTATCAATATTTAATATAACATCCATTATTCTCGGAATAATTTTTTGTTTGATTTAAATCATGAATTTGAAGGGGAAAAAATCCGAAATTGTTAGGATATCTCAATTCAAAATCTCAATTTTTTGGCATAAGAATCTCAATTTGTTACCATAAGAATCCCATAGAAATCTCCTATGGGATTGGAGTTTATCAATAGTTGGTATAACATCCATTATTTTTGGAATAATTTTTTGTTTGATTTACAACATTAATTTGAATAGGAAAAAAATTCGTAATTGTTGGAATAACTCAATTCAAAATCTCAATTTTTTGGCATAACAATCTTTAAATTTGTTACCAATAAAAGTAGATTCCTATGGATTAATATTTAAAATGAATTAAATTTTAGTATAGGAATCTCCAAATTTGTTACCATAAAAATCTCCAATTTTTTTGGGGTACTCAATTAAATTTGTTACCATTAAAATCTCCAAATTTGTTGCCATAAAAATCTCAATTTTTTTGGTAGATGTGTTTTTTTCGAAATTTCCATTAATAGTAAGTCAAACTATTTATTTATTTTAGTCAAACTTACTATAAAAACATTTTTCCAACAACCTCTTTATATTACTATAGATATATAGATTAAAAAGAATCATTATTTACTCCTGAAAATGAAGTCGATTTTCCTACCAATAAACTGATTTTTTATCAAACAAATTGATCCGAATATTTTTTTAAACCAAATAAAAAATCATCAATTTTTCCTAAGAATGCAACCGAATTTTCCTAACAGTGCACCAATTTTTTTACCAAACAAATTGAATTGAAAATAATTTTAATAAAAAATTGAAACAATTTGTTAATGTTTATGCAACTGTCTCTTTCCTAAAGAAAATGATATTAACTTAAAAAAAATGATATGAACTTACCAAAATCTCGGTAAAACATGGTTAAGAAAAAACATAAGAATCTAAAAAAATCGATGCATTTAAATTTTGAAAAGTTGCACACAATTTTTTCTAATAAATTGGATAAGGTGACTTTAAATATCAAAGATGAATCACTTTTGTTACCAAAAAATGTGGACACAATTTCGAATGTACATCCCGTCCAAATATCAGTTTATTCTAAAATAAAAATTACACGTGGTTTTATCCAATTTACACACCTTTTTTTAAAGAAAAAATTATTCAATAAGATTGGAAGAATTGGTTAAGAATTATACAACTATTTGTTTCCTAAATTCGTATTCAATTTGTACGGTTTTTAAGTTAATTTGTATTTAGAATTGTTTTTATAAATAATTGACACATTTTTTGCATAAGAATCTCCAAATTTGTTACCAAAATATATGATTTAAATTTTGGTAAAAAAAAAAACAAAATATGATGCGAAAAAAATAGAATTCAAAATTTGCCATAAGAATCTTCAAATTAGTTACCAAAAAAATAGGATTCAGATTTTGTTACCAAAGATTCACATGTATTATTTCGAATTTTCCAGTTATAGTAAGTCAATTGTTTTATTTATTAGGTCAAACTTTCTATTAATGTATTTTTCCAACAACCTATTTATATATACTAGTACAGATCCCGTGCGATGCACGGGTTGCACAAAATTAAGACTATTTATCAAGTCTTATAATTATATAAATGAATAAAAAAAATGTACGGGATATATATAGTACGTGACCTGTAATAGGCCAAAATGTGAACACGGGTGATGCACGGGGTGCACAATTTTCTAGTATGTCTAATACAAATACATACCGTATGCACGGGACAGAAGCACTAAATGAGTTATTTCTACATAGCTTGCCCGTTAAGTAGCTCCTGAACACGGGTGCACAATTTGTAGTACGTACTATAAAATCAGAACCGATTTCTATACATTTAGATAATAAATTAGATAATAAATAAAGCTTTTTTTTTATGTTAGTAAAGATTTTACGTACTTATTTTTACTTATCGGATGTTATGAGATTTTTTTTGTTAAACCGATTTTATGGGATATGATACAAATACAATTAGAGGATTGAACAAAATCAGAACAGATTTCTATACAATTAGATAATAAGAAGGAATTACATAAGGAAAAGAAGAAATTAGATAAAGAATTTTGAATCTACCTTTTTTTAGTATAGATAGACTTTACGTACAAATTTTGACTTCACCGATTTTATGAGTTTTGTTTTGACAATATCAAAGATGAATACTGAAGACTGTTTTTATTAACATTTACAATGTGTTTTTAATTATTTTTTTTTGGAAAAATATTATTTTTAAGTGTGATATATAAATATTAAAAATACTTAAAATATTTTATAACATCTATAAAAGCATCTAAAATATTCTATATTATTCACAAATAATGTTTGAAACTACCTAATAATGTTCGGAGAGCTTCATTAATTTAAAAGTGTAAAATAAATAAATAAATAAATGTACAACAGAAAAAGTTACAACCAATTGTATGGAGAATTAAACTAAATCTAATTTTGTGGGATACATTAATATTTATTAAATTTTATATGTAAAATAAAATAAGAAAATAAATGAAATAGTTTTACGTGTTGTAATATTTTATATTTAAAAAAATTAAAAAATCTTCTTTTACGTATTGCATACCAACATTTTAGGAACTACATGGATATTCCTAAATTAATATTGCATATCCAATATTTTAGGAATTAATTAAATGCTAATTTGATTTGCATACCAAAAATATTAGATGCATTAATTAAATGATTGATAAAAATAGCAAATAATATTAGATGCATTAATTAAGGTTGACTATTCTACATACTACATTTAGTAAATAGTATAGCTTTTAATATAAGTATAGATATAGATATAGATATAGATTTTAACTTAACCATTAAATCACTTCACAAAAATAAAGCATAAGTCGATAGTGTCACTGCAGAGGCTCCATTAATCCCATTCCCCCGGAAGACGACGACGTCTCTTGTTTTGCCTAAAGTCGTGTAATTTCATATCGTCGGCGCGGAAAATTGCTTCAATAAATTTGCCATGTGAGGTGCAGAATCTTCAGGAAACGCGTTGGACAATGCATTAGTCTACGAAATTGTCTTCTTCTGCTTCATTCATTCTTCTCGGATTTCATCATTTTTTCCCAATTGGGTATGTAGCGATTTTTCCTCATCAGGAGTTCCATTCTTGTCTGATTTTTCTTATTACGGAAATGGTGTAATTGGTGTGCCGTTATTCTTTGCTCGTAGTAATTGCTCCACGTGTTGGATGATTCCCCTCAGTTTTTGTAAGAAGATTAATTAATTGCTTCAGTAGTTTGGATGTTCTTCCGTTCTTTGTGATTTCTTTTTTGGGGGCGAAACAGAAATAGTCAATTATGGTTTGTGTCAATACTCCATAGATTATGTCACAAGAACAAGCCTTTCAAAGGCGACTTTGGATTGCTTTTATTTACAGAATAAGTTTCTAAATAGTTTTGTTAAATATGGCCTTTCATTTAGAAGGGGCTTGTGGTCTTGCAAGGTTGTTTATGTGCATGCTACTTTTCATAAAGCTAGCTAATCTGTTCAACAATGATATAGGCAAGCTAGAGATTTTTTACAAGCCAAGCTCTTACCTGTTCCAATCATTGATGATTAGAATTTTCAGCAAATCATATAAGCATAAACAGGAGCATATATTTATTTTTCTTTTTTGGCCTTTTCTTCTACCCAGTTTGTTGCCGTGATTATAGATGAATGATGTTTGATTATAATAGTGCCACAATGCTAGGGTCATGTCCTCAAGTAAGAGATAGCCTCTAAATATAAAGGTTGTAGAGTTGCTATTTAGTGTATATGTGTATGATGTGGTTTATATGCAGGTAATGAAATGTTTATTGTCTTTTGAAAGATGTTGGTTGACTACTGTGCTGAGAAGACAGATGTAATGATTAGATGCATCTTCAAGAGTCAAGTCATGAAAAAGAAAGAGCAATTAAACTGAAGGTTGATATTAGTTTAACTGCTGATGTTGTCGATCGGTATAATTATACGGGTCACAAGTGACCTATGTAAGATGAGTAAAATGAGAACACATAAACCTTTTGTGTAAAAGTTAGAATGCTTAAACAGCAGTTACAGTCACTTGAACTTCTCCTTCAACTCCTTCAACGTCTATGTAAACTTCCGAAGCAAGTTAAACAAATTCATTCCTTGTTAATTACACAAGTTCATATCCTCATTACAGATATATTGATCAATACCCTCCTCTACAACACACTCATCAGAACATACCTTAATCTCTCTAGTCCACACACCAGCCTCATCCTCTTTGTTAACATGCTTCGCCATCGGGCCCCGCCCAATAGCCACACTTTCCCCTCTGTTCTTTAAACAACTGCTTTGCTCTCTCATTCGTATAGAATCGCACCCACGAGTTTCTCGTTAAATGCTCAATGTGCTAAAAGAGGCATATTAAATGACCAGTTTGTCCGAACGTCGTTATATCTCTTTACTCACAAATTGGTGATGTAATTAGTGCACATAAGATGTTTGACGAGATTTCTCAACCGTGTATTGATTCATGTAATGCAATGCTTGATGCTTTTGGCAAAAGCGGCGAAATGGAGTCCGCAAATTCAATCTTTTTAAGCATGCCTGAAAGAGATGTTTACTCCTGGACTAGTATTATCAACAGTTACGCGCGTAATGAATGCTTCGAGGCGGCCGTTAGCTTTTTCAAGAAAATGATGACTGATGACGATGTTAGTCGTGGTCTTTTCAGGCCGAACGAGGCAACTTTTGTAAGTGTTCTCTCGTCTTGTGCGAACATGGATGATGGCTTTGCTTCAAAACAGGGAAAGCAAATTCATGGATACATGATAAGAAGTGAGAAGGAATTGAGTGTTAATATTGGAACGGCAGTGATAGCATTTTACGGGAAAATGGGATGCTTAAATTTGCGTTTAAAGTGTTTGATGCTATGAGTGTCAGAAAGTTTGTGCTTGGAATGCTATGATATGTTCACTGGCTTCAAATGGCAGGGAAAGTCAGGCGTTGGATATGTTTGAGAGCATGAAGAGCCTGGGGACTGTGTCCAAATGAAGTTACTTATGTGGGTGTCCTATCAGCTTGTGCTCGGAAAAAGCTCGTAGACTTGGGTTTGGATTTGTTTCGATCAATGGCGCTCGATTTTTACATTACACCAAGAATGGAACATTATGGATGCGTGGTTGATCTCTTGGGTAGAGCAGGTCTCTTGGCGACCATGCCTTTTAAGGCCGATGCCTCTGTCTTGGGTGCGCTTTTGGGTGCTTGTAGGGTTCATGGGGATATTTGCTGCTTTCAAGCATTTATGCTGGAGCGGGAATATGGGACCACGCGGCTACCTTGCGGAAAGTAATGGCACATGTCGGGATTCAGAAAGTTCCGGCTTTTAGTGTGGCTGATTAAAAGTAAAACTAATTTGGCTCTGTATTTTCTGTGCTTGAAACGTTGTATTGACAAATTTTGGGGTGATCAATTAATTTTTTGCTGTCAGGCGATCTCTAGGGAGTCACTT
>BKCP01013403.1:1232295-1278903 GCA_008636005.1 Striga asiatica | reverse complement strand
GAAAAACAGACAGATTATATTGACGTGACTATGAATGTTATGCAAAATGGTGGCAGGGATTATGAAGTGCTTAACCATCAAATGCTACTGACACTAATGGAGAAAGTGAACATAATGCAAGGTGGGAAAGGGCTATTGTCATGGGATGACATGGATGCTGAAAGCGAAGTAAACTGGTCTTCATGGGTCGATACTGAGTTACCAGAAAAGGTGAACTTGTCAGAAGACCCTGACTACTTACCTAAGGAAATCGAGGATGATTCCTCAGTAAGCAGTTCAAATACCAAGAGATATAATCTTCGTAGGCGAAATTGAAATTTTTTGGTGGGCATAGTATTTCCTGCTATTGTTTAGTTTTAAGTTTTAACTTGTAACCAAACAGGACTGGGATTTTGTAATTTAAAGACAAGATACAAAATGTTGAGCCTGACATAGTTGTTTGACATTCTAAGCCGGTTTGTTTCATTATTTTATTTAATTTTTTACCCTTATATTGTAAAATTGGATCTTGATTACTCTGTAGATTTTACTTTTTTAAATTGCTCCTCCTAAAAGCGCAAGTTTTAGATACAAACATCATAATGAATTACGATAAGATAAATGAGTCGTCCTTATTAATATCAAACACAAACTTTTGCTAAGCAGATCATATTTTCAATCAGATAGCTTTACACTTACAGATGGTTTCTCGCGAACAAAACCGCTATCTCCAACATTCACGGCAAGAGCAGTTTCCCTTTCAAAATTATGAAGAAGGTTTGTGTCTCTCCGGATAATCTTTCTCCAAATCCATCTCAACATGTGTTACCCGGTTCTTTGTATTTCTGATCGACAATCCATTTCTCGTATAAATTGAGGTAATACCGCCAAAAGCCTCTCACTGTGCCCACAGACAAACTAGACCCTCATTTCCTAATTTGATGTCATGAACAAAAGTACCATTATCAATAGAACCATAACAAATCATTTCCACGTTTTGACTAATTATCCAAACGTGAATTCAACACAACAACGGCATGTACCTCATTACCGATATAAAGTGCCATAACAAATCAATAGAACCATAGATAGACTTACCCATGTGAACACCACATTCTCCCTCTGCAGTTTCCTGATAGTTTCAAAGGCCTTGGTCTCTCATAAAGACCCCACCCCTGCAAAAAATTTCAGTTGGGCATTTTGTCAAACACTTCAACAAATCATTAAACATCTCACAGTCGCTGTAGAATTTCAAAGAGCATTATACTCCACCTGATCGGGATTCTCGCTCGCCTTTCACAATCCGTCCATGCGCAGCTCTACCGTTCCACAAATCCAATGCTGCCGAGCAAGTCTTTAGCGCAAAATTCCCAGGCTCAAAACCCCTCGACACCACCTAACAGTAGATGGACATGTACTCTCGGAAACTGCCGTTTTTCGAGAACCCAATATCCATGGACACATAGATCGACAAGGAACCCGGCCCGCGTCCTCAACCCGACGCCGGAAGCCCAACGGCTTTTGCCCAGCTGGCCGGAGGCAGCGAATAGAGTGAAGAACTTGGATTTTAAGGCGGGGCTGCAGATGAGATTTATTTTTTTGATACCGTTCGATAGAAGGAGGTGAAGGTAGATTTCCCAGCCATGGCGGAAAGATATCATTAGAAATTTACCTTTTATTTTTGCAAAATTCAAAGAAAATAAATAACAGTTCTACTTGTTATTTAATTTTACTCTCGTTGTCGCAACACAGCACAGTTTACAAATGACGTGTTTCGGCCTCGACCATTGTGGCATTCTGGGGAAAAAGAGACAATCTTGTTCCGTGGATCACCAAGACTCGAAAGAATATCTTGGCCCCCTTTGTTGTCGTTTTCTGCTCTATCCTTGTCCTACGTTAGCATGTAAAAGCTCCTCGCGAAACCCGTGTAGCTTCCATGTAAAGAACCCCCAACAATTGCCAGTTACCATGAACCCCACCAAAGCCCTATCAAGAGCGCCGACGACGCCGTTTTTCCTCAAAGCTAAAAAATTGGGGCCAAATGTCAGGTGGGCCGTTCAATTTCGTCCCAAATTTGTGAATTTCCGGCCAACAGCGTCGGGAGGCGACCATCTTCCAGTGACTACTGTTGCGTCAGATGTTAATTCTGTGGGTCTCTCTCACGAACCTAAGGAAGCGAAGGTGGAGAAGGTTGAAGTCTATATTGAAAAGGTGAGTTCTTTTAACAAAAAAATAAATAACTAATTGGAAACGCTTTGGAGCTCTATATTTTTATGCTTTCTTTCCGGAGATTATGGCTGGATAAAATTACTTTGTTGTTTTGCTAGCAGTTAATCTATGGGTGTCGTTTTTTTGCCATTCTTGCGGTTTGGGGATCACTGGTTGGGTCGTTTCTTTGTTTCGTTAAGGTAAGGCCCTTCTTTTTACTACTTTAGGGAAACATTAATTAGACCCTGCTTTGCTTTATTATGTGAGGCTGTCACATTTTGATTCAGAAAAGAGGTATTAAATTATGTTTAAGAGTGTGATGTGTTTGAACTAGTAAACAATCTCACATTATGAATAATTAGTCTGTTTGTGCATGTTGATTGGGTTAAGTTGTTGAGTGATAGCTTTTGGAAATTTCTGTAGATCATTTCGAGTTAAGTTGATCACTTGTACAGACAATTATGAAATTGTCGGGACTCGGAAGGGCTAAAATAAGTGATCACTTTCAATACCACATATTGGGAGCTGGCTGGAGATATGAATTCGGGCTACAATAGCCCTCTGAACAACCTCATCTGGTGATAAGTCAGAACACTTAGTAACATAGATTAAGATTAACATGTAAATGTGAGATGGTAAAATGAGTAGCTTGAGGCTTGAGCTGATACTAAGCCAGTTGCCTGGACAAGTGAAATGCAATAATTCACATCTCAGTTTGCCGAATTTGTCTCATGTAAATTTTTCCATCTAAAATGACTAAGAAATAGCTCGTAGTTGGATTGGTTTAAAAATTTGGCTTGGTGAAAGATGCAATTTTGTTTTAAGGTGAAAGTATAATTACGGTGGACAAGCCAGAACTAGCTTTAGAAACCACCTCATAAGACGAGATCTTGGTGTGTGTGTGTGTGTGTGTGTGTATGTGTCTCTTTCCTTTATGCCTTTTTCACTTAAAAATAATGAAGATGATGATAATCAAACGTGTCATGTATAGGGTTGTGTATATGTTGTATCGTCATTTCAAGGTTATTTTGTGGACCGAGGGAAAACGATTGCATCACTTGTTGAGGCCACTGGTATGCATGTCATTGCCATTCTAAGAATTTCATTTGCAGTGATAATATTTTCAGCTGATTTTTTTTTTTTTTAATCCGCTCTTAGATGTCTACTTACTTGGAACTGTGATGTTGGTCTTTGGCATGGGCCTTTATGAGCTGTTTATCAGTAATCTCGATAAATCAAAATCCATGTCGGATGGAAGAATTACTTACAGATCAAGTTTGTTCGGTTTGTTCACTCTCAAGGTATGTCTGAGTATCTCTGGTACTGCCGTCATATTTCATCTCCTTGCTTATGTATTGTATTTGACATATGGCCAAAAAACTTAGCCATTTGAAATTTGTCCTTATGGAATCAATTACACACGGATTTCATCTTCTTGGTTATGTTATTTGACATATGACCAAAAAACTTATGTTAATCTTTATAAAATTTCATATTTATTGTATAACATGTGACAGAAAACTGAAAATTTTGTAAGCAATTATAGCAATCTGCAAAATCCACATTTAGCTGACAAGAAATGTCAATCATTTTATTTATTTATTTATTTAATTTTTTCTCTTTCTCTTCTAGTTTGATTTTCTGCCTTCTTACTAAAATTACTCAGGAACGACCTCGATGGCTGGAAATAAAAACCGTGAACGAGCTGAAAACAAAACTCGGTCATGTTATAGTGATGCTTCTGCTTATTGGGTTGTTTGACAAGAGCAAAAAAACCATCATACAATCGCCTTTTGATCTTCTTTGTTTCTCTGCATCTGTCCTCCTCTCGTCCGGTTGCCTTTTCCTGCTGTCGAAGCTAAATGAATAAAATAAAAATCAGATATGTAAATAGTCTCTGTATGTACCTTCTATAGAAAGTTATCCTAGAGTTAGTTACTCTTTTATGTTACTCTTGTATTTGATTGTTCATCTAATTGCCTGAGATATGAACATATTTAGGGTTATGTAACCTTATATCAGCACCTGACTCGTTCCTCGGTTGAGGGAGTCGAATTTTTCATTAGATGTTAGAATTTTACTATGTTCGTCCAATAATTACTTCATGCATTGTGTGCGAATGTTTTCTGGCCCTATTGAAATTGAGTTGACAAAATGAAGTTATGAAAATGAGCACTTCAGGTTTGGAGAGGAATGTCTTCAGGTTTTGAGAGGGATGTACATTCTTAGCACTATTAAGTGAAAACGTAATTTTTCGGTAACTTATGATACTCGAGTACTGCACAAACTTAGTCTGGAAGGGAATTATCTACTTCGATTAGACTTTGAGTTATCCTTGCCATCAGCGTGCCTATATGACATTCATGCCATACGGTAGAAAATGTAAGTTGAGCAATCTTTCATCAGTTCCACTAAAGAAAAGGAAATATTTATCACAGCCCTGCATATGTAACATGTTAGTCCCTACGCCTGTCTTCTTTCAGTTTTGAGCATCAATATATCTGGCCCTCTATTCATACTATTGTTCTGGGTCATCTGCTACACTTGCTTAATGATTAAATATTAATGAACATTGATGAGAAAAGAAAAATACAAAATACGACAAGACCAGTACTAGCCGTGATCAAGATATCAAATCAATCTTTTTTTTTTTTCTTTTAGTTATATATTTTGCTCAAACCCCTAAAGGCTAATAGAGAAGAGTACAAAACCGATAACTGAAGAACATAACTACTTGCCCCTCGGACCATTTAAAGATTTTGTAAAGGATAATAGTATGCTACAAGTCTACAACAATCAGAGGCAGGTCAAAGCTCCAAAAATATATGCCACCCTGCCATTACTAATCTGCTATGTGTGACAAAAAAAGATCTAATAAAACCACCCAAGGTTCAAACCAAACCATTATCCTTAGCTCGAGTTCTGAGTTTAGAAATCAGCTCATTGTGTGTAGTAATCATGAAAATGTCATCTCTCCATATGACCCCTACCCTCCTCATGGCCTCTATGACCATAATTGTGACCCCTCTGCCGATTGTTGTACGAGCCATGATGCTCACCAACTCCACTTTCTCTATGCCCACCATACCCGAATTGAGTCCTCCGTTGAAAACTGCCCAACGTCTGAATTGAAACATAAGGAAATATTAAAGATAATAGTTTTTTTTTTTTTAAAAAAAAAGGGGGTCAAATTTGTAAAAGATGGATTCTTCGTATCATGGGAGGCATACCTGAGAGTCTAATTTCATCCTCTCCGAAAACCAATTATGCCCATTCCTTGTTCCACGACCGACAGAATTGCAGGAAATGGAATCAAAGAAGTCGTCTTTGTTGTATGCAGGCTGCATATAGAAAAGAAATATTATTCTAGATGCCAATAATAATAATAATAATAATTTCCAGTCTAAAATATTATAAATAAAAATCATCAATTAACAGTTAAATATTAATTGGGCATATAATCTTTAGAAGCTACCTTGGCATTAGTCTTGGACGTCAGTTTAGGGTTGTCATCACCAAGCTCCAGAGTGCTCATTCCATTTTCCTGCATTCCCTCTACCTTTTCTCTCTGGTTGGCTTTTCCGAGGTACCCCCAAACCTCATCTTTGTTAAATTTCTCGTTCATGGCTTGAAAATCAAATTCCTCAGTGAACTGCAGGGAATGCGACTACATTTTTCCGAAAAGGAAAATTTGTTACTGGATAGAATTTTCATGATTTTTAGAAATACCTAGATAAGTTGTCTAAAAAAGATGACCACCGAAAATTTCCCCAGTATATTAATAAGCTCAAACAAGAGGATTTAAATCCAAAAACAAGTAATATGGCATGGCCAACACGAGTATTTCGAAAGGAAGAACTCAGTGTTTGCATTTGCAGGTCCAGTTAATTTTTTTTTTTTCATGGATACTAAGAAAAAGGTAAGTGTACTGTCTTTGGTTAAGCTATGAAGTTCATTTTTAAGGATCTGAGCGTTGAAGCAGTTATAAGTTATTTTAACTGAAAAAACACCAATTCTTGGTAATAGAGAAAATAAATGTTTCACAAGGAGAAGATGCATCGAACAAGGTATCCAATTTTTCTGAAAGAAAAAATTGGAAAACAAATCTATCCCACGTACACTTAA
The DNA here is from genome assembly GCA_008636005.1 of Striga asiatica. Classification (NCBI taxonomy): domain Eukaryota; kingdom Viridiplantae; phylum Streptophyta; class Magnoliopsida; order Lamiales; family Orobanchaceae; genus Striga; species Striga asiatica. The sequence continues at coordinate 1,272,591 of BKCP01013403.1, read as the reverse complement.
TCCCATTGAATCATGGCAGATACAAATCAATATGAAAACAATGACAAAGCATATTGCACATTTCATTACAACCACATAACCTATAGCAAGAAAAATGAGCATAATTACTGAAAGCAACACAAAAAACAGTGAGTTTTACCTTCTGCAAATGCGGGGGCAGTGGCAAAAGAGGCGGTTGAACAGCAGTAGCAGCAGGGGATGAGTAACTCGGATTAGCTGAACTCATAATTGTGATATCCTTTTGATCAGGGTACAGCGTTTGTGCCAGTGAATGCTCTGTCAGTTTCGGTTGTGATAGGTTTGGAGTCAGAAAAACTTGTTGAGGGTCCACTATTGGGACAGGGACAGATGTCACAGAATTTGGAAAGGACTGAACAGGAAGCAAAGATGCAGGGTCAAGAGCTACTTTATTAACAACTCGAGGCTCAATGCTAGTAGTGTTCTGGTAGGTTAGCAAGGAAGGCATGGTCAGTCCATTGGAGCTTATCAATGTAGACTGAGGAACTGGTAAAGATGGCTTTGAAGGAACTGGATCAGCATAGGGAGTGGATAGTTGTTCAGAAGAAAGAGTTGGTGTAGCAGTCAAATATATAGAACTTGAAGTCGCACTTGAACGGACATGAGATATATCGTAGGGAATATTTGATGCACTATATCCCTGCCATTGTGTTTGCATTCCATAAGATGATGCAGTATTGTGGGTCGTGTGAGATGTTCCCCATAAACCGGACAGAGTTTCAGAAGGATATGAAGGTAATGTGTTCTGGTAGATTTTTGCATTCGGTGCAGGGGGCTCAGCATACAAGTTATACTCTGGCAAAGATCCAACAGTAGGTGACACGGGTTTTGATGAACTCAGAGGTCTCATGTTAGAGTTTGACTACAAATACAGAAAAAATTATGTTATGCATGGATGGTTGTCCAACTTATTTTAAGAAAATATTGGTAAAAACAGACTTGTGAAAAATGCAGCACAAACCACCTGAATAATTGCAGGATCATTGTAGATTGGCTCCTCAGTTTGAACTGGTGCAGCAGTTATAACTTGTAAGTCCTGAAAATGAAGAATATGGAACAGAACAGAAATCATTCAAGGTTCTTACTATCGTTCGATTAAAGATATTGCTACTGCGAGCATTTAGAGTATACATATCCCATCAGACTCAGACGTGATGTACACATAAAACGATTCATAGGTTTTTGAATAGGTATATATACAGCTTGCAAACAAAAGATAAACAATGTCAAATTTATATACTCTATGCAAAATTATCTTGGCAAAGAAAAAATAGACGCAATTGTAACGCCCCACTTTGATTTAAGAAATAATCCATGGCTTATTCAAAAATCAAGGTTATATTTCGAAATTCATTTTTCAAAATCCATATCATTAGGGCATTATCGTGATTTCAATTCATATTTGAAACCTCACGGGATTTCATTACCCGGTTTTTCACATGGACTTCATTGTCCTATAACCAACAATTCACATGATATTCAAATAACACATTCATCCTGAATATCCAATCATAATTCAATAATACGAACCAAAACATAAGTTCAAAACCAACATTTTCAAACGACATGGTCTGAAACAAATTCACTTGTTCAAAACCCAAGCAGTTCAAGTTCATCAAATCGGGTTTAACTTATTCAAATAAACAATGCGGAAACAAATAACATAAAATGACCATCCACTCGCCATCACGCCGTCGTGCCCGCCTTGCTTAACCTGAAACGTGAATTTCAGGTGGGGATGAGCACAATAGGAAATCGAGGTGCTCACCACTATGCAATAAATTATATACAACAATAGTTAGGTATGGTTGCAGCATGAACACGAATCAATCAATTATCACATCTCCTAATCATAACCTTTTTACTCAATGTGCACACCTATCATTAGCCATTGAAGGACATACAGCTCACAACAATGGGAGTAAAATACCGAAGGGCGTACAGCTCCCCTCGGCCTTGCCTATCATTAGGCTAGGGAGACTGCCTATAAAAGGCACCGTCGAAGGACATACAGCTCACAACGACGGGGACAACCGCTCAAAGGACATACAGCTCACAACGAGGGTTACATGGTTCATACGCATGCATTAATCACACCAAGCAACAAATGTAAATAATTTATGGCATAGACAACTTTTAAAATAAAACCCACCTGGTCGCAAATAGGAGATAACCACGAAAGCACGATTAGGCTGCGAGCTCGGCTCGTCAAATACCTACATTAAGTCCAGATGCTATAATCAACACCTATTCAGACTTAAACGAGAAATCACAATCATACTTAGTCGAACTTGATTCAACTAAGTTGTTCGTGAAGTCCTGTGGACGTTGGAACACTTAGACTTGACATCTAGACTCAACCAATTACACATGGGAGTTCACATAATCCAAACATAATCATTGACCAAGTCAAACACTTAATGAAATAAATGACGAGTCGGTTTACAGTTTCCAATCTAAAAACCATATATACGAATATACCAGTTTAAATCACAAAAATGAGTTGACCAGGTTACCATATGAATCTGACCCTGAAATTTTAACCAAAATTTTACCTCCCAGAGTTAAGCAAATACACAAATTTTCAGCTTAAAATCCAAAGTACACTATTTTATAAAATTCACACAAGATATCAGCAAAACCGAGCCATGAATTTATACTCAAACTTAATGAATGATTCAGGACTTGATAATTTTACACAGTACACTACTGCATGATATAAACAACATATAAAAATCCCAGCCCTTAACATCAACTGCTTCTATTTTTAAAAATTCAAACGAGTTTCAGCAGTTTATCGAATTTAAAGCAAAATCGAACTAAAATGAACTCCAAAATTTTTCATATTTTAACAGCATGCATAAGTACATAAAATAAGCCTCTCAGTAAAGTTTCAGAATTTTCCAGCAAAAATGCAATTTAATAAAATTAAATTATGAATCTGCAGAATACCACAAATGATTTTTTAAATATAGCAAACGAAGCTCAAAAATTCCAAGACTTTTACACAACCTAGAAAACACACAGGAAGACATCATATTCAAATTTCATAATTTTTGAGGCAAAACCGAATTTAACATGCATTTTACAAGATTCAGCTCAGATTTCCAAATAATTATTAAAAATAGCTACAGACCTCCTAAAATCATGAAATTTTTACACGACATGTATAATCACCACATGACATCACATATAAAATTTCAAAGCATTCGGAGCAGCATGCGATTTATCATGATTTAAATTCGATTCAGCAGCAACTATGGTTTCAAAAATCCAAATAAGACTCGAAACACACCGAATTCGTCCGAGGCCTTCGCCATGAGGCCACGGACTCGACAAGGTTCCATTTGCCACAGTCCTAAACACGAATGACGAGGTCTCGTTCGTTTTCTCAAAATCGAAGAGTTCGTCTACACACATGAATATATATAATCTCATGAACACATAAAAACGTCATAGGCATTTATATATATTCATAGAACACATAGAATGTATAGGCTCAAGTACATAATCGTAGCACACGTTCAACACATCATCCAAAACATGAAATTAACGAGAGAGATGAACCTCGGTACCGTTCTCGGTCTACGCTCGAAAAACGGAACGGACGAGGGTTGACGGGCTCGATTTGCGTGTGGCCTTCTTGCGGGGTCAACGGCTCGACCGCTTTCGCTTGGGCTCGCCGGTGGAACGTGCACGGAGGAGCAGCGGCGGAGAAGCGACTCGAGAAGGAGCAGCGACGGACGGGGCCACCGGAAAAAGACGCTGCGATGGCTAGGGCAGCGGTTCGTCAGGGTCCGCGGGTCTACTCACGGAGGGGCAGCGTCTAGGCGGAGCGTCAGCGGCTCGCGGTGGTCGAGGGCGGCGTTGTCGGAGATGGCATGCTGGTACACGACGAGCGTTGCGCAGAGAAGGTCGTCGGAGATGCAGGCACGCGGATCGCCGGAGGAGGAGCCTGCGCGCGGAGGGGACGGGCTTGCCGGAAATTTGCAGGCTCAACGATGGGGTGTCACGAGCGGGACGAGGCCTGCTGGTCACGAACGATCGCAGCGAGGATGATTTCGCGAGGGGCCGACGATGATTGGAAAAACGAGAGGGAGATGAGATGATGGCGACGGGATTTAATTAGCGAGAGAGAGGGATGGAGATCTGGTTAGGGTGAGAGCGAGACGAGAGCTGAGGGGCGTACTTTGACGAGAGAAAAGAAAGCTGCGGGTGAATAGGGATGAGATATAGATACAAGACTTAGGGTTGCAACAAGATTAACTCAAATGGGCCAAGAATGAGTTACATCGTGGGCCGAAAAATTGAATCAATTTAGGCCAAATTTATTTGCAAAAACGGGTCGAATTGTCGGGCTCGCGGTTCCGGTTCAAAGAAACGAAACGGCTCTCGGGCCCGACTACGTAGAAGTAATACAGATTTCTCGGGCTCGATAAATAAATTCGCACAATTAAATAAACAAACAAAATATATAATATGTATTGATAATACATAATTTAAATTTTAAGAAAATAATAATAATAATAGTAAAAATACAAATACACATTTTAATTAATTATTAACATTTAGACAATTAGGCAATTAATTCAATATTTAGACAATCAAGCAATTTGACAAATAAATCATATTTGACAATTAATAACTTATAACATCCCAACCAATAATATTATTAATAACACATGAATATAAATAATAGTAATAATATTAATTATTCCTCAAAATTCTATAATTCAAACGGGGTATTACAATCTATCCTCCTTAAAATATTTCCGCCCTCGGAAATACGAAAGAACACACATCACAGATAACGACAGACCCAAACGGGAACTTCCAATCACGAGGTCCGGCATCACTCTCGAGAACTCGATTTCGTTCCCATGAGTCCTATCGCCTTATACTCGAAAGGCATATACTCACATTCAGGAACCAATCCGACTCGGCCTGTGCTCATATGTTTACTTTCTTGCTTGGGAGGGTGATCAGTCCTGCCCGAGCTCAAGCGTACATCTTCTTGCAAGGGACTCAATTCGGTTTAGCCTGTACTCATGAGTATCAATGACTTGCTTCGTACCTAACAACACACAAGACCTCAACAGGTCGCTCGGTGTATTGTCAGCGTACTCCGATTACCTCATCATCGAGGTGGTCACGTGACACCAAGTTTCAGTCTCACGTCCGAGTCATACTGATAACTTGCTCACGATTCCATCACGGACCGTGTGTCTCCATCAGAGACTAGACACGGTACCACAAATATATAGCACGACACCATCATGCTCATACTCTCATGATATCGACTCCACGAGTCTAACGCAACCCTTATGCACAAACATAAGGCTTGACCCAAAGCAACACGACATTCCCAATTTGCCGACTCGAGAAACTCTCAAGTAAAGCATAGGGACTCATCGACTACATTCCTTAATCAGAAATCATCGATTAAGGATTTACACACATTGTGGGACTTGGAGCTCTCGGTTCAAAGTTCAACGAAAGGGGGTTCAAAAAGGATAACCAAGTATTTCAACATGAAACGGTTTCAACAGTTCAACAAAACATCGATGGTTGGCCGTATACACTGGCCTGGGGAGTTCGTGCGTACGGTGATGGCGGCTGCAGTTCGCATGCGAGTCAACGGTCGGCCGCGCGCAAGCCTCCCGTCTTCCCTCATGGTCGTGCGTGCTCGGCCACCACTTCGCGTGGCTACACCTAGCCAGGGTCGAGATTTGGTCCAGGTTTCCACAAGAAATTACAATTCGAGGCTACCAAAAAGGAATGGTCTTACCAAATTTCAAAAATTTTGGAATCAACAAAACAATATATATTTCAGGCGTTTCTCAATTTCAAAAGTTTCAAAAAGTCTCAAAAATAGCAAGGTGCAAGTTTGAGTTCCAAGTCCACCAACTCTCTAAAACGACAAAACGCAATACGTCACAGATCTAACGATACGCGAAATCTCAAAAGAACTCTCATGATGATTCTCCCTAAGTCAGCCGCTTCTGCCGAGACATTAGATAGGTAGCTCGCCTCGGCTCTTCCGACTAACAGCGTCGGCCGACACGTCAGCTCTTCCTCGGGTAGCTAATCATGTCAGCAATCCTAAACGAGCGCAACTCACTTTCCAATCTTCACACCTTGGCATTTGAACGCGAAGTTTCTCCTGGGATTCCGAAAGGAGGACAAGAACAGAAATTTCTACGAGGTACAAAATTCAGAATAGGGACAGTTCCGCACCATGCGATGTGCTTGCTACGGACTCAACTATCCTCCTTAAAAGATTTCTGCATATTCTTTTAAGGCGGATAAACACTCTTTGATATGCGTCAAATCACTCAATCTTCCTTATCGAACCGATTTGTGTTGGCTTATGTTCCTGTGCGTTTATCTCGATGCCGAGCGTGAATAATTATTGTCCCCCTCGAGGTTAGGTTATTCACAAAAGTGGCGATAGAAAAATTTTGCCCTCGAGTCTTCGTGATATTTTAGCGATGGCATTCGAACGGAACTCTCATACTTCGCAAGAGAATAAGGATAACCAGAAACAAAGAGATGCCTATTCTCACTTGGAATCAGGTTTTTTCAAAACAAAGTCAACTCCCAACATAGGATAAACCAGAATTAGATAAACTTCAAAAGAAAGAGAGTTTTAAAGTTGGGAAGCTTAAAATAGTTTACACAGCGAATGAAAAGTAGGGAAAGATCAAGCGAAATTCCCAAAGTATGAAAATTGGATAACAAAAGAAGTTTCAAGCACAATTCAAGATTGTTTGCCATGCAAATGGGAATAAACAAAGGTTGCAAAATTCTACAAGAAATCAGAAATTCAAGAATGAAACATGGCTGCTTCGCCTCCACTATCGGCTCAAGCTGTCCCTGGTAAGTCCCATTGTCACAAGAAGATCGCTCGCGGCTCAATATACGGAAAGGAATTTTTGATGCCTCTTTCAAGACAGAAGTGTTACTCAAAATTGCGGAATAAAATTATACACGCAGTGCCGAATCGGTCTACTTAAGAACAAGGTTGGATTCTTCGCTGAGAGAATTTCGCAAAAGAATAGGTCACTATCGTTTTTCTCAAGGCTTAGCCACTCTCGAGAGTCGCGACAGTGTTACGCATTAAGTTTCTCCAACACTCCTCGGGGTCGGACATTAAGTATGTACAAGGCACCCAGACTCTACTCCAGCTCGCACTCGACTGGGGGTCAATTACACATTTAATGGTCTTAACAACCATGGTTACAGACCTCCGAATATCCCACACTTGGGACTTCTTCGGTTGCCTGTTCCCTTTGTTTAAGCCTTCTCCTTTCGAGATGGCTCGCGAATGGTCCTCATCCAAAGTCACCAAAAATACATCAAGAGGACTGTTATACACAGAACTCAACTCGATAACATTATATCGAATTTCTAAACAAACAAAACCTCAAGTTAGAACTTAACTCTATATCGCTAGAGTTCAAGTTCATACAACTAAGGTTCACCACTCATCTAGAGTTCCAGAACATTTAAAAGTAGGAGGATAAATTCCTAAGCCCCAATTAACAACATATTCATATCATAAGCAGTCTTATTACTACTTAGGCAAGAATACCAATTTCACATTTCACGCCATAAGTATTTTCATTGATACTTATTTTAACACATAACTTAAGCAATTTAAACTTAATCAGGAATCTCATACCTGAGTTGGCGAGGCACGACGGAAGCGAGTGGTCATATACATATCATGCAAACAATTCACATAATTCACACATACCAGTCTACAGAAACGCAGACTGGCTCTGATACCAAACTGTAACGCCCCACTTTGATTTAAGAAATAATCCATGGCTTATTCAAAAATCAAGGTTATATTTTCGAAATTCATTTTTCAAAATCCATATCATTAGGGCATTATCGTGATTTCAATTCATATTTGAAACCTCACGGGATTTCATTACCCGGTTTTTCACATGGACTTCATTGTCCTATAACCAACAATTCACATGATATTCAAATAACACATTCATCCTGAATATCCAATCATAGTTCAATAATACGAACCAAAACATAAGTTCAAAACCAACATTTTCAAACGACATGGTCTGAAACAAATTCACTTGTTCAAAACCCAAGCAGTTCAAGTTCATCAAATCGGGTTTAACTTATTCAAATAAACAATGCGGAAACAAATAACATAAAATGACCATCCACTCGCCATCACGCCGTCGTGCCCGCCTTGCTTAACCTGAAACGTGAATTTCAGGTGGGGATGAGCACAATAGGAAATCGAGGTGCTCACCACTATGCAATAAATTATATACAACAATAGTTAGGTATGGTTGCAGCATGAACACGAATCAATCAATTATCACATCTCCTAATCATAACCTTTTTACTCAATGTGCACACCTATCATTAGCCATTGAAGGACATACAGCTCACAACAATGGGAGTAAAATACCGAAGGGCGTACAGCTCCCCTCGGCCTTGCCTATCATTAGGCTAGGGAGACTGCCTATAAAAGGCACCGTCGAAGGACATACAGCTCACAACGACGGGGACAACCGCTCAAAGGACATACAGCTCACAACGAGGGTTACATGGTTCATACGCATGCATTAATCACACCAAGCAACAAATGTAAATAATTTATGGCATAGACAACTTTTAAAATAAAACCCACCTGGTCGCAAATAGGAGATAACCACGAAAGCACGATTAGGCTGCGAGCTCGGCTCGTCAAATACCTACATTAAGTCCAGATGCTATAATCAACACCTATTCAGACTTAAACGAGAAATCACAATCATACTTAGTCGAACTTGATTCAACTAAGTTGTTCGTGAAGTCCTGTGGACGTTGGAACACTTAGACTTGACATCTAGACTCAACCAATTACACATGGGAGTTCACATAATCCAAACATAATCATTGACCAAGTCAAACACTTAATGAAATAAATGACGAGTCGGTTTACAGTTTCCAATCTAAAAACCATATATACGAATATACCAGTTTAAATCACAAAAATGAGTTGACCAGGTTACCATATGAATCTGACCCTGAAATTTTAACCAAAATTTTACCTCCCAGAGTTAAGCAAATACACAAATTTTCAGCTTAAAATCCAAAGTACACTATTTTATAAAATTCACACAAGATATCAGCAAAACCGAGCCATGAATTTATACTCAAACTTAATGAATGATTCAGGACTTGATAATTTTACACAGTACACTACTGCATGATATAAACAACATATAAAAATCCCAGCCCTTAACATCAACTGCTTCTATTTTTAAAAATTCAAACGAGTTTCAGCAGTTTATCGAATTTAAAGCAAAATCGAACTAAAATGAACTCCAAAATTTTTCATATTTTAACAGCATGCATAAGTACATAAAATAAGCCTCTCAGTAAAGTTTCAGAATTTTCCAGCAAAAATGCAATTTAATAAAATTAAATTATGAATCTGCAGAATACCACAAATGATTTTTTAAATATAGCAAACGAAGCTCAAAAATTCCAAGACTTTTACACAACCTAGAAAACACACAGGAAGACATCATATTCAAATTTCATAATTTTTGAGGCAAAACCGAATTTAACATGCATTTTACAAGATTCAGCTCAGATTTCCAAATAATTATTAAAAATAGCTACAGACCTCCTAAAATCATGAAATTTTTACACGACATGTATAATCACCACATGACATCACATATAAAATTTCAAAGCATTCGGAGCAGCATGCGATTTATCATGATTTAAATTCGATTCAGCAGCAACTATGGTTTCAAAAATCCAAATAAGACTCGAAACACACCGAATTCGTCCGAGGCCTTCGCCATGAGGCCACGGACTCGACAAGGTTCCATTTGCCACAGTCCTAAACACGAATGACGAGGTCTCGTTCGTTTTCTCAAAATCGAAGAGTTCGTCTACACACATGAATATATATAATCTCATGAACACATAAAAACGTCATAGGCATTTATATATATTCATAGAACACATAGAATGTATAGGCTCAAGTACATAATCGTAGCACACGTTCAACACATCATCCAAAACATGAAATTAACGAGAGAGATGAACCTCGGTACCGTTCTCGGTCTACGCTCGAAAAACGGAACGGACGAGGGTTGACGGGCTCGATTTGCGTGTGGCCTTCTTGCGGGGTCAACGGCTCGACCGCTTTCGCTTGGGCTCGCCGGTGGAACGTGCACGGAGGAGCAGCGGCGGAGAAGCGACTCGAGAAGGAGCAGCGACGGACGGGGCCACCGGAAAAAGACGCTGCGATGGCTAGGGCAGCGGTTCGTCAGGGTCCGCGGGTCTACTCACGGAGGGGCAGCGTCTAGGCGGAGCGTCAGCGGCTCGCGGTGGTCGAGGGCGGCGTTGTCGGAGATGGCATGCTGGTACACGACGAGCGTTGCGCAGAGAAGGTCGTCGGAGATGCAGGCACGCGGATCGCCGGAGGAGGAGCCTGCGCGCGGAGGGGACGGGCTTGCCGGAAATTTGCAGGCTCAACGATGGGGTGTCACGAGCGGGACGAGGCCTGCTGGTCACGAACGATCGCAGCGAGGATGATTTCGCGAGGGGCCGACGATGATTGGAAAAACGAGAGGGAGATGAGATGATGGCGACGGGATTTAATTAGCGAGAGAGAGGGATGGAGATCTGGTTAGGGTGAGAGCGAGACGAGAGCTGAGGGGCGTACTTTGACGAGAGAAAAGAAAGCTGCGGGTGAATAGGGATGAGATATAGATACAAGACTTAGGGTTGCAACAAGATTAACTCAAATGGGCCAAGAATGAGTTACATCGTGGGCCGAAAAATTGAATCAATTTAGGCCAAATTTATTTGCAAAAACGGGTCGAATTGTCGGGCTCGCGGTTCCGGTTCAAAGAAACGAAACGGCTCTCGGGCCCGACTACGTAGAAGTAATACAGATTTCTCGGGCTCGATAAATAAATTCGCACAATTAAATAAACAAACAAAATATATAATATGTATTGATAATACATAATTTAAATTTTAAGAAAATAATAATAATAATAGTAAAAATACAAATACACATTTTAATTAATTATTAACATTTAGACAATTAGGCAATTAATTCAATATTTAGACAATCAAGCAATTTGACAAATAAATCATATTTGACAATTAATAACTTATAACATCCCAACCAATAATATTATTAATAACACATGAATATAAATAATAGTAATAATATTAATTATTCCTCAAAATTCTATAATTCAAACGGGGTATTACACAATGCTCCAACGAGAAAATTCCCATCAAGAAATATCAACTGCTACAATAGTTTGACTATATGCTGATAGTGAAAAATAAATATGAAACCTCATCGGAACACTTACAAAAGTGGACTGTGGGGCAATAATACTAGCAGCCAAATATATTCTCCAGATCATTAGGTAAGGTAGCACTAAAATAACCAAGAGAACAGATAACATTTTCACTCTTTAGTTCACTAGTTGCAAATTTTCACTTCTAACTTTCTAATAGCAAGCAGAGGACTGCTGATGCAAAGACTAGACTGCTCAATGCAAATGCCAAATATTCAGCACACTGAAAACCCATTTAACTGCATCTGCCTGAATAGTGATGTTTGAGAGATCAAATACCCACATAAATAATAATGTCAAGGAGAACTCTGGGGAAGTAGCTCAATGCAATGCAGTTATAATCAAGTAATGGATCACTCAGGAAAAAATGATGCGATTTTGTAGGGGAGGTTGTATTTAAGCTGTACAGTATGGGGAAAAGAAATAGTTCTGTTAGATGAAATTGATAAAGCCATAACCCTAAGCCCGTGTCAGAATTATTGTTCATTTGCAAGTTTTGACAAATAGAGCGAACTTAGAATCTGACTTTTCTACTGGTCTGAACTTTAAACTCTTGTCCTCTCTCGTTGAGCCACGGGACCACCATCCCCAAACAGATTCCATCATGGCTATGTTAGGTTTAACTAGTTTGTAAAACTCCATTTCAGTTGTATAATTAATCTTTTGGCACCTTTCAACATTTTTTCCAGTATCCCTATTCAAATCTGTGCCCACATTTACACTAAAATACAATAGATAGATTGATTGAAGCAAATGGAAACTTGAAAAAAATTGCAGAAAAAAGTTTTCATAAATATGGATTGATGGTGATATTGAGCCACCTCAGGTTTTTTGGCGTGGCTGCTAGAATAACTTTGGAGTCATGTTCTACCAGTTTCTTCTTACCTTTCAAAGCTGTGAGTGAGGTCTTTTGCATAAAGAGAAAAATGGCCTCTATTTTTTATGGGGCCCTTTTACGAAACTGGGAAACACACAAAAATATCTGATAAAGGCACTTTTCCACAGTATTCAAATGCCCCAAATGGTATAAATGAAAAGGGTAAATCAATGAAGAAAAACTGGGTCATCATTCAGGTCAAACGAATAGGGTAGGAAGAAAAACATCACCGAACAAAAGGTCGGGGTAAATGTGGGTGCTACCATGCAGGCTCAGGATGTTGAGATATAGACTAAAGCATGTAGGAATAAGCAAGACAAAAGCGTATTCATAAGTAATAAAAGAAAATGGCAGACATTACGTAAGTAAAATACAATGCTTTTAAAATCAATTCACGTGGTCAAATACACTTACTTTGATGTCACTTCCACGAAACAGAATATATTCGTAAACTTTGTCGCTTGGAGCAACTTGTTGCCCATTTTTGTTTCTCCCCTCTGTTCCATATGACTTCACTGCAAGAGATAATTTGATGGAATCCAATCAAGAAAATTATGAGAGATTGCAAGTGAAATAGAATTGAGATGATATACAGGCAGATATGGTAAGTGGTAACAGAACGTAAACCATAGATGGGATTACAGGTTGGTAATAGAAACTTACAGTTTCACTTATAAAAGTCAATTACAAATCACAACATAATAAATCAAAACATCCTGATAAAGTTATGTTGTTCAATTCATCTGGCATAACAGTACAATCCAAAAATCTCCTCCCATAGCAGTTGTCACTCCCTGGAGCCTAAAACTGTAGTCTAAAGATTTACTCGCGCATCCAGAATGAAGTTCATAGAAAATAAACAGCACAGAAAATAAACAGCACAATGAAACGCGACAAACTGAAAGAGAGATGCATATATAAAATGAAGAAATGAACCGCTTAATGGATACAATACTTTAAGGTCAATGAGAACATTTCTTGAACTTGTGCGGTCCCCCAGCAACTAATACATAACAGTCCACACGCCCAATAGAAAAATGAATCATTCGAATACACAACATGAAATGGTAAAGTTCCCGTTATGACAACCACAAGATCGCTGTAGCAATGGTCCATACATGAAAGAGGAGAAAATGTCCGCATACAAATGCAAAAGGAGAAAAGAAGAACCCAAGAAATCGTAACTCAGAAACAATCCGCATAAATTGTTGCTTAAGCACAACATAAGCATGCAAAAAACGAGTACAGAAAACACAATATGCAAAAAATGTCATAGCTAGAAAAAGAAAGAAATGAAAAAAAGAAAACGAACACGAAACCAAGAAAAATCTAAAATTAACGCCGTGATTCACCGTCTTTGAGGCCGAGAGTGGAGTCTTGTAGATTGAGGTGGTAAAGAAAACCCTCGTAGCGAATCTCGCTCTTCGATGTCACGCTTATGAAGCTCCCGAGATACGAATCCGCCGTCGACGATGAAGAAGGCGATGTCGTACTGTCGCCCATGGTAGAAGGTTTCCGTTTGCAGATGCGCAGACGCCGCTTAAGAAGATGAATCGCGATGGAAAAATGCAGACGGAATGAAGAAATGTGCGTGCGCCTGTGTGTGAGAGAGAGCGCCAAGCGTGAGTTTCCGCTGTGTGTGATGAACTGTTTGGGGTTCGACCTGTAGTAAAGGAACTAGTGCGCGATCCGTGCACAAGGTCATATTTCCTTGGAAATTTTTTTTTTTCCCCAACCTAACTATAATCATTTTCCGGCATAATTGTATAATTTTATTTTTTTTTTACAAATCATCATGAACAATTTGAGTTTATCAAATAGTCTCATAAACTGGATATAAAAGTAATTTTGACTAAAAAGAGCTGATATTTAGGGCATTTCAGTTATTTCATAAATTTTAAAAAAATAATTAAGTTGGTTTTTTAAAAAAAAAAAAGAAATATGAAGGATGTGTAGAGCTGACTCTTCACCTTATTCATGGTCGTCGGAGATGTCTCGGCTACACCACCAGAGCGTCGACTCCCGGAGATGACGAAATATAAAAAAAAAAAATGAGTAGCTTTTCATATACGTATTGAATGAAAATATTATTGAATTTCAATTTTTGACAACATGCCAAGTCAAATGTCATATATTTTTAAAGAGATATAAAAATAAAAAAGCGTAAATGGAAAATATTATCTCTTTTGTTTTCTTACATGGACAATGAGAAAAACGAACTTGACCACCCGTATCTGGCGACGAGGGGGACAATGGCGACTGACATGACTACTCGATCTGCATTGGCACATGACCGCCGCCACCAGCATCGACACCCTAAATTGCTCCGTCGCCAAGAACCTTCCTTCCCGTTGCCCCGCGAGCAGACCCCTCTCCAACCTCTCCACGGCGCACCTAGCTTGAAAATCGCCCGACCCCCGACGCCGCCTTTCGCCAATGGGCCCGCTACCTTGCCTCTGCAAGGATGCATGCAGATCTCGAGGTCGAAGTTCTTCGCCGACCATGAGAAAAAAGGCTCGGCCTTTTTGAATCGGGTCGCGACCCAGAAAATGGGGTTAATGACCCAAAACTAGCTCGGCCCATATGGGGGCGAGGGCCACCACCTCCAGCAACCAGGTAGCGGTGGCGGCGACCTTTCTCTTCCCCCATGTCCCGCGCCATGACCTCGTCGCCCTCAGCATCGAGTTTCTCAAGGCTGCTGGAGAGCGCTCGAGCGCCAGCTCCCTTGATGATGTTCCTTTCTGCTCCACTACTTCCTCACATAGCCCGCAGCCACCTACATGGTCGCCGATGACATCGTCGGCATTGTAGGAGCCCGCTGCCACCTACGTTAGATGTTTTTTTTTTTGAAAATATATATGAAATTACTGAAATACCTTCAAAAATCAGCTTTTTTTAGTCAAAAACCATTTTTAAATCAAAAGTGCACAAATGTGCGAATACAAGCAGCCAACGACTGAAAAGTGGGAGGACAGGTCAGAAGACCGCCTAGAATCCTGACTAGCAATGCTAGAATAAAAACTCCCAACTAAACTAAACAACAACTCAAACAACTAACACAACTAGAAAAGACCCCAACAGAGTAATACTCGAGTGTCGGATCCCAACAGGATAATAAATTTGACACCCGGGCGCACAGAGGCCAACAACCCAAACCTAAAACACAATCACAAACACTAAACAAAAACAGACAAAACAAACACAAAAAAAAAACAAAAAAAAAGGAATAACAACCTAAAGAAAACAAAACCAATAGAGCCCTCCCCCAGCGAACAAACAATCCCAACCAACAGTGGACGATCGTCACAAGAAAGATCCCAACCCGAGAATCCGCTACCGAAACTGTATACTGCCTATACAGTAGAAGAAACCGAAAGAGCCGCGGCCGACCCGCACACCGGCCCCACTCGAACTCGACGAGCTCGAAAGAACCTGGTCCCCCGCCGCCTAACACCACTAGGCAGACGGGCTTGCGCAAAGGTAAATCGCACCCTTAACCTCAGCCACCGCGACAACCAAGCCGCAACAAATAGAGCCCCGTCCCACCCCTCAGTACGTGCACCGCTCCATTCAACCGCAGAGCTCCGATGACCAGAAGCCCAGCCCCACCGGAGCAGGCAAGCCCGCCGGAGAAGTACAACCCAATCGACAGTAGAAAAGGCGAAATTGACCGTACTTACCTCCACAGAGCTGCTCCCACCGGCAATTAAGATGGAGACTCGAACCACCTGCAAGACGCCGAACCTGGAGGTCGCCGCTGCCAACCGAAGCCACCTCTGCCGCCAATCGATCGGATCCCAACCGCGGAGCATCCAAGGCTTAAACGGAGCCGCGCTTACCAGGAGAGGGCCAGGTGGTCAAGGACGACCCCTGGCTGTGACGTTGCCGTCGTTAGGGGAGGCGAAGCGAGCGAATTGAAGGAAGAGCTGATTTGAGGGTAGGGTTTTCGCGCAGAGCTTATTAGAATTGGTCCAATTGACTGCGATAAACTCGTATAGTTCAGGTGGTGTTTTTTTTTTTAAAAAAAAACATATGGTAGTGTGAAAATTATTATAGTTCGGATGAGAAAAAGTTTTTTTTCTCTATTTTCTTTAAACTTTTGCAAATCTTATTTTAAATATAATTATTTTTAATCAAATATTTCACACCGTGTAGTACACGGGCGACTATTTGAAAAGTTATATATATTTATATAATAAAAAACCTCTATAAAAGCATTTATGATCTTATTGAAAAAACATAAAAAAATATAATAAATAATAAATAACTAATAAAATAATAATAATAACTAATTAAATGACACACATTTTTTACCTTCAAATTGTTAAAATCGATAAGCATTTTAATTACATTTATAAAATTATATATGTCTAACACATATATCATTTACAACTCTACTAATTTAATTTTAAATTTTTTGAAATTCTTTTTAAATATTATTATGTTATAAAATTCCACACTCTGTTAAATTAATTAATTTTTTCAAGTATTATATATACATGTATTGAAATAAATTAAAATGCTGAAATAACTATTTTAATTGGTAGTCATTTTACTTACATTATAAAATGATATATTTAACATAAATATTATTTACAATTGTGTCGATTTAATTTTAATTTTTTTGAAATTCTTTTCAAATATTATTATATTATAATGAACTGGCACCTTGATAAGAAAGCTTTGTTCACTTTCAAAGGTGCATACTCAACCATCCAACAAAATAAAAGAGTTGTGACAGGAGGGATTGAGTTAAGCAGGGGAGAAATGATAGTGCAAAAAGTGTGGAAGACTACACATGCTTACCTATTAAACAAAACGTAAACTATTTTATCTGGAGGTGTTGACACAATTGGATTAGCACAAAGGTGAGGCTGCAGGTGAAAGGAGTGGTGCAGGATGCAAATTGTTGTTGGTGTGGTAAGAAGGCAGAAACTCTAAAGCATTTGATGTTTAAGTGTGAGAGGGCTAAAATAGTTTGGAAGATAGTTGAACTACACTGGAACAAAATGGACAATGAGGAGGTTGACTTCAGGTATTTGTGGGAAGGCCTTTGTCATCTGAAAGCCAGTGATCATAACAAGAATACAATTTCCCTGTCTACATACTTGTTATGATGGATGTGGAGAACAATAAATGACTGGATATTTGAGAAGAAAAATGTTCAGAAATCCAGTTGGTTGAGAAGGCAAGAGCAAAGTGTTAGTGTGTTAACAGCATTGAGAAGAGAAAGGCTCAGGGGCTGTGCAGTGCTAATGAAGGGTTGGAGCTTGAGAAGAAACAGAGAGTAGGGATATAGATTGATGCAGCCACTGCTACTGTGTCCATTTCAAAAGTTGAGAGGCTGAGGGGATTAACTTTTTGCTAATGAAGTGCAGGTCCCCAAATGGACTACTGTCACTAGTGGAGGGCTGAGCTTGTCAGCGGAGAAGGAGCTTAGGGAGCTTCTGGAGCTGCGAGAGTGGCTGCGTAAGTGGGTTGATCAAAGGTGGGAGAAGGTGATTGCTTATTTTGAATATAAAGCTTTGACCAAATTACTCAATTCAAGAGACTGTTTAATTTTGCTATTTGTGTGTTAGCTGAAGATGTTTTAGCTTTGAGTGTGTTTGTTTGCTTCTTGTTCATTCTTGTTTAGTAGTTTGTAGCCTTTAGTGTTGTTTTGTTGTGTTTTTAGTTTGTGGTTCTTTGAGTCGAGGTGGTCTTTCTAGGATAACTCATGTTATATCTTCTCCTTTTTCGGTTCCTTTCGAGGTTGTTCTTGAAAGGGAGCTGGTTGTAATCAGCTGGTTATCAGACTTTGTATTTTCTAAATTATAAAAATTTAATTTTGGTTTCATTTTGTTTTCTACATTGAATTATTTTATGAACCACTCGTGTAGTAGACCAGTATTGTACTAATTAGAACCGTAAAACACAACCATTTTTCAGACACCCGGATAGGATTTCTCCTGAAAAAAATCTCTTCCATTTTCAAGTCTCGTCTTCTCAGTCTTCTCCTCTACAAGTCCCAAATATACATTCACACACCGCTGTATATTCTACACGAGATACGAACATCTCTATTCTCATCTCATTTCTTTTTCCAGATCTTCCCCAATTCCATATCCAAATTTCTCCAAACCCTAAACCCAAACCGATTCACAAATTCCTCGGATTTCATCAACTTCACTCTAGATTGATCCGAGGCGCCTCAAATTGTGTGATCATCCTCAAAGCTGGAGCAGCTAAAGACGATCGGCCGGGAGCTCGCCATGGGCTCCCAGGGCGGATTTGGGCAGTCCAAAGAGTTCCTCGACCTCATTAAATCCATTGGCGAGTCACGATCCAAGGCCGAGGAGGACCGCATTGTGGTGCGCGAAATCGAGACCTTGAAATCCCGGTTGTCCGATCCCAACACCCCGAAATTCAAGCTGAAGGAGTATTTAATCCGCCTACTTTATGTCGAGATGCTTGGTCACGATGCCTCTTTCGGGTACATCCATGCCGTCAAGATGACGCACGACGATAATCTCCTGCTGAAGAGGACTGGGTACCTGGCTGTGACTTTGTTCCTGAACGAGGATCACGATTTGATTATCTTGATCGTGAACACGATACAGAAGGACTTGAAGAGTGACAACTATCTGGTTGTTTGTGCCGCCTTGAATGCGGTGTGCCGATTGATCAACGAGGAGACTATTCCGGCGGTACTGCCTCAGGTTGTGGAGCTGTTGGGGCATCAGAAGGAGACGGTGAGGAAGAAAGCGGTGATGGCACTTCACCGTTTCTTTCAGAGGGCTCCTGGGTCGGTTTCTCATCTTATTTCCAATTTCCGCAAGGTGCACGTTCTCAGTTTGTGGTGTTTGTTTGATTGGAGCTTTAGAGTTTATGTTAGTTAGTTTTGTTTATTGTGCGTTGCATTTGGATGAATTTAATGGTTGGATGAATTTAATGGTACTTCTTGGCTGTAGCCTTAGCAATGTGATTTGGAAACATTTGGATGCTCAGCTGTGGTGCATGTAACTGGGGACTTGAGTAGTGTGTTGGATGTTTGTATTATACCTTAGGTTGAATAGCTGTAGAAAATTCATGCTTCTGCATGTGTGTGCAAATCAATGGTGGAAAATTTGAGTGGTATAGTTGTGTTTTCTTTAGGCAGATAAATCGTAAATTAAAACAATTATAAGCTGTTGTAAAGGTTAAATGCTCATTTGTAGTGTTTTTTCACATCATTACATGTAAAAAATATAAGTGTGAAATGGAGAAGCAAATCAGAAATGCCCAGGGAGGGTTGAATAACTTTTATATGGATTCTGAAATATTGTGATGATTTAGCACGCTAGAAACTTGAATTTTTTCACAGTTGGATGTGAAGCAACTTCGCTTGGATTGCTTAGATGTGGTCATGATGGTATAGGAACGTTGAGTGTCTCGTATATTTCTGTGGTTATTGTTATTTTTTATTTTAACTGAACAGTAAAGGTAGATAACACATGACCATCTAACAAAATGATGCTCTTCTTTTTATCTCGTTTCAATTGTAAAATGGCAGTTCAGATATAATATGTTGATTGGTGACTGAAAATTTGATGGCTAGTATTCAATTGTTTTTAAGTTGTAAGAAAATAAAGGTTTTGGGTTTTGTTCCAGAGGCTCTGTGACAATGATCCTGGTGTTATGGGTGCAACGCTTTGCCCTCTTTTTGATCTTATCGCAATTGATACGGACAAGTATAAGGATTTGGTTGTTAGTTTCGTCAACATTCTTAAACAAGTAGCTGAACGGAGACTACCAAAGAGTTATGACTATCATCAAATGCCTGCTCCTTTCATTCAGGTTAGGCTGTTTTCAATCTCGTCCCCTGTATTCATTCAGCTATATGATATATAAAATGCTCTCTCATTTTTACTGCAAAATTAAAATGAAAATATTGATGGAGATGGCTTAGGATAAATGCAATGTTAAAAGCTTGATTATGATAAGTTATCTGAAGGTTGCTACTTATACGTACTTGTTGTATATTATAATATCTTTTATGCTATAGGCAAGGATTGTTAAAAATGGCCGGTAAGAAATTGAAATGGCATTGTGGGATTATTACTCTTTTGTAAAGGAAAGCTAATTTAAATGTATTGTGGCCTTGTGGGAGAAGAAGCTATTTAACTGCATAGAAGAGAATTGTGGATGGCTAAAGAGCTGTTGGATTTTGCAAAGAGGATAACCGATATTCAATTACTTTATTTCATGCTTTCATTTTCCCGCCTCACTAATACAAACATTGTTCCCTCCTTTTGACAGATCAAATTGTTGAAAATTCTGGCCCTTCTAGGAAGTGGGGACAAAAAGGCCAGTGAACAAATGTACACAATTGTTGGTGACATTATGAGAAAATGTGACTCAACAACGAATATTGGTAATGCCATTCTTTATGAGTGTGTTTGCTGTGTTTCATCCTTACACCCTAACCCGAAGTTGCTAGAAGCTGCTGCTGACGCCATTGCAAAATTTTTGAAGGTCTGAATTTTGCACATTGGTTAATATTCTAAAATTAAATAATATTTTAATTTGACATTATAACACTAACTAGATGTATATCCGATGGATAGAGTGACAGCCACAATCTGAAATATCTTGGTATTGATGCTCTTGGTAGACTGATAAAGATAAGCCCAGAAATAGCGGAACAACATCAACTGGCTGTTATTGATTGCTTAGAGGTGAGATGTCTTGTTTCATTATCGTAAAATTAAATGGCTGAAGGGCTGACTTTCTTTTTTATATTTGATGGACATGCTCTTACGTTCTCGACAGTCTCATGGGTATCTTATGCAAAATATGTTATAGATATAATGTGGGGTTTGCTGTATATTCTTGCCTTGGTTTGACCTCCTAATGACTCAAGTCGACCCCAACCAGGACCGGGATGATTATCCGTTCCCGATGGGTCTACATATATCCCTGAATGTCGTCGTTATAATGTGTTCTGAATGCTAATAGGCACAATCACTTGCTCTACATAGACATTTGAAATAAGTTTCATATGCTTAGCTGTAATTTCAAAATAATTTACATAAGGAATTTAATGTGGAAGGAAACATAGTTTTAGAAACTTCAAAAAATATTGGAGATTTAGAGGGAGCCAAATTTTTCCCAGGTAGTTGTGATTGCTCTTTGGAATCAACTTATAGATCTAGATTTTCAAACATGATGTAGAAATAAAAACAATGACTTGGGCTGGTATTAGCATGCTTTTGACTACTGTAGTAATTGTCTGACTTGGATGCTAGTGCTAGTTTACTTGTTGGTTATTCAGACATTTGAGTTAAAATACATGCACGATGGAGGTTAATTGAGCTGTAACCTGCATTTTTTGTGATTCAGGATCCAGATGACACCCTGAAGCGCAAAACATTTGAATTACTGTATAAAATGACCAAATCATCAAATGTAGAAGTAATTGTGGAACGTATGATTGAGTACATGATAAGCATCAGTGATAATCACTATAAAACTGAAATAGCATCCAGATGTGTCGAGCTTGCCGAACAATTTGCTCCAAGCAACCAATGGTTTATACAGGTAGGTTGGTGATTTTCATAATAGTTTCTTATTATATATATTCTAAATCTGAGGAGTTTTAATTTTCTGTTTGTTTTTACTTGTTTTATTTGCCAGACCATGAATAAAGTATTTGAGCACGCAGGGGACCTGGTCAATGCCAAAGTTGCACATAACTTGATGCGATTGATTGCTGAGGGATTTGGGGAGGATGATGATACTGCAGATAGTCAGCTTAGATCATCAGCTGTATGTTGTCCTTTAGAATCTGAGTTTTGTTTTGGTCCACACGTTTTGTCACTTCCGCTATTAAATGTTCACTTATCTTCTGAGTTCATCTTTTTACTGATAATGTTCTCGTTGAATAGCTCGAGATATTATGGTTCTTGCATCTCTCTTAGCATGGTACATGTTGATATGCCTGAACTGTTTCGGTTATGGTTTTTGCCATGTGTTTTATAAGTAAGATGATCAATATTGCTTCGAGAATGATAAATTAGAAAGCGTGGAGTCAGGACATTATATGGTTCATATTATAAGCAAAATGTAATAGACTAATAGCTCATTATAACACACCCACATCTAGCTTTAATTGGTTTTAAGAAATTTCATTGACAGTAACGAGTTAATGTCTAATTTGCCGCTTGATTTGGTCGATTATAACGACAAAACAAAGAAACAAATAGACTACCATTCACTTGGTTTGGATGGAAATTACTGGAGAGGCCATTATGCCATATTTTTCCTTTAGTATTTTCAGGCCTCTCTCTTGTTCTGAATTTTTAATTAATATAAGTCTTTTTAAAACTTGAAAAAATTTAAATGTCAATTTTCTTTATGATTCAGAAGAATCAGTGCAATGCAAATCCTACTGTTTTTATAAAAGAAATGCAGAAAAACATGTGCATTGCTGCTTGGGGGTTAGGACATGTGAATAGTATCAGAGTCTGGCTGATATGAAATTTTAGAACGCCTTGCTGTCTTAGGCACAATGCTACTGAAGAGAAAATAAATATATTTCCTGGTTCGTTTGACGTTCACAAACTCTACTGTATCAGTGGCCTGACTGGCCTGTTTTTGGTTATGACTAGTTTTGTTGAGGATCATCCAGATAAATGTGAGAAATTTTGATACCACATTTTCCAGCAATTTAAGTTCCTTGGTTTATCTCATGTTGGGTTCAATTAAAGGTGTTAGTAGAAGTCTAAAGACGTGTTCTCCCTTTATGCTTGGAAGCTCGGGAGACTTGAGAATATGCGAGTTAATTCTTGGTCTTAATTGTTGCAGATCTTGTCACTTACATATATTTTTTCTTGCTTTATTAATTTGTATCATCATCGTCATTATTATTATTATTATTATTATTATTATTATTACTATTATCATCATTTTTATTATTATTATTTGAGATTACGGGAGTGATTACTGAATAATGTATTTCTTTCATTGAAATGATTTTGTGGATCAAATATCTTTATTGGTTCCTTTTAGCACTTCTAATAAGAATCTGAATAATTGGTTTGGGGCAGGTGGAGTCTTATCTTCGAATTATGGGGGAACCAAAACTTCCATCTGCTTTCCTTCAAGTACGTTACATCATGTTTTGATTTCCAACCTTCCCCTTCCAAACTGTGTTCTTCCACCAGTAGATTTTCATCTGCTTTCTCTTTATTTTGAAGGTGATCTGTTGGGTTTTGGGAGAATATGGGACTACTGCTGATGGGAAGTATTCTGCCTCGTATATCACTGGGAAGTTGTGTGATGTGGCAGAGGCACATCCAGAAGATGACACAGTGAAAGTATGTATCTGGTTTATTATGCGCATTTTCATTTAAAAGGGTACTATTATGCTTGCCGATCGTGCATTGGATTATTGAGCATGGGTTCTATTTTTTCTGTATTACTACTTTGGTGCTACTTCTTTGTAATGCTGTTCTCAATTTTGAAAATTAAAATAGGGGGACTGATATATGTTAAAGAATGGATCTTGTAGCTTATCATCTGTTTCAGTTCTTTTCCAGAAGATGAAGTATTGCATCCTGATGTTTAGGCCAATATGTAGAACTGTTTCATTTGGAAAAACCAACTTGTGTAGCAAAATTTTCCCTTGAAGCTAGACTTGAGGGTTGGACTAATAAAAGGGATATAGAACATTAACGTTAATCTGATTTCATGTTTTAAGAGGACCAGTTGTTTAGCAAAGTCGTCTCTTGGTTGCCTCATTTGTTCAAACATAAATTTGTAGCATAGTTCTACACTGACAAACTATTTTTTGTGTAATTCCTTGTTCCTCTTTTTCTGAAGGCGTATGCAGTTACAGCACTTATGAAGATATATTCATTTGAAATAGCTGCTGGGAGAACAGTGGATATACTGCCTGAGGTATGCATTTAGGATTGTAGTTTTGACCCTAGCTGTCTCAATCACATTTCTATCACTTACGTGTTTGGCCACATATGATGCAACTGATAACTTAGACATGATTTTGCCGGAGTTGTAGGAACACTTGATTTTCATCAGTGTTATTACAAGTTAATTTCTATTAGTTTTTCCTCACATGTTTGAAGATCCAGCTTTATGATTTCTTGGGCACAAGCCAAAAGATTTTTACATGGTTAACAACTTGGTTGATGGCAGTGCCAATCCTTGATTGAAGAAATGTTAGCATCTCATTCGACTGACCTTCAGCAGCGTGCCTATGAACTCCAAGCTATCCTTAGCTTAGATGTTCATGCTGTTGCGAAAATAATGCCAAGGGATTCCACTTGTGATGATGTTGAGGTAAAATACAATTTTATCGGCATCAACTTTTAGTCGACACACACTTTAGTTGTTTGTTCCGGATAACAAATTGCTGGCCTGACTATGATATATATATAAAGATACAAATTTGATAAGTACCACTTTCCATTGCTCTACACAGAAACACCTAATGTCAATTTTGTTCTCTCGTTTTCCAGATCGACAAGAATCTCTCTTTTCTCGATGCCTACATCCAAAAGTCACTCGAAAACGGTGCCCAGCCGTACATCCCGGAAACCGAGCGCCAAGGAACATCGAGCATCAACAATTTCAAGCTCCACGAAGATCATGAGCCGTCCACGCACCACGCCCTCAGGTTCGAGGCTTACGAGCTTCCCAAACCCTCAACACCCTCGAACATCCCCCCTGTGCTGACATCATCGTCCGATCTTGTCCCTGTTCCGGAGCTCTCATACTCCCCAACTCAACCCGCAGCATCCGATGCATCCCAGTCGGAGCTCAAGCTCCGGCTCGATGGGGTCCAGAGGAAGTGGGGCCGCCCCACCTACAGCTCCTCCCCCTCCCCCGCACCCCCATCCACTTCAAGTGCAGATAATGCGAGGATTCAGAGCGAGTCAACTCAGCACGACTCGGCCATCAACAATTCATCTTTCAGCATCAATAGCAGTTCGAAAAAGCAGCAAAAAGTGGAGATATCGCCCGAGAAGCAGAAGCTGGCGGCCTCGCTCTTTGGGGGCGAGTCGAGACGTCAGAAGGTCACCAAGCCTCAAAATCGGGCTTCCGCTTCAGAAAAGTCCCGTCCTACTCCGCCCCCTGACTTGCTCGACTTGGGCGAGCCTTCTGTGGTTAGTATTGGTGAGCCGTCTGTTGACCCTTTTATGGAATTGGAAGGTCTCGATTTTAGCCAGGACGGAACAAACACTGTAGTTGGCTCGAATGTGGAGTCGTCATCCGATTTTATGTCTCTGTTTGCTGACATGTCTGTGAATGGTCTTGGGGGAGGGAGTAATGGGGAGAATACTGTGACGCAATTGAATAAGGGACCAAACTTGAAGGAGGCACTGGAGAAGGACGCCCTAGTGAGGCAAATGGGGTTCACACCATCAGGCCAGAACCCAAATTTGTTCAAGGACTTGCTCGGCTAGTTTTGTTCTTTGCCTTGAGCGAACAAAAGGAACGTTGGTGTTTTCAGTCGTCTGAGACATATGGGCTGTGACCTGAGGACTGGATTGATTGGCAAAAGAATGTGGATGCAAAGTTTAAAGCTTGACTAGGGACGAACATCGTGAACTGTGGTGTATTTTGTATTGGGTTGCTGAGATAATATACTATGTGTATGTAGAAATAGAGTGAGAGCTAGACATTTTGATTACTTCAAGTTCTCTTGATCAGATCGTGAAGCTTTGTTGTTCAGTTTTATTTTATTTTTTATATTTTGCGGATTTCTGGAAGATAGGAAGAGATTTTTGGGTGAGGCATGTTGCATTTTGGACATTTGTGTGTATTTTCTCATTTTTCTGTTATTTACGTATATCGGAATAAGGAGTTGGCGCTTTTCACGATTGCCTTGTATGGGNCAAAGAAGCACCGGAAGGGTGGGGGAGTAAGGTCTGATCTTCCTGCAAATAATTAAGATCTTGATTGGGCAAGAAAAATTTTAGGTCTACACATGTCCAAACAAAAACGAAAAAAAAGGAAAAAATCAACCAAAACAAAAAGTTTGAACTCAGGTTGACAGGTGTTCAAACAAACAATCTACTCCACAAAGTGGGCCAAAGTACAACAAACATAAAATGTCTACTAAAATCTAAAAAAAGGATAACCAAGCTGGTCCATCCGCACTAAAGTACATAGGCGGAGAGGGGCGTCTAGGGTGGAAAGTGCGCCTCTTGAGAAAAGTGGCTCCGAGGTTGGCCTGGAAGTCATCAGGTTGGTTCTCCTCGCAGAAGATGTGCGAGATCTGGTAACGAACCAACTGAAGTGTGGATCTGTGCGCATCAGCGGGTGCTACATCTGTCATGAGTCCTAGTGGCCTAAGGTTAAGAGGGTGACGACAACGACATCATCCGGCTCAATCCAAATATGAGTAGAGATAGAGACTGCAATCTAAAGACTTGTCTCGAGCGGTAGTAATTTATTTATTCAGTTATGACCTCGAGCCACAAACCTTGAGGGTCCCTAGCTTTTTCGAAAATGATATATAAATATATATAGGGGTAGGTCAAATGAGTCCACTTCTTAAAATGAGTACGTGAGACTCAATTATCGTTGATTTTGTGTAGATCAATGACTAATATTAATCAATTAGAATATACACTAATTAAATAATAAAAATATTAATTACTATATTTAACTTAATTATATAATAAATAAATATGTTGACACTGTTGGCAATTAGTCGGCGAGGCGTTGCTCCTTCAATGGCAAGGACACTGTCGTCTTCTAGAGGAAGCTCGAGAAATCCGTCTCCGAATCGGACGTCCGACAGAAGCTCGTCGTCATCAGCCGGAGCCATTTCACGAGCATCATGAAGCTCCTCGGCGTCTCGATCTACGGTGAACACATCTACCTCAGCCTACGAATTCTACTGTGGGTCAAACCTAGAGTCGTGCCTGCGCAACAAAATGAACCCTAATTTCACGGTCTCTCCAATTGAATGTCTTCCAGCCAGATCGCGACCGATGTGGCCCATGACCTTGACTACATCTACATGGACAAGAGCAGTGACATCGACATCGACTTGGCACAAATTTCACGCACATTGGGCTGAATATCGGGGCTAAAATCAGATTTAGAATGTGGTTGGATTTTTGAAAATTACACAAACTAGAACGGTTTATTTGCAATTTCACAAACTTATGAGTTATTGCAATAAGATCATTGGGTTCAATCTGTAAAAACGATTTTATAATAAAAAATAACTATATAAAAATATTTATAGTTTGAATAATTGCAAAATAGCCCTTGAGTTTTTATATAAAAATATAAATTTTTTTATACAGTTATATTTTATTATAAATTTTTTTTTTTTTTAAAAACCCATACAGTACACGGATGTCGTATTAGTACTGCATTAATTGTTGATATTTTCCAAATGTGGCACTTAGAGTTATGTAAATAAATGACCTGTCAACAAATTATCGTAATTATTTAAGCTACATATTTTCATTTTATAAATTAATATAAAATATTTATTAGTTAATATAGATATACATGAATCTAAAAGATTTTTTTCTTTATATTTTGATTTATTTTTATCGATTTTGCTATGGAGCCATCGGATGACTTATGGAGTCATCCATAGTTATTCATAAATAGTGTATTAACACGTGTCCTGTATTAAATACATATAAGACATGTGTCAGCACGTAATATTATATATGACTCTATAAAGAAGCCATCCGATATTTCTATAGAATTTCTGTTTTTTCTATAATGAAATTAGTGTGAATTACATTTTCATTGCAGGGCAAAACGACACCGTTTTGTGTGGTAGTTGGGTTATAAATTTACCTGAATCACCGTTAGGGTTAGTAGAACCTCTCATAATTTTTTCTTCGGCCGCACGTCCTATGGCGATTGGACGTCTTTCACCTATTGATAGGTACTATTCGCTTTCTTCACACGCTTTTCTTAATCTTCTCTCCTCTCTCTTTGCTTTTTCAGAAATTAAACCATTTTTCCCCTTTCTTAGCCGCGCCGCGAAGGCCATTCCTTAAAGCACTATTTGACCAATTTCTTGAGGCTCGGCAACAATCTCCGGTCGCGTTCGGATCTCCGATGCCTCCCTCAATTAGCGCCTCCAGGCCCAGGGCGACGTGTTTGGGTGTTTTGGTCCTACTCCATGAACAGGGCTTCGAGGATTTGTTTGCCAACAAAGGTTAAGGGCGGTGACAAGGGGTTCTACGAGAAGCAGGTGGAGACGGCAACAAAAGCAGAGCGGACGACAGAGTTGGGTGTGCGTAGGTGGTGGACGATGGCAGGGAGGAGTTTGGGATATTAGCGTTTCTTAAGCGAGAGAAAGCACAAGACTGAACCATTATTTTCGCACAATCGGCCTGAAGAAACTACGCAATTGAAGGCGATTCTCACCGTTCGGGAAATCCACCAATGTCAGGATTTTGGGCTCAATCTATCTCTCCAGAGCCTTGCCAGTCGTGATGCTCGGCAGCGGCGAAGGACGAGGATGAGCAAAGTCCTCAATTTTTAACTGGCTTCAGTGAGGCTCCGCCTCCGGTGGCTATGACCGTGACCATCGAGTCGAAGCAGAATGAAGAATTCCCAACTCTACCTTTCTTCACCTATACTGCTGAATCTAGATCGGAGATTTTGACCGGGTGAGCTAGGGTTTTTTTATGTGCTTTTTATTTGTTAAATATACATTGTTTGTTGGCCTGTGGAAATGGATGATTTGAGCTGGGAGATTTTGTTCTTTTTTTTTTACAGCCGTATTGGAGCAAGACTTTTTCACTTTCTGAGGATATGCTTGGTGTCAAGAAATCTTATGGGCTGCGAGAATATGCCTCATCCGTTGTCACAGTGAAAGAATGGAATCACTCCTGTTGAGTTTGCTAAAGAGACTATGAAGTAGTACTATGGTGATTGAGGCTTGCAGTACTAAGAAACCGGTAATTTTGTTGTTTATATCTTGAATTCTTGGGGTCTAACATTACTTTGGGACATTTCAATATAGTATTTTGATTATTATGATTTGAAGTTGTTAATTTCCTGCTTGGCAGTAATAGGTTCCTATTTGTTATCACTCTTGGAAATTTGATACGGTTGTGTGATTCAAACAAACAAAATATGGGTTGGGAAAAATATTTGAAATGAAAAAAAAAAAAAGATAGCTGCCTCTGAGAAAAATACTAAACTTTGAGATGAACTATGCAGGGTTTAAGATGCTAATGGGACAATAATTTTAGTACAAAATGTCTGAAAGGAGAAATGTAAGTCTTTTATTCCACTTGATGTTTTTTATTGACTTGTGACTCTATTTAAACTTTCATGCTATCTATATCAGGAAGAAGTGACCTTATTTAAGTGACCTTATTGGGTCCAAGTCTCCATAATAGACATAACTTGGGAATTATTTTGTGTTGGTTCACATACTTAAGATTGATATCACATTGTCTGTTTAAATATTACTAGTACAGAGTCCGTGCGATGCACGGGGTGCACAATTTTAAGGCTATTTATTCAGGCTTATAATTATATACATGAATAAAGAAAAATGTACGGGATATATATAGTACGTGACCCGTGCGAAGCACGAGATATATGTATTTGGAGAATATTATATTATAAGATGCAATATTCAATAAAAGTTTATAATACGCAAGAAAATTGTACAATGTTCAAATACCCGTGCGAAGCACGAGATATATTTATTTGTTTTATGATTTGATAATATAAACAAATTTATACTTAATTTTGACAAATAAAACAAATAAATACTTTAGTAAGTATTTAATGTATATACTAAATAAGAATATATTTGGTATAATCAAATACCAAATATAATCAAATAAGTCAAATTGTACATTTTTATTTGGTATTTGATTTTTTTTTTTATTAAAATCTTCTTATTTTACTTACCTTTTTAAAATAAAATAAATAAATAAATCAATTAAACAAATAAAATATTATAATACCAAAATAGTAACGACATTTAATGCAGTTGACTTTTCTGGATAGTAAATGTAGTAAATAGAATCTCCTTTTATATAAGTATAGATTGTATAATACGGAAATAGTAATGCAATAAATATTGTTGACTTTTCTTTATACTAAATCTTTTTTATACTAAATCTGGTAAATGGTATATCTTTTAATATAAGTATAGAAGTCACTCGAGTCCCTCACAATTACTGTCTAGATAAGAGTTCCATTCGGCCGAACTTTCAAGCAATAGTATATTTCGATACATTTTTAATCTCACATAATACTATCTTATATCATATTGAATTCTATATAAAAAACCTCTCAAGTTATCAAAGTTGAGATCAAAAGCGATACTTCGTGTGACAATGATGTGCCTCTAAATAAAATGTTTTTGATATGTTGTGCATACGTATAGTTGAGAAGCATGGGGGGTCATACGTATACATACTATATAAGGTTCCATCATACGTAACTATACTATATAAGGTTCCATCTCTATAGATAAACTTCTTTTAACTTTGTATCTTGGAGCACGTTGACACTAAAAGGTATAAAGGTTGTAACACGAAAAATAACAGAGTAAATTATTAATCTGATTTAGAAAAAATAAAAATTGATTTGAGGCTATGATGCAAACGGAATAAAATTCTGCAGAGATGCTTTGCAATAAATGGTCCCTTACTGCATACGCTTTAAACAGAGATGAATTTTTTAGAGTTTAGGTTGTGAAGTGGGACTCGGTTGGACAGGATCGTTGAAGGACAATTACCAGAAGCTACTAACGTGGGGCACATGTCATCATTGTAAGTTTGTCCGCATTTCACTCTAGTGCAGATCCAAAAGGATTTAGTCTGATTCTGGTAATATGATTCTGGTAATATTTGTCAGATGCGACTGATCAAGAGAAATTTAACAACGTAAAGCAATGGTTGAATGCAATTGACGGGTAGCTGACGATGTAAATAAGCTTCTTGTTCGAAACAAGGGCGATCTCATAGCACAAAGTTGTTTCAACTGAGATGGCCAAGGTAAGTGTTTGATTCAGTCTTGCCAAAACAAATAATTTAATCTCTTGTTTAACTACGACGTTAATAGGAAGCTTTTCTATGGATATGATTATGAATACGTTGAATTGCATGAAGACAAAGACCTATGTTGCCCAGAGAATTGTGCAACCATCAATTAATTTGCGCTGCATTTCATTTTTTCCATATAGAAATAATACTAATAATCAATGCTATGTATAACTTATTTGATGTGGAAATCCACAGAAGAAAATATTAGTAATAAATTTTAGCAACATAATACGACGTGCTAACCAGCAAAGATACACTCCTAGATATGATAAATTTGACAGGATGAGATAAAACTAGTGCGCACATAGTATGAATAGTCCAAGTCATAAAAAAGTACTAATGGGCAATCCTAGACAAAGTATTGCCAAACCAAAATATCCTTATTTGATTTATGATGGCATTACATATTTATGATAATTTTCGCCAAGTATACTAATTATTTTTCACAACTATACATCGGATTCTCCAATAAGGCAGTCAAATAAATTATGTCATTCATGTCATCCACTCTAAAAACCTAAAAACGGCTAGAATCAAGATGCAAACAAAAATGCACGAAAGTCAAAAGTCTAAGCAACAATACAATGTTAACTCTCAAGTGGCGGGAGCTAGTCAACATGATCTCTTATAACAACAAATAAATGTCTGTTTGCACGTGCACTACATTGATATTTTCTCCCTAGAAATTAAAATACTCCCACCTTAACACTAGTAATATTACATCACAAACCTGAAGGCCTCAATAGCCAGAGCTGGTATATAATCATCCGGAAACCGTCATACTCCGTGGATTTGCCCCCATCAATGAAGAAGTGCGTCTAACCTAAAAATAAAAAGTGAATTGTCAAAACTAAAATTGAATTTTTTAGTTAATTTGAAGGTTTTACCTTTCTCAAGTTCTTGTACAGCATTTTCTCCAAGATTTCCTTCAGACGGTAGATATCGATGATCTCTTCCTCCAGAATAAGAGAACTTATTCCAATTCAGAGCATTGATGAATGACAAATCAATTTCATCTTACATGATTACTAGAAAATAAATCCTAAGTTTAGTTGTCTTTTCATGTAAAAAACAAAATTAAAAAGTTGAAAATAAACATTATCTGACACACACCCATTCAGGATTGCCATCGTTATGCAAGCGTTTAGATTGAGAGACCTAGGCAGAACTTGACATGACTCAACTTGTGGCCCCTTTCCCTCAGCTTTAGTTTTTGACGATTTCAAAATCCTGGTCGCTAGGCCACAGCCTTACTAGCATCTTTCGGGTCTCGGAGTTTGCAATTCGTTCCAAGTATTCAAGAGTAGTCCTCTATGTGGATTATATCCCATAAATACTTAAATCGTAATAAAATCAAAAGTTGATATGACTAACTAACATATTCTTCAACCCCTTTACTCAGTAGTAGGGTGCTGAAAAATCTGGCATGGCACAAGGGGCTGCCACATCATTGGTTCGGGCAGGACTACATCATTGGCTAACTAACCTATGTGTCATGCCATATTATTCAGCACCCTACCGAGGGTTTGAAGAATAGGTTAATTAGTAATATCAACTTTTGATTTTATTACGATTTAAGTATTTATGGAATATAATCTATATGCAGGACTACTCTTGGATACTGTGAAGGGGTTGCAAACTCCGAGACCCGAAAGATGCTCGTAAGGCTGTGGTCCGGTGACCAGGATCTTGAAATCATCAAAACTAAAGTATTGGTGAGGGAAAGGGGCCACAGGTTGAGGCACGACAAGTTCTGCCTGTGTGTAGCTTGGTCTCCTAATCCAAACGCTTGCATAACGATGATAATCCTGAATGAGTGTGTCCCAGGTAATGTTATTTTCAATTTTTTTAATTTTGTTTTACAAATGAAAAGACAACTAAACTTATTATGATTTATTTTTTAGTAATCATGAGATTGATTTGTCATTCAACAATGCTCTGGATTGGAATAAGTTCTTCGTTATTCTGGAGTAGATTGCCGTCTGAAGCAAATCTTGGAAGAAAAGGCTTCAGCATACACTATGCAACAGGTACCTGAGAAATGTAAAAACTTTCAAATTAACTAAATAATTCAATCTTAGTTCTTACAATTCATTTTTAGGTTCAAACGCACTTCTTCATTGATTGGGGTAAATTCACGGAATATGACGGTTTCCAGATGATTGTATACCAGCTATTGAGGCCTTCAGGTCTGTTGTGTAATATTACTAGTGGGAATATTTTAATTTCTAGGGAGAAAATATCAATCTAGTGCGCTAGCAACCATTAGCATTTATTTGTTGTTATAAGAGATCATGTTGGCTAGCTCCAGCTACGTGAGAATCTGTTAACAACATTGTGTTGTTGCTTGGACTTCTGACTTTCTCAACACTAGTACATTTTGTTTGCATTTTGATTCTAGTCATTTTTAGGTTTTTTGTTAATACTTGTTAGCACGTG
Organism: Striga asiatica; assembly: GCA_008636005.1. Lineage (NCBI taxonomy): Eukaryota > Viridiplantae > Streptophyta > Magnoliopsida > Lamiales > Orobanchaceae > Striga > Striga asiatica. The sequence goes on along the minus strand of BKCP01013403.1, from coordinate 1,238,857 downwards.
TCCTTTACGTAAGTTGTCTCTGTTAAAATATTTGACATTAATTGAGATATGGTGGGATTTGTTGTGTGGTTTTCTAGAGTGGATGACCTGAATGACATAATTTATTTGATTGCTTTATTGGAGGATTCGATGTATAGTTTTGGAAAATAATGTGTATAGTTTTGGAGAATAATGAGTATACTTGGTGAAAATTGTCATAAATATGTAATGCCATAATAGAGCAGATAAGGATATTTAAATGATTGCCCATTAGTACTTTTTTATGACTTCGACTATTCCTACTATCTCATCCTGTCATTTTAGATCTGCCACTGCAATTAGTTTTCCAATGAAACTTTCATTGAGCTTTTACAATTCTAATGACTGTTTTTCCAACGGTTGAAATGTTGTCCGAGAAAGATCCCCACTAGAAATCACACAACAATAAATAATAGTAATTGAAATAATTAAATCAGTTAATTTCTAATGTAATTTAATGTTATCTCTGTTGGAATAGCCAATGAAAATTTTCAATTAAAGTTATACTAATGAAGTATCCGTTGAAATTTTCAGTGGAATACCTTACGGTTGGTTTTTTTTTTTTTTTATTGTATTCATTCTTAAACATTAAATTTTTATATAGTATCTTTTGTTATTAATTAATTATCTTTACAAATTTGCTATTAAAAATAAATTAAACACATGGCTTTTTAGTCCATGTAATTTTTTAGAAACCACTCATTATTTTATCTCAAGATAACCTATTAATTTCTTAATTGAGTTATATTGCTTACATATTAAAAATTAAATAATGAAAATATTTACTATTGTATAAATGTAATATGATATTTGTTTATTATATTTAAAAAACTAATAGCAAATAAAAAAGATATTTAAAATTAGAACAATCAAGTTTTTTATTTTTTATTTTTTTTATTTTTTTTATTTTAGAAGTTCTAACCTAAATGGGTAAAAGTACGAATTTTTTAATATTTTCTAACTTTTATTAAAAATCTATTACAGATGAGAAAGATGACAAACTATGAAAAGTATAATTTATAAATTATAGTGCATTATGTTATTGTGATGGTATACTTTTTCTATCAACTAAATAGTGCCCCAAATATGAAATTATTTTGTATCCTCAACTGCAATTAGCTTTCCATAAACTTATATTGAATTTTTTAAATTTCCATTGACAATTTTTTCAATAGTTGAAATATGGTCCGAAAACAAATTCTAACTGAAATTCACACAATAATAAATAATGGTAATTATAATCATTAAATCAACAAAAAATTCAATGGAACTAATAGACAATGAAATTTTCTAATGAACACTACACCAATGAAATATTCATTGCAATTTTCAGTGGAATACCTACAATTTTTCTATTAAAAATATATTTAGCACATGAACTTTTTAGTCCATATGTTTTTCTAAAATCACTCATTATTTTATCTCAAAATTACTTATTAATTTCTCAATTGAGTTGAATTTCTTACATATTAAATATTAAATAATAAAAAAATTATTATTTTATATATGTAATATGATATTTACATATTATATTCAAAATAAAAGTTCTAACCTAGATGGATAAAAGTACAAATAACTATTGTCTATCACCTAAAACTTACACATAGAACTAAAGCACAAAAAATTAACAAGCATTGAACAATTCAATTCGTTTGCATCGATAAGTACAATTTTAAAAGTTTTATGTTTATTTTTATTAATTATAACATTTTTATTTATTACTTCTTTTCATATTTATTAGTAAGTATGACAACTTAATTATATTTTTTTATAATATTTAGCAAATTTAATATTTTTGTACTTTATATTGTTCTTTCATATGTTCTTCACCTAATGGTCGGGTGAAAATTCGTTAACTTTATTGACTTTGTTACCAAAATTGGAAAAAGTAATCAAACAAACAAATAAATAACGTTTTCTGTGGGATACAAAATCAATGCAATAAATCTAAGGTGCAATGTTGTGGTTGATAGATATGTGAAAGAAATAAATTCGTGAGGAATAATGGTATGAGAATGTTGAGGTTGATTTTTAGGAGATTTAGAATGTTTTGTTCGTGTATCTATATTTATTTAACTAAATATTAATTATTAATTAAAAATATAAGGTATGATGAGTATTAGTGTGTTACTAATTTGCCATTAAAAATAAGTCAAAGTAATGGTTTTTTAGGTAGTTCATTTATTAATTAAAAATATAAAATACGATTAGTATTACTGTATTACTAATTTGCCATTAAAAATATGTCAAAGTAAGGGCATTTGAGGCAATTCATATTTTTACAAAACCATTCGTCCTTCTATAATAGTATAGATATGGATAGATAGATAGATTTGCATGATAAGTTTGTACTGATTTCATGGAAGAAAATGATTGTTGCGAGTTGTGACTAATCTCTCTCAATCATTGCAGGAAGAACTTGAGTCTATAGTTCTCCAGACTCACGTATTTTCCTCCTCTTTCTCTCTCTCTCTCTCTTCTTTTTTTGTTTAGAAATCTGAGACTCATATCCTTGCAAAATAAGTTACAGTTAATGGTGTGGAAGATTGCGCATCCTTTTCTCCATTAAATTCTGTTTCTCACTTTCTTAGTTACCATGCCCTTCCTCAATTCCTTGTCGATGGAGATAATTAATGGATTATGTTAACTGTGTTTATACCTTTCTTTGACTTAACGTACATATTATCCTTATATATTACTTTCGGTTGGTGAGATGTGCATATGTTGGGGGTTTACAGAACTTAATTTTGTATTTCTGTAGGCGGGAACAGTTCTCGACACTGTGAATGAGCTAGTGGAAGAACATAATTTGGATCCATTAATTTCAAAGTACGCCCGCTCATGTCAACTTGCTTGTTATCATTTCAGTTTTATTAAATGAAGTACATGTCTTCATTTGTTTGAGTTGTGTAACTTTACTCATATAAATTTCCTGAATTTAGACAGAAGATGCCTATTTACTGCAGAAGCGGAGAAAAATGAAATAAAATATCTGACGGGACTTGGTAAAGGTGTAACAATACATACATATATATATAAAAAAAATATATTGTTTGAATTGAATACAGGTGCTTGAAGGTTGCCTTTATCAAGTTATATCACCACAATTTGTATTCAGAAGATGCATTCATTCTGCATGTTAACAATAATCATCAAATTTATTTCTGGAATTTACTATTTCATTTATATGGCAATGGCACAACATATGGAGATCCAAAAGATGATGAGATGGTTTCTGAATTCTTGAAAAGCAACAAAGGTAGTATGAATAGTAATATCAATGGTGCATAGAACATATACTATTTTTAGTTTCACTCGCATTTCATTAGCATACTTACTTGTTCTTCTAGTTAGTAGTGCAGTACTGCAACACTGATAGCTCAAATAACATAAATTAATGTATATTTTTGTTTATGCTTGATCGTCACTTTACTTTATTTTCGTCATTACCAAGGAAATGCTAGATATACAAATTATGCTCCTTGTCTAATTTATTTTATTGTTATTGTTGTTTATATTATTACATTACTGTAGCTTCAGTTCCCCACAACACCATCTTTGGCGCATTTCGATAATATCATTTACAAATTCATCTGTTATTTCTAAAACTATTTTACCCACCAGTTTGATAGTATCATTTACAAATTTATCCTCCTTTAATCATCTTATTAGGAGGAAGAACAGAAGAATAAAATTGAAGCATGTCTTGAACTCATCAGAAAAGAGAAGCTAGACTTCTCTGGAGCCACTAATATTGTTGATGAGGTTAGGATATTCATTCAACTTTTCCTCTGCATTTACTAGAATGTGTATATGTGTGTGTGTGTATGTTATATTGTTCCTTTAACCAGTTTGTTCTTTTAAAATTCTAGTTAAGGTCCAGCACATCAAACCACAATTGTAGCCACCGTGCTGAGCTTGTCGATCTCTAAACACATATTGGCATTGTCTAAAAGAATGTAATGTATACTAACTTAAGCGTCGTACATAAACTTCTTAGCTTGGCCTTTATCATACCCCAATTTGCTTTCAGTTAGTTGCTATCTTGGTTGAGTGCTCTCATATGCTTTTCTTTTGTGCAATCTCCTCAAACTGTTATATATCACATTGATCATTTTATCTTGGCTTCTATTATTTACTTCTGAAGTTTTGATGACAACTTAAAAGGTTTTCTTCTTTTATTTCTGTTTCCCTGGAAGTAGAGCATCACAGTGAACTTGTTAAGTTATGTAAGGAGTTGACCAAATTGGAATAACATTTTTAATTTGCCCTTCTAGATCAACAATTTATGCATTTAGAAACAAGATTTTCTGATTAACTTAAATAACTATTTGATTGAATCAAAGTCAGATGGGAAAGATAAATGATATTATGATGACCAAATTGGTACGTGCTATCTGTAACAACTAGAGTAGCAGTCCATGAAAGTCGTCTGAAAGTTAAAATGCTTACTATTAGCTACTCATCCTCTAATTAATTGATAATAACATTAGAACATGAGCTTCTTGTGCAGCCCAACCTTATAACGTTAGTTCTACCTACAAAGTTTCCTTTTCATGTACTCTAACATGCACAGTGCATGTCTCCCTCATGTAAAAGTAGGAGAGAGATAGTGTGCGAGGATGAATAGTAAATTAAAGTTGATGTGATGTGTAAGAATGATTGATTAGTATTATTTTATATTGATAATATTGAAGATAGTGGAATTGAATTAAAGTTGAGTTGGATTTGGAGTATGAATTGAGTTTTTTTTCACATACAAACACACCCTAAGATACTCTTCATTTGATTAATTTTGAAAAAAAGTGGTACGGTTAGTTGTTAGTGAGATTTTGAGTTTATATTCAAATAATATTTCAAATAAAATATTTAAAATTAATTTGATATAAAAGTAGAAAAAAGATGATGTGGAATGATGATAAGTTAAAATAATGATTGGATGGATAGTGAATTAAAATTGATGTAATGTGTAAGAATGATTGAGGTATATTATTTGATTTTATTGATAATATTGAGGATGATGGAGTTGAGTTAAAGTTGAGTTAGATCTAAATTCAAAAACAGCGATTGATTAAAAATAATTGAATGTTGAAAAAAAATTGTATTCAAGGCACGCACTAACGGGGTGATTGTTTATGGATTCAACTAGTTTTTATTTGGTTTGTTTTTTAACTATAGTTAATTTTGAAAAAAAATGGTATGGTTAGTGGTTAGTGGATATATTAAAATAATATTTAAATAAAATAATTAAAATTGATTTGATGTAAAGTAGGAGAAAAATAATTGAAAGTGATGGTTAGTTAAAATTATGCGAGTGGATGAATAGTGAATTAAAGTTGATGAAATGTATAAGAATGATCGGACCACCTTCTTGCAAGCTTTATTTATATTGTTTTATGTTTTAGACCTTTGGTTTGTCTGAATCTGAATGGGTGGGTTCTTTTTTCTTTAGTTTTTCCAGCCTGAAAAATACATATACAAGACGTTTTACTACTAAAACACAAAGTTGATCTCGAATTCAAAGGAGTTTGGTTGTTTGGGAAAAAAAAAAAAGGTTAAAAGAAAGTCTTCCCTTTGAACTGGTTAGATTTGTGTAGTCAACTCTAAGAATATTTTCAATTGGCTAGCTTACTTTAGTAGATGAAAAGAAAAAAGAAAAGAAAAATCATTTTGAGTTTTTATGTTTCCAAAAGTTTTTGTGATGACGACAGCTTTGGGCGATATATATGGGAGCAGTTGAACATAATAATTATGATTGTTGATTGTGATCGTGTGATTACAATTAAGTTTCGTTATATATATATATATGTGTGTGTTGTTTCTAATTGTTTGTCATTTTAGGCTATTATTCCAATTATGTAGTACAAGAAATCTTATAAAATGTTAAGAGTCCAGGAGAATAATTTAAGTATAGAAAATAGAGAAAAATAATTAAAGTTAAAAAGAAAAAAGGATAAAAAATATTAATATTTGATATAAGGAGATTTGATCTAGAATAATACTAACCATAATAGGAATTGTTAATTCTTATATATATACACATATTATATTTTAAAAGGACACTTATTTGTCAGTGCATTAGAAAATATTTTGAAAGTATATAATAAATTTTATATACAGGAGATACAATGTTTTCCAAAGGTATTATATAAAATAGTAAATGGATTGTGATAACATTTACCGAAAAATGCCAAAATGTGAATGTCGTGAACAATAAAATTAATAGTGTGAACACCAAAATGAAAAATAGCACTTATTAATAAATGACATGCGAGCGAGTCAAGACTAGGAATTTGATAGTAAACATCTAACACCGATAATGTCAAAATCTTTTTGAAGAAATGTCTCCCTTTAGGATCAATGTCTTTAAAATCTTTTTGAAGAAATGTCTCCCTTTAGGATCAATGTCTTTATGTTTCGACCGGTTATTTTGAAAAAATGGACTTTTTCATGCCCGAGTATTTTGTTTTGAAAATTTATGTAAGATCGAGCGTGAGGACCAAAAAAGAGTTGGAAATTGATAGTTTTTAAGCTTTGATGCACA